>CM076573.1:777298575-777712858 GCA_034641835.2 Pinus albicaulis | reverse complement strand
AAAATACCAGGGTTGGACATGTTTAGCAAAAAATTGTGCTTATTGTAATTGACTGGTCTTCAGCAAATACAAAGATTTCTACTTAGCCAACTTGGGATTGAGAAGGAGTTCTAGTGTGTTATTGTTATAATTTTATCTTTTATTATCCTATTGCAGTGGTGTTTTTCTATGTTACTCAAAATTCATCTTTGATGCTCTGACTTCCTATATAGATATACTGACTGTGTTTTTTACAGTTTCACATTTGTATCTCTTGACTAGAACTCTGATATGCCTCAACTTCCATGTTAAGTATGTTTATTGGTTTACTGAAACTATTTTGACTCCATAAGCCCAATGTGTACTTGCTGATGTGATTTTCAACCTACATTTATCATCTATCAGATTATTACCCCACATAGAGTTAGCCATCTATATTTTTATCAAAAATCATTAACCCTTTGAGAGATCCCTCTCAGGTTGAGGAGGCTAAGCCTCAATCAAAATATTGGTTTGAAATAGTTACATAATATTGATTTGACTAGCAACCTATCAAGTCTAATTTTGTATAACCCAGTACATAATTATCATTAAACATTAGCTATCTAGCAGATCAAGGAGTACCAGAATATTTGCTTAAAATATTAGACAAATATAGAAAGCAAACATCAGATGTTTTATTAATGAATGTAAAAGAGAGAGCTTAAAATATAGGCCTTAATGTCAGAGGCCTCCCTTTGGTGAAAATATGAGTCCTTCATCGAATATCTAAAGCATTCCTTCTCCCGAACAACTTAGGCGTTATCACAGTGCAAGAATGTAAAAGGAATGAGAGTTCAGACCAGCCCAACAATGACCAACCAATAGTGGAAGGATGGGGACCAATTTGTAGGAAGGGAGAAGAGGTTGGGAGCCCATGAAACGAGGAGAAGGTCCACTTTATAAGGGATAAATCCCCATGGATGAAATCAAAGCTATAAAATCAGAGAGCTCGACTCTATCACCACCGTTTAACAACCAACTCGTCACCCTAGAAATTCTAGAGGTTGAAGCTTCTCCTCCATTTGAGGAAACACCACCAGAAAGGGATCAATGTGGTTTTCCAAGAAATAAGGGCACTGGAAGTGCTAAGCCAAAATTGTCAACATGACATCAGTGCAGGCATGAAAGTAGAAAACACGCTGACCCAACAAATTAAGGTTTTAACCAAGTAATCTTCCAAGGCAGTTTTATTTGAGTCTTCAGGGGATTTCTTTACATATTTTTCCATGGTGGAAACATTTCACAGGGTCTGTCACATGGCACTTCAGGATTAGGGACGAGAAGTGAGCATGGTGAAAAATTATTTTGTATCACCCGGGATGGGACTTCCACGTTCCACCCAACCATAGACATGGTTGAGACAAATATCACTTCAACCAGTCACCCTCGTGCCATATTCCAAGCATGAATGTGGGACTTCATAAAACACATAAATCAAAACCAATCCAAGGCTCCAGAGACCAAATCATATCAACCCTAAATCATTGATTGCACTTCACGATCGGACATCACTAAACATCACTAGATTGGTCTCTATCCAAGCTGTCCAGGGCTCTAGAGCGTTTGTTCCAACCAAGGATCCAAGACTAGTAACTCAACCCCAACTATAATGGGCTCCATAGAATTTTTCCAAAGAAGAATACATGACTAGTAACTTACCCCACCCAGGGCTCCAAATTGTTTGTCCAACCAAGGCTCTAGGACTAGTAACTCAACCCAATAGCTGTCCGTTGGACTCCAAAGAATTTTTCGAACCAAGGATCCATGAACTAATAACTCAACCCATAATTATAAGAACATGAGAAGAAACTAGAAAAAAAATCAATGGAAATAAACTCATAATCACCATGGCTATCCCGAAAATGGAAAGGTTAGGGAAATCCACATGTATACACCATGCATGCCAAAAATAGCGAGGAAAACATACATGCAACTCGGTACCTGCAATCAAAACCTATTGTAGTTGCTGATCCCGATGACCGATTGCGCTTTCCTGCTCTTCCTTTTCCTTCTTGCTCCAAATCACCAAGTATCCACATTCTCCAAGAGTGCTCCAAGAAAACTCTAAGTATCCAAGAGTATGAGAGAGAGAGAATAATGATAGCTCCAAAAATGAATTGAGCAAAAAATTACCAACTGATCCTTAGAAGCCTTTTTATTAATGAGGCCTCTATTTTCTTCATTTTCCATTATTTTCATTCAATTTCCTCCTCACATGCAACTTGTGACCTGTCACCTTCCTTTTCTTCTAATTTCCATTATTTTCATAAATAAATGTACCAAATATGCCATTTTTCCTTTCCAAAGCCTTTGCCTTTTCCAATTTCCTTTAGCCATAATAACCAAAATTAACACCCGTTAGGATGTTTTTCCCACCATTCAGCTTGGAATACGTGTCCCATAATCGTGGTCTTATATTTTTTTTACATGGATTTTTAACCATGGTTGTTATAATCCAAAATCAGCACAGGACAGGAAGAAAAGTTATGCAAATTGGAACATGTTGTTTATGGATTTTTAGGTTTGGGAACATGTGTACTTGCGCATACAACCCAAGAAGAGATCCTTGAGGATTGGATCATGTGCCAAGTTGGCACCTTGATATTGTGGACCTTTCAAGATTATTGAAAGGACTGGACCAATAGACTATCAAGTTGCATTGCCTCTGACAGTCAAATTCCATGATGTTTTACATGTGTCATTTCTAAAAAAGTATGTTAAAGATGTTGATCATTTGACTGACTGGTCTGTATTGCAAGTGGAGCCAAAAGGATAATTCTAGCTAGAACCATAGTGTATATTGCAGAGAAAGACACTCATTCTCCGGAACCGAGCAATCGAGCAAGTTAAAGTGTAATGGAATCACTTTGGGCCTGATGAAGCTACATGGGAGACGACGAATCAACTGTGGTCTATGTATCCTTCTTTATTTGCTGGTTGAGTGAATTCCCTTGGTATATGTTTTTGGTACATGCTTTGGTATGATGTTTTGGTATATGATATGGATCTAAATACTGCTGTGAGATGTGTTATAAAGATCCAATAAGCGATATGGTGTCATGTCATTATGGTTTTCATGTGTTATGTTATCATGTTGGTTTTCTTCTCAGCAGGTTGATCATTGTAACTATTATAAGGAGCTAAGTTATAAATATCCATGGGAAGAATGTCTTCTAATCAACAATATTGTTGGTTATAGGTGTCATTGAACATCGAGGATGGTGTTCCCCTAAGGGGGAGGGGTCTGTAACAACCTTCGGTTAAAAATTCATGTAATAAAGTTAATAAAGGAAAAATAATAACCACGGTCACGAGACACATATTCCAAGTTGAATGTTGGGAAAAAACATCCTTGTGTGGGTGTTCATTTGGTTTATTATGGCTATGGAAATTGGAAAAGACAATGGATAAATATTTGGAAAGGAAAAGTGGCATTTATTGGTATTTATTTATGAAAAATAATGGAAATTAGGAGAAAAGGAAGGTGAAAGGTCATAGGTTTCATGTGAGGAGGAAAATGAAAGAAAACAATGGAAATTTGAAGAAATTAGAGCTCTCATTAATAAAAAGGTTCCTTAGGGAATAGTTCATGGATTTTTATCAATTCAGTTTTGGAGTTCTGATTTTTTTTCTCTCTTTCTTATATTCTTGGACACTTAGAGATTTCTTGGAGAACTCTTGGAGGAGTGTGGCAGACTTGGATTTGGATCAAGAAGGAAAAAGAAAACTAGGAAAGTGCAAGAGGACCTTAGGATCAACAACTACAACAAGTTTTTCTTGTAGGTACCAAGTTGCATGTATGATTTCTCCACTAGTTTTGGCATGCATGGCATATGCATGTGGTTATTAGGTTATGATCTGTCTTGGGAATGGAGGATTTCCTGGATTGACAATGGTTTTGCCTAGCCTTGCCATTTCCTGGACTGTTATGGTGTTATGGGAGTTTTTTCCCTTTTGTTTTCTGGTTGGTTCCCATGTTCTGTTGGATGTGGATTGAGTTATTAGTTCCTGGAGCCTTGGTTGGACTAATTCTCTAGAGCCCTGTAAAAACTTGGGTTGAGTTACTAGGTTTGGAACTTTGGTTGGAAAAACTCCCAAGATCCCTTGGTGGGTTGACTTATTAGTCTTGGAGCCTTGGTTGGAAAAACACTATGGATCCCAGTAACAATTGTGGGTTGAGTTACTAGTCCTAGAACCTTGGTTGGAACAAACGCTCTCAAGCCATGTACATCATGGGTAGACACCAATATGGTGATGGTTAGTGATGTTTGACCGAGAGGTGGAATCATTGGTTTAGGTTTGTGGTGGTTTGGCCTATGGAAGCCTTGGTTTGGTTTTTATGAATTTGTTCTATGACATCCCACATTCATGCTTGGAATATGGCACATGTGTGATTGGTTGAAGAGGTATTTGGTTAATCTAATTATGGCTAGGTGGAACGTGGAAGTACAAAACCTGGTTGGCCTTTGCACTCATTATCAAGAGATTCTTCTACTTGGTATTCTATGGGTAGATATACTTGTTTATATGATCTGAAAGGACTGTATTAGTTTTGTTGTGCTAAGTGTATTTTTAGTTAATAAACATGTGCATACTTGTCTCCATTTTTTTCTTAAGTATTGAGGATTTAACCATGAAACATTAGTGATTTTAGTGAATTAGAAGGATGAAAATATGAGCAAATAACACTGAAAAACAATGTAGAAGAGAGAAATAAAACCACACATAAAATTTACACAGTAGGCTTGATGAAGCAGTTCACCCCTCCTGGGCTACATTTGTTGGTCTAGCTCCCAATGGCATGTCCATCTTTCATTAAGCTTAAAAATTTTCAAACAAATGTGTTTACAGGCCTCTAATAGTTTTTTTCTCTGCTCCAATGGCTCTAGAATTCTCCCATTAGTCTAGGTAAACTCTTGTTTCACCCAAATTGGTAGAAAATTGACCCTCCTAGCCTTTTTCCCAATAACCCCTAGAAATCCTCAACTAAATGTGGAGAACTGCACTTATTTGCAGTTAAAAATGGAAAATTTCTGAAATTTTGGAGGCGTGCTAACCTATCCGCCAACTCTGACCGTCGGATTTAATGTCAAGGTTAAGGGGACGGGGTGGCCACATGCCAACCCCCGAAAACCCTGCGGTCACATTTAAGTTTGGAGCGGAACTATCACCAAAAACTATGGTTGAGTGGAGTTAGACCCAGAGTTTAGTTGGAGTTTCATAACCGTCAGAGTAACCTTCGCGGTAAACCCTACCATGTGATAAGGGTTTATTGAAACGGTTATTGTCAGTGGTAACTATTTGATATCGCGATTTTGTGTGTAGCATGAGTCCACTCCATGGGGCCGCCGACGAGTTCAGATCGTCGGCGGTTCTCCCCCCAAGTGCTAAGGTTTGAAACCTTAAATAGCACAAGAAACCATTGAAGGTTAAGACTCAGGGTGTAGCCAGGATGGTGGAGAGCTTTGCGCGCATGTTGGAGGTCGCGGGGTCAAACCCCCCAGACCTTATAAAAATTTTATTACACTGCCGAAGGGACACATGACGACCTCTGGGCTATCCATGTGTCACCCATTCATTGGATGAAAATAAATAACGTACATTCCACCAACCAAACACATAGCGCCACTTGTCAGTCTCTAACTGACTTGAGAAAATGGAATATTCTTAAGAATATTCCTCTTTTGCTGACTGCGCACCTGCATGCTAACTGGGCATCCCAGTCAAACCTGTCACAAATTTAGTTGTTTTGGAAATCGATCAGAAGGCGATATCTCCCTCATATGACATCAGTTTTTCGAATTGTTCACGGCACCGGAATCAGGAAGATGAGATCTACTCGATTGCTCAGGTTTGGCACAGTTTCGAGCACTTTAAATTTTGAGCAAAATTTATGAACTCCTGATCACACATCCCCATTGGGAAGCTTTTGGACCCCAAAAGAATTGATTACCTGTTCAGTAGATGAGGGTACAACTCCCTCACCTTTCCAACTTCCATCAACTTTAACTTGCTTGGCTTAATGCCTTTGAGCCCAACTCGAAGGTAGTCAACACTACCCCTCTTGGATGCTCTTGTCCTCCTGTCAAGAATTGTATCTTTCTTGAGCTCATCCAGAAATTCTGGCGAGAAATATTCAATAGAAGGTAGTTGGACATCACTTTCTTGATCATAGATCAAAGATGGCTCATACAAATGTAAGTTTTCAACATTAACAACTGAATACATTTGCATATATGAAGGTAAGTCAATTTGAAATGCATTGTTACCTACTTGCTTTATGATCTTGAATCGAGCATAGCGAATGGGTTTGAGCTTTTTACCTTCTCCTTGCATCCTTTCTTTTCTTATGTGAAACCATACCTCATCTCCTTCTTGAAACTTGTGATCAAATATATGTTATTCATGCCTCTCCTTGTATTTTCTTTGACTCTTCTCATGCTGTTCTTGAACTTGTTGATGTATAATCTGAATTTTCTCAATGAACTTCCGAGCCTTGTCAATATCACTATTCCCATCAATTGCAACATCCTTCTCAAAGATGAAGTCTAATGGTGATTTTGGCAAATACCCAAAGCATACTTCAAAAGGTGATGTATTTGTAAAAGTGTGTTTTTTCTCGGTTTTAAGCGTGTTGAATGTAATGCAGTTTCTCATCCCACAACTTAGGATGTTTGCTGCAATATCCTCTCAATAAATGCACAACAATTCTATTCACCACCTCGGTTTGGCCATCAGTTTATGGATGAAAAGTGTTACTCTTTTTCAACTTTGTGTCCATCATACTCCAAAGATTGGACCGAAAATTCCCAATGAACCTGGAATCCCTGTCACTAACAATAGAAGTGGGCAATCCATAATGAACCCATACATGTTGAAAATAAAGTTCAGCATTTTGTTCAACAATAATGGTTTTCTTACATGACATAAGTATAGACATTTTACTGAATCTATCCACAACTACATAAAGATAATCATGTTGTTTTCTTGACATAGGTAGACACTTTCCCATGGCCTTGATGGTACCGGTAATGGCGTGTAAAACCCAAGATTCCTATTGCTAGGCTTTCTTGTTGCACACATGGAACAACCTCTTATAAAACAAGACACACTATCTATCATGCAAGGCCAATAGCAATACATCTGTAGATGTGCCACTGTTTTGCTTACCCCAAAGTGTCCAAAAATAATAGATGAATGAGCTTATCTCATGACACTTAGCCTCTCTCCTTGTGGTATACACAGTTTTCCCAAATGAAAAAACAAATGTGATAATCATTTTCTTCAACTTGATTCCCTTCACTCAAACTAGCATACACATCTTGAAAATTAACATCATGTGCATTTTGTTCTATGTAACTCTCATGTACAATAGAATCATTTTTAAGTAAAATAGAAGCACTTATAATCAGTCTTGAAAGCATATCAGAAACCTTATTTAAAATACCTTTCTTGTACCTTATAACCAAGTGAAACTGTTGAAGAAACCCCATCCACCTAAAATGCCGTGATTGCTGCAATTTTGTTTGCGACTGCAAATACTGTAATGGTTGGTGATCGGTATGTATAATCGTCTCTTTACCCATCAAGTAGTGTTTCCAATTCTTGATGCTTTGTACCAAACCATATGGATCTTTGTCATATGTAGGATAATTAGTTACAACACCATTGAATGTTTCAGAATGAAAATTGATAGGCTTACCATGCTGCAAAAGAACCGCGCCCATGGCATAATCACTAGCATCATTTTGTATCTCGAATGGCTATCTCAAATTTAGTAATGCAAGGACTGGAGCTGAACTGATCTTGTATTTTAAAGCTTCGAAAGCTTTTTGTTGTTTGCCTCCCCATTGGAAGCCTTACTTCACACTTGTCACTGCATGCATAGGAGCTGCGATGGTAGAAAAGCTAGCAATAAAATTTATCCAATACTGAGCTGCACCCAAGAAACTTCTTACCTTGGTTACTATTTTTGGAGTGGGCCAATTCACAATGGCTTCCACTTTAGAAGGATCAATTATCAACTCGCCTCCTCCTACAATGTGTCCCAAATAAACCAAAGAAGTCTTTCCAAACTCACACTTTGACATCTTAAGAAATAATTTCTCTTTCTTCAAAACATCAAGCACCCTATTCACATGCAAGACATGTTCTTCTCTTGTTTTTCTGAAAATCAATATGTCATCTAAATACACAATCACAAAGTCATCAATAAATGGACACAAAACACTATCCATAACACAAATGAAAGTTGCTGGTGCATTACACAAACCAAATAGCGTAACCAACCACTCAAAGAGTCCTTGTTTGGTTTTGAATGCAGTCTTCCATATATCACTTTCTACAATTATTACTTGATGATATCCACTTCGTAAATCTAACTTAGCGAAAAACTTTGCTTCTTTCAGCTGATCAAGCAAATCATCTATCCTTGGTAGTAGGTATCGATTTGTTGGCAATACGATGCAATATGTTGTCCTTGATGTAAACCTACTTGATGAAGTTGTCCTTGATGGAAACCTACTTGATGAGTTTCCTTTTGATAAGCAACCTATTTGTTAAAGATGTAAAAATGATGTTTCTATAGGTTAGTTTAGATGTGAAAGAGAAAGGAATTCCAGTAAGTGCCAGAGAAATGAAACAGGAAATATTTCTCAATGTATACACAGGTTTGATGAAGGAAACCAGCGTATGAAGGAAATGTATACGCTACTTGGTATATAGGCAACCCACTTATACATCCATAATTAGTATATACGTATTTTTTATGAATATGTGTCACGTATACACGCAGGTATGAAGAAGCCAAGTCGCATATACATTTTGCGCTCTAAAATTATGATAACAATTGGCATTACCGTGGTATTAGTCCACTGTATTGAGCATTGTATCTTCTATTTGATTTCGTCCAAGAATACTGTTAACACTGGAAAATCATACAGCAGAAGACGACATCAATTAATGTCGAGCCCAAGGATTTACAAGGCAGGAATATATTATGGAATCAAGAAGTATTTAAAAATCTCTAAGGTTTTGAGAAAATCAGATTTGAACTAGTCCCAAATGCTATTTGTGCGCAAAATATTTCAATAAGTGCGCTTTTTTGTGCACAAAATCCCTCGATAAGTGCGCAATTTGTGTACTTTTTGAACCGAAATACACGTATTCCTGAGAGTGGTGAAATGTCACTATCCGGGACCACACAAAGCAAAGGACAAGTGATTTCACACGCTTGGAGCTGCCCAAGGACAACCACTAGCGCCTCCCTAGACATCATGTGAGCACACAAAGGAATATATGAAGCCCACAATGGAATCACACATCTCCCTTTGGTCATTATCCATCATGTACCAAGGGAGGGAAGGAGGATTTGAAAGTCACCTATATAAACCCACCAAGAGATGAAAAAAGGGGTATCACAAAGTTATGCTGGCCAAAGTTGCCCAAGAAACACCAGCATTGTGTGTGACCCAAGAGCTGGAGCTAAAGAGGACTCGATAGTTGGCCACCCAACATATTAGTCCACCACAGCAGAGAGAGAGAGAGTTAGACTCCATCAGAGGCAAAACATGAAAGAAAAACATCCTTGCATCGGGACCTAGAGCCATTGCCTAGGGGCCCTTTGGCAAGTGGGTACGATTTTATTTTATTCCGAACATTTAATAAGAAGAGGCCATCGATCCATCGTTTGCATTATCACTGTTTGGAACTCTTTATATAGCTTCTTTTGTGTTTTTAGTTTTAGTTTTTTTAACCAGAGCATACTTCAGCATATTATTTCATTTAAGTTTTATGATTTTGAGCTCCCCCCACATACTACTTGTTACCAATAGTTTAGAGAGTAGACCACACTCTCTAAGCTTGTGTGATTTTGTACACCTGTGTGTCGAATCCACCACAACAGGATTGGTGACTCCACTAACATGTTTCAGGTTTATGTGGTTGTGCCATCTTTTGCAGGAGACCTTTGTTTATGCCGGAGTGGAGCTGATAGTCCTTTGACCCATCTTGTAGTCCCTAGACTCACTGAGGTGACAGACTGAAGAAGGCAGCTCCTAATCTTTTACTTACAGGGCTTTTGCGTGCAGTTTTTTCACACAGAGGCACATTGCGCGTGTTCAGGAGTGACCTGTGCGCAGGAAGGTGCACCCGTCAAGGGTTTTTGCGCGCAAATTGCAAAGAGATTTTTTTCTCCCTATTTTCTGCATTTTTTCTGCTTGTAAGTGTGTTGGGCAGCCCCTAATGTATCTGCCAACACCTGTGTTGATACCCCATAGCTTCTGAGAACTGATTTTTTGCTGCTTTTCGTAGGCATTTAGTTAGTTTTCATTTAAGTTGGTTTTTGCAAAAAAGTGTTCACATAGTTTAAGTAGTGGGCGAATTAACCATTGATTTCCAAACAATTTATGTTTTTTGTAGATTCTGGTATGCACACTTAGCTTAAATATTCCAAGTAAGTGGCTCATGACCAAATATGCATAGGCTAGTGTAGAAATTGTTTAGTTTAAATTCAATTTTTGCATTTAGGAAATTGCGGGACTAGGATTGAATCACCAATTAGAGCAAGTAATCTGTGCTGTCTTTGCACCATTTTGTGACCCTAGACAAGCATATGAACACTCTACATTTTTGATTCACCATCTCCCTTTAGTCACTCACATAGACTAACTAGGAGGTTTTGGAAGCGGCCCATTATCCGCAAATGCTTTCTATTTGAGCAAGGAACAACGTCACATAGTTTAACTAGGGGACTTTTGTAAAGGATCACCGATATCCATATGTTCAAATTATGAGATTGTTCACCATATGCTCACACACAATCACCCACTAAGAAAATAAAGCCACCTAAAAATAACTTAAATCAACTCACTAAATTCTCCCCACAGGGGCCACAAGAGAAGTTATAGATTAAGTTAGGATCAAGGGGGTAGGCATCCAATAAGCCACCTTGATCATGCTTCACATTTGAAACATAGAAGTTGTGTTTTTAGGGAGCTTTAAAATCCACCTATCAGTCCATGGAAAAGAAAACCCAAGCGCGGCAGAGACCCGATTTAGAGGGGGTTAGGCTTAGGCGCAATGCGTGCGGTATTAGTTGGGGCTACCTAACTCGACTGATACTCGGTACTGTTAGCTGACTACCAAGAAGCCCAAGACTCGAACGCTCATGTGGGATGGTGGTTCATAGTGGCCAAAACTAGGGCATACTTTACCCTATAGGTGACGGTGCAGGCAAGCGCCAGACCCTCTACCCTTATCTTGGTTGATTCTCTTCGGTTGACTGGGGGCGTCGCCAGCTCTTACGGGACATTGTGCCAACACTCACAAGAAATCCTCTCAAGGTCCAGTTACTTTTGAGTGTGTGAGGACGTATTAAGTCTTCTAGGATTTTGAGTATCACACGCAAACAAACAAAACCATTTTTTGCTTGATTGATCACATAGATTAAGTTAAAGGAAAATTCATTTCATTTTCGCTTTGTTTTATGTATGTGGCCATAAATTTGTCGTGATCACAGACTCGATCCCCTCCAAAGTTTTTTTCCAAAACCTAACTTGGTCGACACTCAAACGGTTCCAACGAAACCTCATCGGTCCAGGTGCCTTTTGGACCTCCCCCCATTACCAGGAGGGGTTCCAGGTCTTTCACCATTTAGGCGTCAAAGACAGAACGTTGCCACAGTGGTTGGTTCCTCCTTTCTTGGAGAAACCTTAGTTGGGAACCCTAGTCGGTCTCCCAACACCACACCACACACCACTTCCCCCTCGTCCCTTGGGGGGCAGAGGAGTGCATCCCATATGGGAAGCCAGCTGAATTCACAACAAGGTACGTCACAGAATAACCCTTGTTCTAACTAGAAATTTGTGTCTTCACACGTTGCCATGGTGTCAACCTCCCAGTCACCCTTCTTAGCAGCGTTAAATCTACCGGATTTGATCAAGCTCACCAATGACCCCATCGCACACGACCCCAATTAGCCTCCCATGCCCACGAAGCTCCCTTCAGACATACCAAAGCTTGAAGGCAAGCAACCAGAAGACCCAGGAAATCATATAATGACCTTTCACCTGTGGTGCTCATCGAATAACATCATTGACGATACTATTCAGTTGAGGCTGTTTCAACGCACTCTTATGGGAGTGGCCACGAAATGGTACGTAGAGCAACCCCCTGCTTCACATAGAACCTTTAGCACCCTTGCTACCGCGTTCCTCACATACTTGCAGTTACCCATTCACCACAATTCAAGAATGGAGTTACTGACTCATTTCAGACAATCCCCCTCTACCCATATTTCAGAGCATCCCCATGAGTGGAGACGACATCACAATTTATGCAAAGAACAACTCGATGATCGAGTCCTTTTAGATTTATTCTTGAAAAATCTGAAGGCGGAGATTTCAAAGGATGTGGCGCAACGTAACCCCACATTCGAAGAGGACGCAATCAGTAAATCCCAACAGCTTGAACTGATCTACATGCAATCGTGATACATATACAATAGCCTGCCCAACGCCCCGCGCCTGCAATCTTATCAAGAATTTCCAGGCACGTCGAACTCTGCAGATGGACTTATTGGGTCAATGACCCAAGGGTACCTAGGCAACAACAGTTAGAATCCCGGTTACACACATGGGTATACCCAGAACATGTCTCAACCCGGATTTCAAAGTCATCATACGCAGCAACAAAATTTGACTAATAGGGCGCCAGCGTATCACCAAGGAGGACCTTATCTGTAGAAATTTGAATAACTGATATGTTATCCACCGAGATTATCCTGATCACACACTATTTTAACTTCATGCACAATACATAATCTCTTCTACCATTGATCATTATATGCGGAAATAAAATCAATTGCATGCACACATTAAAACTATAAAAATTCACACATGAACACAGTATTTCATGGGAAAGATTAAAGCTGAAAACCCCCAACTATCTGTATATTATATATGTCATAGAGATCATGTAAAAATCATCATAAAAATCTCCTCACAAGCTCTCAATACAATCTCCAATTGCTACACACTAATCAAGCTAGATCTAGCAAAACACATGCTCCAATCTATGCCACCTGATAGCCTACCTCTACTGCGCAATCCCTGCTGAAGAATAGCTCTTGATGAGTTCGAATTACCCCAGCCTTGCTCACGCAGTATTTAAAGGCATCTCTACTAAGTGTTGGATGCAAACCATGCATCACTATAGTCACAACTGATAGTCACACTGCTCTTTCACCTATCTCTCCACTGGTCTCCACTGAAACTGTCCATGCACTGAAGTTAACTGATGTATTCTTTAGTTGATTAATGAGTTTATAATTAGTGAATTAATTATTAATTAATTCACACCACTCTCACTAGTGTATTAATCAGTTAGACTAGATACACCTAGCTCAACTATGTTTAGATTAGTTAAACTGAACACAACTCCATTAACTTCCTCAATCAACTCCACCAAACTCTCTCACATGAGTTCTAATTGAAGTATCCATGCAATAGCTCTAGTAAACCCTCAGAAATAGCGTAATTCCTTCTGTCAGCTCTTGTGCCACATCTTTGCACTTAACTGAAGTGCTCCAAGAGAATAAGATAATGTCTATAGTCCAAATATTATTAAGAGCTAATAATATTCGACATATCTATTTTTAGACTGGCAATCTAAAAATAGATTCCGCCCAATATGTCTAAAAATATAAGTCCATCTATTTTTCCAACTTTACCAACCATCCACAAATAGCATCTTGCAACTCATAGAATATGATCGACATGTCTAAAAATAGACATAGTCAAAAAATGGACTTTGCGACAAAAATCACCTGTGTGGGCCCCACCTAGTTTAGGTGATCATTTTCCAACTAGGATCAGGAATGATGTTTCAGGATGCCTCCTTCACTATTTCTTGTTGCAATCTTCAACATTATCCTCTGGCTGAGGGGACCCAGTACGTAGGAAGAAAAACTAATGGAAGAACTCCCCCCCAACGGCCAGGTGCAAACATGGGACAACAATATCTTCAGTCCCAAGCACATAACACACCTACGCAAAACAATGCACGGGTGAACTTTGTGCAGCCGTCCCAAAATCAACCACACCAGTATGAATAGGAGAACTACCCTCCTAATGTGGTTAAAAGAAAGATAAAAAACAAGCCCAAAGGGAACCCTGGATAGGGGGGCAGCAACCAACAGTGCCCACTGCGATCCCAGGCTGGAGGTAACTCCAACCGGAATCAGAACCAGGAGCCAAGAAATGCCCAAAAGCAAGGAAAAAGGCAACCTCTACGAGCAAACCATTCTTGTTCAATATGTGGTGAGTACAGGCACTATATTCACCACTGTCCCGAATTCCCTGAGCTTAAAAAGCTTCAGAGTAACCGAGGACAAGGAGGATTTTCCCAGACAACTACGGTTATGCAAGAACCCTTCCCCCATCAAGGAATGGTCAGCACTCAGCAGCAAAACCCCGATGATTTTGGGAAAAAAACCATGAAATTTATATGGCTGGGGAGGAATTTTTTTCCAAAGTCGGAATCGCAGCTACGACACCCCACCAAACACCAGTACGTCAAGGGCTAGTACGAGCACACCGATTACACCTTTAACCATTCCAAAGATTCCTTTGGAACCATTTCCAAAAATGGTAAAAGGGCCTAATAGGCGAGCAGGTAACTACTCCAAAGCAGCCCACAATTACAACATCGTAGACGATTTAGCTCAGTCACCTGCTGCTATGTCTGCTTTGGAGGTACTGCAATCGTGCCCAAAGCAACAAAAAGCCCTACTTTCTGCATTAGGCGCTGTCGACCCTGCCGACACACACACGATGGCTTTTGACTTAGACAAAGCCACCCCTAGGCTTCCCTCCATGGTCGCCTTCCAGATACCAGTATCGGTACAAAATATCACTATTCACTGATGTGTCATTGACGAGGGTGCATCCACATCCATCATGTCGAAGAATGTATGGCAGAAGTTAGGAGCCCCTGAACTCAAACCTTCCATCATCACACTCAGAGCATATGACGGTCATCCCTCGACCCCCGTCGGTCTCTTCCAAAATGTACCAGTCTGCTTAGCCGAAAAAACGGTCCACATAGACGTCGAAGTCTTGGATGCTCACTTGGATTACAATATACTCCTTGGGTGGAGTTACATGTCTGCCATGTCTGCCATAGCATCCTCTGTTTTCTGCATCATGATGTTCCCCCACGAGGATCGAATCATCATAGTAGACCAACTTACGCACACTAAAAATCGTCCCTTGACCAGCACAGATATGGTTCTACCCTATGTAGATACAATCATAGATGGTCTTTTACGGTATCAAGAATATGGCCTTGGCCAATTCAAACTATTGCCCGTCCTAGGGTCATTCCTAGGAGATCCTCCTATTATCCGTGAGGTATTTCCGATGCCACAGGGGCCCTGGTATGCATGATGTCCACATCAAGCACCGAGATTAGTCAGGACACAGACTCAAGCAGTAACAACATTGAGGCATCAGCTACTGAAGCCTCCCTAGTCTATGTCGCCTCCCAAACTCTTTTCCTCTACCCACCTCCTGACTTCACCTCCCAGCAGGTCTTCGCAACACTGGTATTACCCAATATATCATTGGAATTCCCAGTATGGTATCTCATTCCCCCCCTAGGAATGCTAGCTACCAACGTTACTGCGTTTGGGTTAAAGACCCCCGGTCCCGAGGAGCCCCAACCTACCCAAGTAGCAGTCGAAATCACCCCCGCAAGGGAAATTCCCAATGCGAAACCAGTGACCATGATAAATAAAATCACCAAGAAAGGAAAGAAAGTGGTGACCCCCACCATGTAGAGGGAGTCATCAGCCTGCGCTATATGTGATGTCACAGGACACCCTACTCACATATTCACGGAGTTGGACGAGTTAAAACAACTCCTCGGCTGCGAGGTAGGCACCTCAACACGACGTTCCCATAAGAAGGAACTTGCCACCAAAAGTACAGGCAAAATGTTGCGTACCAATCACGCATGTGCTATCTGTGACACCTATGGGCACTATACCAACCATTTTCCAGAAATACCATGATATAGGGATGCCTTACACGCGATCGAGCGATCCTATCAAGAGGATCCCTCCATCCAGTCTGTCAACGACGAACCTTGTACCATCCTGTACTTGCAGGAGGAACGACAGTCACTAGAAAGACAACCATTTGTTCCTCCTCCCCCCAAACCACCATACACCAACCAGGAACATGGGAACCTGGTCGCCTCATCCTCTTGAGTTATCAGGCGCATCGATTACTGTAGACGGTTTGATCGAGTCTTCAGCCCAAGGTCGCCTAGGCAGCAGTAATCTATATTCAGGGAGTTACCAGGTGTGTCATCTACTGAAGATGGTTTGATCAGGTATTTGACCCATGATCTCCTAGGCAACAGTAGCACCCATGGTACTCAGAGAGTTACCAAGTAGGTAGATTTTGTAGATGGCTTGATCGGGTCTTTGAACCAGGATCTCCTAGGCAGCAGTAACACCCATGGTAGTCAGGGAGTTACCAGGTAGGTAGATTCTGCAGACAGATTGATCGGGTCTTTGACCCAAGATCACCTAGGCAACAGTAGTACCATGCGCATCGATTCTGCAGACGGTTTGATCGGGTATTTTTCCCAAGATCAACTAGGTAGCAGTAGCACCATGAACGTCAATTCTGCAGACGGTTAGATTGGGTCTTTGGCCCAAGGACACCTAGGAAACAATAATCAATACCCTGGATACTCATACGACTCTACTTAGAACGTATCACAACCTACCTATCATGAAAGTCACCCCGACACTCATATACCAACCAGGGACAAGGGAATCGATATCCCCCATTCCCTGCACAGAGTAGATCAATGGCACAATGTAATGCGCCGATCAATCTAGTGCAACCCTTCCTAGGCTCATCAACAACCATACAACTAGGAGAATTATGAAAATCCTCCAAATGATGCAAAAAGAAGTCGAGGAACAAAAAAAAGGGAGATCCTGGACAGGGGGAAGTAACCGGCAATGCCCCTCCCCCCCGATTTCAGTCTGGGGGCAATCCCAACTGAAATCAAAACTAGGAGCCAAGTAACAACTCCCAAGGGAAAAATGGAGCTTAGAGTATCTGATCCCGAAAGCAGCACTGTGATCAGCACTCCATAACAAACAGAGGCGATGCCGCACATTCGCACTCCTGGAAAAATAATTTTTCAGTGTCGGTAGGTATTCACCCTCCCATCTTATTTTTTAAAGCTCATGCCCTTCAATAATTTTTTAATGAAAAGAAGATGCTTTCACTTGAGGTAGTTGTTTTTGCAGGAAGAACCGTTCACAACACCAACCACTGAAATTTCTGGAGCAGGTATCATTCTACCCTTAGCATGATAGAGTCCCAGAAAAATTTGCATATCCTGACATCCTTTCTCCATTAGAAATAAACCATAGGGTCCTCATACCCGACCACGTTTATCATCACCCCACCCTGCATATGATAAACGTCCGCGATGGTCGGTAGAGCCTCCCCTCCATGGTGATTGTCATCCAAAGTAGACCATACATCACCCCACAAGTGATGCCATGGCCATACCATTTTAGTCCAAGAAGCACCTCATTCCCATCCACATATCATGCATAAGGTCAAGTTCACCATTTAAACTCAACCCCCTTCCCAGACGATCGGGTTGTACAAGCAGAATGAAAGCGCACCTCCACACACCGCATTTGGCCTGCCATACCTCCATCAACATAAACCCATCTGCGACATCTTCCGCTTCATCAACCCCGCACATGAGACCAACCAATGGGACCCCTACCCCGAGCAAAACACCGTCCTCACACCTTCAGTGAGCGACCATCTTTCATGTTTTGAGGTACCCGTCTCTGTGTTTTGTACAAACCAAACCCCATTATTTTATTCTTTTGGTAAGTGAACAAAGACCACAAACGATGCCCTTCGCCACTTCTCCCTCATATTTCACCTTTTCTCCCATGGCAGCAGTCCCCCATCTCCCTTGGTCGAAGTATTTCACACCCCCCCCCATGCACGCACCATTACGACAATCATAGCCGGTTCATACCCGCCACTTTTCCGTTCAAAAATACCTATGACTGCCGCCAAGCTACTCAATTATACTTCGACCTCGGGCCATTGAATCCCCATCATCCGTTTTCAGCTACCGCTCACCAACATGCCTATGTTAAGCCCATCATGGTTCGGTTAAGGCTTCCTTTTTGTTGACCTCAACGCCTCTTTTCCAAAAAGGAAGCGGTACCTTGGATGACCCCTCCCCATGCAAAGGGGTATCCTCGGGTGGCACTATGGGAGACATCATTGTCCATAGATGTCATTGATCCTATTGACATTTGACTACAGCAAAATCTTTCATGTCATGATGGTATCGTACCTTACAACCATTGCACTTTGATCAAGATCCGTCAAAGATCTGTGCCTTTATAAGTGTCTCTGACAACAATGCTTACACAGGAAGGTCCCAGCCAGTACATATGCGTACATTGCACAATGATATTCCATACCAAGATTACGCATATGTGTACGACATTCCACCTATTGTCAAAGAAAAAATTCCCCTGAGGGCGTCAACAGTCGTCGTCAACAACCACTAGCTTCACTACCACAATAGTGACACAGACAGCACATGTACCTATCAGTTTTGTTTAACTAGCCATAACATCACGAGCATGGGACATGACCGGCTCATTAAAATTGTGTAAATATGTTGTATATTTTGTCTACTTGCAGGGGGTCCCTTAGGCCATGGTTATCTCGGAAATGGTGCAAGGTGTTGTTGATTCCAAAAGTACACGCAGGCCTCTCTCTCTCTCTCTCTCTCTCTCTCTCTCTCTCTGCGTACGATACAAAAAAGAAACTATAATGTATTTCGGCTATACAGTTCTTCCTAGACCTCACACATTAGGGGGAAACTGTTAACACTGGAAAATAGTACAACAGAAGACAACATCAATTAATGTCGAGCCCAAGGATTTACAGGACAAGAATACATTATGGAATCAAGAAGTATTTAAAAATATCTAAGGTTTTGAGAAAATTAGATTTGAGCTAGTCCTAAATGCTATTTATGCGCAAAATCCCTCGATAAGTGCGCAATTTTTGACTCGAAATGCGCGCATTCCTGAGAGTGGCGAAATGTCACTATCCAGAACCACACAAAACAAAGGACAAGTGATTTCACACGCTTGGAGCTGCCCAAGGACAGCCACCAGCGCCTCCCTAGACATCATGTGAGCACACAAAGGAATATGTGAAGCCCACAATGGAATCACACCTCTCCCTTGGGTCACTATCCATCATGTACCAAGGGAGGGAAGGAGGATTTTAAACTCACCTATATAAACCCACCAAGAGATGAACAACGGGGATCACAAAGTGCTGGAAAAAGTTGCCCAAGTAACACCAGCATTGTGTGTGACCCAAGAGCTGGAGCTAAAGAGGACTCGATAGTTGGCCACCCAACATCTTAGTCCACCACAGCAGAGAGAGAGAGTTAGACTACATCAAAGGCAGAACTTGAAAGACAAACATCCTTGCATTGGGACCTAGAGCCATTGCATAGGGGCCCTTTGGCAAGTGGGTAAGATTTTCTTTTATTCCGAACATTTAATAAGAAGAGGCCATCGATCCATCGTTTGCATTATTACTGTTTGGAACTCTCTATATAGCTTTTTTTGTGTTTTTAGTTTTAGTTTTTTTAACCAGAGCATACTTCAACATATTATTTCGTTTAAGTTTTATGCTTTTGAGCTCCCCCCACATACTGCCTGTTACCAATAGTTTAGAGAGTATACCACACTCTCTAAGCTCCTATGATTTCGTACACCCGTGTGTCGAATCCACCACAACAAATACCATCGACACTTGTGTGGTTTTGGCTCATGGTATTGATAAAGGATAATCCTATATAAGGAGAGGAAGATCATAGTGCAAGGGTGTACATATGTAAGGACTATTACTGAATACTTCTCTCTGAAGTATATATGCATGGGATGAACTCTGTTTTATTGGTAGATCTGAATCTATGATGCACCCTTGCATACAATGATGGATCATGATCTCTAGACCTAAAATGACTATGTACTTGCATGATCTAATTATGTGATGTGTGGATTTGGGACCTAGCGCATGGTTTCTGAATTGAAGTAAAGAAATCTGGGTAAGTTTATAGACCTGCATCTTTCTGTAGTAACAACATTTATAGATCTATATGCTAGTTCATCATAGTGAAAGCGCGTATACACGCGGCTTTTTCTAAGCTAAAGCATATATGGAAGTCAAGGTTTTCTGAAGCTTTCTGGAGAGGTTATCTGTTTATTTAATGTTGTATTTCTGCTGCGTGTTAATGAAGTCTTCATTTAGATCTGGATTTATTGAATACTGTATATGATGCTAAGTTAAATATGTACAAATCTGATCAATAAGTGAGTAAATATATTTAATGATGAATGATTGATTAAGGGTTCTGCAATACTAAAAATATATCTGATTGAAAGTCAGATCTTGTTCTGAGACTGATCATATTATGAAAATTCAGTATTCTCAGATCTATACGCAGGTTGGTGTGAAGGAAAGAGCGTATACATGCGGGATCAATAAAGTGAAGTAGCGTATGTATTTTAAGATAATGAATGATCAGGGTTGAGATTGATTCTGCATACTAAATTTGATATTTGGGTTTATTAATGTGTTCTGGTTGCATTGATCTCACTGTTCTGATTGAAATTTGGGTTAAGTTTATTGGTGTTGATATTTATGAAGTGTTGTGTTGAAACTGTGGGATCCAGTGTGAAAATTGATGAAACATGGTCTGTAGTGGTTCTGAGGGTTGAAGCCTTCAGTATGGAAGTAGATGCTTCCTGCCAGTAGAAGTTGGTGTTCTGATCAGGGGGTTGAAGCTCCCTTCCAGTAGTGGCTGGTAAGCAAGATCAGGGGGTTGGAGCTCCCTTCCAATAGCAGCTGGAGAACGAGAGAAAGTTGTAACCTTTTGCAGGTAGATGCCTACGTACTGATATGAGTCTGCATCGGTACAATATTGTAAGCAGTTTTCCTTATAATAAATATTGAAGACAGAGACAACAACAGTGGTGGTTTTCTCCCGAATTGGGTTTCCACCTTAAAATCCTGGTGTTCATGTGTATTTCTTATGTGTGATGATTTATTCTATTCTTACTGCACATTCTTACTGCTTACTAAACATCTGATGAATGAATGATGCACTGATTTAAGTAAATAATTATCTGCATAGTAAGATCTTTGGTCATACACAAGTTTTCTTAAGGATATCTGCGTGTATACGCTAGTTGGGTTCATTAAAGTCGCGTATAGAAATCAGTAAAGAAAAAGTAAAAGTTTTAAGTAATTTATAAATACTGATTCACCCCCCCTCCCCCCCCCCTCAATATTTTTCCCAACAATTGGTATCAGAGCATGTCCTTCACTAGAAGGAAGATCAACTAAGATGAGCAATCAAGATGGGACAACATCTATCAGGACTCCTCTATTCAATGGAAACAATTTAAACTTTTGGAAGACAAGTACAAGATCCTATCTTCAGTCTCTTGGAATAGATGTATGGGCTATAGTTGAAGGAGGTTATCAATATCCAACTTTAGTTCCAACAGATCTAGCCACAAGAAAGAACTATGAAACCAATGCAAAGGCGGTCAATGCATTATTGGGAAGTTTGACTAAATAAAAATCTGTCAAAGTCATGCAGTTGAATACAACAAAGGAGATATGGGACAAAATAATTCCGAGCTATGAAGGTGATGCCAAGGTAAAAAGTGATAAACTCCAAACTCTTAGAGTTCAATATGAAAAACTCAGAATTCATAATGAGGAAATCATTGCTAGTTTCTTTTATGTCTAAGTGATATTGTAAATCGTATGAGAAATTTGGGTGAAACCATAACTGACACTACTCTAGTAGAAAAGGTTTTAAGATCTCTAACTCCCAAATCCGAGTCAAAAGTGTCTGCTATTGAGGAGAAGCATGATCTACAAACTCTTACTATTGTTCAACTTCATGGGATTCTGACTGCATGTGAAATGAGGAAAGGAGGTCCATCTGAAGTCAAAGAAGTTGTCTTTAGAGCTGCTGCAAAAGGAAAGGAAGTAGAAGAACAAGAAGGATCAGGGTATGTTTAAGAAGAAGATGAGATAATTTTTTTAAAGAAGCTACAAATTGGAACTGGAAGGTTCATAGGTAAGCTTCCTTTTAAATGTTTTGCTTGTGGAAGAGTTGGTCATTATGTTGCTAAATGTCCCCATAAAGATAACTATGAAAAGGGAAAGGAAGTGGCAAAAGGAAATAAGAAACAATTTATCAATAAAAAAAGCTATTATACTTATGAAGATAGTGATGGTCTATCAAATATTGAAGAAGGAGAATCTGATCAAGATATTAGACTGCTCATGGTTTTTGAAAAGGACTCTAGTGAGGCTAAATATACTTTTATGGATGCATTAGAAGAAAATGATTTTCTTGAAGAAATAAATCATCTCAAAATATGTTTTCAAGAAAACAAAATTCCCATAGATACTCTAAAGAATCAGCTTATAGAAAAGGAGAAGCACAATGAGAAATTATAATGTGAAATAGTAAGTCTAAGTAACGTAATTGAGAAAGTGAAAACTTTAAATATTAGATTTGCTAAAGGATCTGAAACCTTAGATGAAATTATCAAGGTACAACACTCTCCTCTTGTAAAGACAGGTCTTGGATATATCAGGGAATCCTCTCAGTCTTCAGCACCAAGCTATCTAAATGCAGTTAAAGCCAACCAACAACATTTTGTCACTCAACAAAAGAACAAAGAGACCACCTAGGTAAAGCATGACCACTTCAATTCAAGGAAGAACAATAACAAAAATATCAATAAGCAGGTAAACATAAATTTAAGGTTTCATGATCACATAAATTTCTTCTTTAATGGAAAATGTTTCTCATGTCATAATTTTGGTCATAAAGATGCTCAATGTGTTGCATACAAAACCGTCATGACCAAAGAAGCAAGAAATCAAAGAAATGAGACTGGAATAAAGAAGAATAATTATAACAACTTTTCTCCTCTTCAAAATGAAATTGATTGTTCTTATTGCTATAACTTTGAACATGAAGAATCTGAATGCAAGAGCAAACTTCAGCCAAAAGATCATATACCTTGAAATTCCAAGGTATTGAGAAAGGAGGACTTACAGGTTGAAAGTTGTGGCATAGCTTTATTTGTAGAAGGGGAAGAAAATCAATGGTATATTGATAGCAGATGCTCAAAACACATGACATGTGATAAAAATAAACTCCTTTCATAAAATGCTCTAGAGAACGAAAATAATGTTACCTTTCGAAATGACTCTCCTGCTGTCATTAAAGGAAAAGGTTCTGTATTTCTAAAAGAAAAGGTGAAAGCTAACAATGTTGTGTATGTGGATGGATTAAAGCATAACCTGTTGAGTGTGAGTCAAATGTGTGATCAAGGAAATGAAGTTGTCTTTAGTTCAAAAGAATGTGTAGTACGTGAACTTGACACAGGAAAAACAGTAATAAAAGGAACTAGAACACCAAGCAATCTGTATGTATTGAAAGGTGGCCAAGAGCAATGCTACTTAGGTAAATCTTCAGAAAATTGACTATGGCACAAAATATTGGGACATTTGAGATTCTCTCAAATAAGCAAATATAGCAGAATCAAAGCTGTTCGTGATCTTCCCAGCATCACTCTGCCTGAAATTACCATATGCAAATCATGCCAATTCAGTAAGAAAACCAGGGTGTAATTCAATGCTAAAGAAGAATCAGCAAGTAAGCCTCTTGAAATTATACATACTAATTTATGTGGAACTGTAAGGAAAAATTCACCTCGTGGAGAACAATACTATATTCTATTTATTGATGACTTCTCTAGAATGTGTTGGACCGGTTTACTAAAACATAAAGATGAAGCATTTGAAAGATTTAAGATCTTCAAATCTCTGGTTGAAAATGAATTATATCTAAAAATCAAATGTATTAGATCTGACCGAGGAGGAGAATATTAGATGAATTCTTTGATTTATGTGAACATCATGGCATAAAAAGACAGTTTTCTATAGCTGGAACCCTATAACAAAATGGCATGGCAGAAAGAATGAATAGAACAGTTCAACAGATGGCTCGTGCTATGCTTGA
The DNA here is from genome assembly GCA_034641835.2 of Pinus albicaulis. Classification (NCBI taxonomy): domain Eukaryota; kingdom Viridiplantae; phylum Streptophyta; class Pinopsida; order Pinales; family Pinaceae; genus Pinus; species Pinus albicaulis. Next base: position 777,688,624 of record CM076573.1, on the reverse strand, counting down.
TGAATCTGGAACTCCTGATACCTTTTGGGGAGAAGCAACACATACCGCAGTAAATATTCTTAACAAGGCTCATGTTCGTGTGAACAGTGATAAAACTCCTTATGAGCTCTAGTATGGTAATCTTCCCACTGTAAAGTATTTTAGATTTTTTGGAAGAAAATGTTTTATCAAGAATAATGATGAAAAAATTGGTAAGTTTGAGCCTAGAGTAGATGAAGGAATATTTCTTGGTTACTCCTCTAGAAGTAAAGCATATAAATGTTACAATAAAAGACTTTGGAAAATTGTTGAATGTATTGATGTTGTAATTGATAAGTCTCTCACAGCTCCTAAAACGGAAATAACAACAAAAAATGAAGATGATGATGATGCATGCTTTCCCTAATCAAATAGCAACAATATAGAAGGAGAACCCAATGAAGCACCAAAAGAAGATATATCTGAAAAAGCTCCATCCAGGTATGTTCAAAAGAATCATCCAGAATCCAAAATTCTGGGAGAAAAGGGATCAGGTGTCCAAACAAGAAGAACTCTTGTAGGATCCCCTAGCTATCTAGCATTTTTATCCACTATTGAACCATAGAATGTAAATCAAGCTAGTAAATATGAATTTTGGATTCAAACCATGAATGAAGAACTTGATCAGATTGAAAACAATCATACTTGGGAATTGGTTCCAAGACCTCATGATAAAAATGTTATTGGAACAAAATGGATATTCAAAAACAAGTTAAATGAAAAATGAGATGTTATTAGAAACAAATCTAGACTTGTTTGTAAAGGGCATTCTCAACAAGAAGGTATAGACTTTGAAGAAACATTTTCTCCTATAGCCAGACTTGAAGCCATAATAATGTTTCTTGATTTTTCAACTTTTCAACAATTCAAAGTTTATCAAATGGATGTAAAATATGCTTTCCTCAATGGTGATCTAGAAGAAGAAGTTTATATAGAACAACCAGAAGGATTCATTCTGGGAAATGATGAAAAACTTGTTTGTAAACTCAAAAAGGCTTTATATAGTCTCAAACAGGCTCCTCGGGCATGGTACTATCATCTTGACAAATATCTTCAACAACAAGGTTTCACAAAGGGATTTGCTGACAATAACTTATAGACAAAAATTGAAAATGATAAACTATTGATTATTGTTGTGTATGTTGATGAAATCATTTTTGGAAATAATGAAGAGTCCATGATTCGGAAATTTGGTTCTGTTATGCAACAAGAATTTTAAATGTCATTACTTGGGGAACTAACATATTTTCTTGGCTTGCAAGTGCAACAAGAAACATATGGCATATTTCTTTCACACACAAATATCTTAAGAAAATTCTGAAGAAGTATGGGAAGGAAGACTGCAAACCTGTGAGTACTCCAATAGTAACTGGATGTAACCTCAGTTCTCATGATGATTCTCCCATGGTGAATCAACCAGACTATAGATCCATTATTGGAAGTCTGCTTTATCGAACCGGGACAAGACTAGACATTATGCATGCAGTTGGGATTGTTGGACGATTCCAAGCTAATCCAAAAGAGTCTCATCTTCAGGCTATAAAAATAATATTCAAATATCTACAAGGGACTCAAGACTTTGTTCTATGGTATCCAAAGAATGTCGATCTTACTCTTCATGCTTACACAGATGCGGATTGGGCTGGAAATGTTGATGATCAAAAAAGCACTAGTGGTGGTGCATTCTATATGGGGCTTCGATTAGTATCTTGGTTCAGCAAGAAACAAAGTTCTATTGCCTTATCTACAACAGAAGCAGAATATGTGGCTGTCGCATCATGTTGCACACAACCTCTTTGGATGATGCAAACATTACAAGATATTCAAATCAAATGTTCACCTCCCATCTCCATTCTATGTGATAATACAAGTGCCATTAGTATCTCGAAAAATGCTATTATGCATCAAGAAAAAGCACATTCCTATCAAGTATCACTTCCTACGTGAACAAGTGATAGAACAAAAGGTTAAATTGGAGTATGTTCCCTCCAAAGAACAAGTTGCAGATATATTTACTAAACCTCTTCCCAGAGAAGCATTCGAATATCTCAGACAAAAGCTGGGAGTTGTCTCTGCCTCTCTTATCAAATCTACTTAATTTCAGAAGATTAAATTCGGTACACTGGTTTCATAAAGGCGAATTGCGTATAGACGCGAGTTTTTGTGCATAAAACCACGTATGGTTTTTGCTGACAGAAATTTTCTGGGTCAGATTTCAGAATAGTCTGTGGTGCTGTTGGGTAATCTCTGTTGTTGTTCTAGCATTCATCTTACTATACCTTTCGTTTATATTCATCTCCTTGATGAATATGCTTTGATGAATTGGTTGTTGAAGGTGTTCAGGGTGCACAAGCTTAGGGGGAGCACCTGCCTTGTTGAAAAGGATGCATTGTTGGCATTCTGATTGGTTTCTGATTTATGATCTCTCTCTTGAGAGTTTTTGGTCCTTGTTATAAAAAGTCATATCTGTAATTTGATGAAAAGTTCATGTTGAGACCTATGATGTAAAACTGTTATATTCAGTCATGTAAGGACTTGTTCAAGTTTTTAAACCCACTTGGTTGGGTATTTGAGTCAAATATGTAATTCCACTTGGTTGGATCATTGATGTAAGTATGAGTCCTTGGTGATAGAAAAGGCCATACGCGGTTGAGTTATAGAGTAATGTACTTCATTGAAAAATTTGTCTGAAGATTCAGCATGAACTCAGGGGGAGCATGGTCAATACAGTGCACATCAGATTTGTAGAGCTTTTCTTTCTACAAGGAAAGAGAAACCTTGTTTCAGTATTGATCCACCCTTTTCCCTTGATGTCAAAGGGGGAGAGTATTTTGGTGTTTGAATAATGGCTATGATTAATATATCTATCTATTGTGGTGATCAAACACCATCATGGTTTCCATCAAGTCCAAAGGGGGAGATTGTTGGTAATATGATGCAATATGTTGTCCTTGATAGCAACCTACTTGATGAATTTGTCCTTGATGGAAACCTACTTGATGAGTTGCCTTTTGATAAGCAACCTATTTGTTAAAGATGTAAAAATGATGTTTCTACAGGTCAGTTCAGATGTAACAGAGAAAGGAATTCCAATAAGTGCCAGAGAAATGAAATAGGAAATATTTCTCAATTTATATGCAGGTTTGATGAAGTCGAACTGTGTATGAAGGCAATGTATACGCTACTTGGTATATAGGAAACCCGCATATAAATTCATAATTAGTATATACACAGTTTTTATGAAGAGAAGTCGCGTATACATGCGGGTATGAAGAAGCCAAGTCGCGTATAACTTTTGCGCTCTAAAATTATGATACGAAGGGGCATTACCATGGTATTAACCCACAATATTGAGCGATGTATCTTCTATTTGATTTCATCCAAGAATACCATAAAAATTTTTGTGGTTTTGGCTCACGGTATTGATAAAGGCTAATTCTATATAAGGAGAGGAAGATCATAGTGCAAGGGTGTGCATGTGTAAGGGCTGTTACTGAATACTTCTCTCTGAAGTATATCTGCATGGGATGAACTCTGTTTTATTGGTAGATCTGAATCTATGATGCACCCTTGGATACAATGATGGATCAGGATCTCTAGACCTGAAATGACTATGTAATTTTATGATATAATTATGTGATGTGTGGATCTAGGACCTGGCACATGGTTGCTGAAGTGAAGTAAAGAAATCTGGGTAATTTTATAGACCTGCATATTTCTGCAGTAACAACATTTATAGATCTATATGCTAGTTCGTCACAGTGAAAGTGTGTATACACACGGCTTTGTCTCAGCTAAATCACATATGGAAGTCAGGGTTTTCTGAAGCTTTTTGGAGAGGTTATCTATTTATTTACTACTGTATTTATGCTTCTTGTCAATGAAGTCTTCATGTAGATCTGGGTTTCTTGAATACTGTATATACTACTAAGTTGAATATGTACAAATCTGATCAATAAGTGAGTAAATATGTTTAATGATGACTGACTTATTAAGGGTTCTGCAATACTGAAAATATTTCTGACAGAAAGTCTCGAATATGGTTCTCAGACTAATCATATTCTGAAAATTCAGTATTCTCAGATCTATACGCAGGTTGGTGTGAAGGAAAGCACATATACACGCGGGATCAGTAAAGTGAAGTAGCGTATGTATTTTAAGATAATGAATGATCAAGGTTGAGATTGATTCTGCATACTGATTCTAATATATGGGTTTATTACTATGTTCTGGTTACAGTGATCTCACTGTTCTGATTGAAATTTGGGTTAATTTTATTGGTGTTGATCTTTATGAAGTGTTGTGTTGAAACTGTGGGATCCAGTGTGAAAATTGATGAAACATGGTCTATAGTGATTCTGAGGGTTGAAGCCTTCAATATGGAAGTAGACGCTTCCTGCCAGTAGAAGCTAGTGTTATGATCAGGGGGTTGAAGCTCCCTTCCAGTAGTGGCTGGTAAATGAGATCAGCGGGTTGGAGCTCCCTTCTAGTAGCAGCTGGAGAACAAGAGAAGGTTGTAGCCTTCTTCGGGTAGATGCCTGGTTACTTATATGAGTCTGCATTAGTACAATATTGTAAGAAATTTTCCATATAATAAATATTGAAGACAGAGACGACAACAACGGTGGTTTTCTCCTAAATTGGGTTTCCACCTTAAAATCCTGGTGTTCATGTGTATTGCTTATGTGTGATGATTTATTATGTTCTTAATGCACATGCTTACTGTTTACTAAACATCTTATGAATGAATGATGCACTAATTTAAGTAAAAAACTATCTGCATAATAAGAACTCTGGTCATACACGAGTTTTCTTAATGATATCCGCGTGTATACGCTAGTTGGGTTCATTAAAGTCGTGTATAGAAATCAGTAAAGAAAAAGTAAAAGTTTTAAGTAAGTTATAAATACTGATTCACCCCCCCCCCCCTCTCAGTATTTTTCCCAACACGATTCTTTATCATTATCTTGTTCAAAGCTTTGAAGTCTACACGCATGCGCCAAGTCCCATCTTTCTTCGGAATCAAGACTATGGGTGATCCGCATTGCGAAGTTCTTGGCCTTATGAATCCTTTTTCCAACATCTCCTTGATTTTCCACTTTATTTCAGCATTCTCCATTATCGACATGCGATACATGCCAATGTTTGGAAGATGTCAATCTTGCTGCAATTGAATCTCATGTTGAATCTCCCTTTTTGGAGGCAATCCTATTGGCTACTGAAACATCTCATGATGTGCATAAACTACATCATATCAATCTAATTTCAACTTAGGATCACAATCCTCAAATGATTCATGATTAACATTAGCTTTAGGCTTAATCATTAGAAGAACAAAATTCTTACTTGATTTTACTGGCCTCTTTACCTGTCCAGCATTAACCATAGCAATATTTTTCTTCTTGTGATGTGCTCTAACAATGTACTCCTTTATATTTTGAATAAATGGTATTTGTTCTCATGGCGATAGAAGACTTCTTTCCTATCATACATGTAAATACTACCCAACACAATACCTGTTATGTCAAGTGGAACCACATCTAATTCAACTATGTCAATAAAATGTGCAGTTATTGCAAACCACAATATACACGTCTTTGAAACCTGTAAATTTGCATCCTTACAAATTCAACCAAGTGGATATGGTTTTGGATGTGGAATGGTCTCAAGATTAAGTTTCTTGACCAATTCTTCAGAGATTAAATTTGCTTGTTACCCACTGTCAAAAAATGTGTCAATCTTACATGTTTGGATATAACCCTCACATGAAACAGTTCAATTCTTTCTTCTTCATTTGGAGCATGTATGTGATAGTTTGATGTACTAGTAATGGGTTTAGTTTCAATTTATTTCCCCTTAATGTTCTTCAGTCCCATGGTTGTAATTTTAGATTCATCATCTGAATCCTCTCCTAAATCATGTTGAGTTGTAGTTGTAGTTTTCTATTTCCATTTGTTGTTGAGATATTTAGGTATCTTTTCAGAATGTGATTTCCAACATTAATTTTCATTATGGCCTTCTCTTGAACAATGTTTACAAACCACTTTTTCTCCCTCTTTCTTGACAAATGCATTCTTTTTGCTTTTAAATTTTGAGGTCTTCTCTTTGTTTTTTCCCTTAAAAGGTTTGTTTCTACCCTCATTAGAAATGTTTTTCCCTCTAGCTTCTAGATGTGTGGCCTGAACACATACTTAATCTGGACTTGTGGGGTTAAACATGAGGATAGTATGTCTAAGGTAGCTATGTAAGGCTCCTATGTACTTGATCAAAGTATCTTGGCTCTGCAAATCTACCCCTAATAAGATAGCTCTTCTCCTAAATTTTTGGGTGTAAACTTGCACATTCTGTCCTTTCAATTGTCTAAAATATTTCCAGTTCATTATGGCTTTCTGCATATGAGCTAATGGATAAAACTGTCATTTTATTCTAGTAATGAAATCAGTCCATGATAGAATAATCTTACCATGCTTCTTGATCTCCTCCTTTGTCTTGGCTTCCCACCAAACAAGTGTTGCACCTTCCATTCTCAATGAAGCTAATTGGATTTTGGTATCATCATCTTGAAGGTTCTGGATTCTCAAATAGACCTCCAATTTTCTAATCCAATTATAAAGCTTTTCTACATTGAATTCACCATTAAACATTGAAAATTTAAACTTAACATCAAGTTTTAGAAAATGACTTTTACTAGTGTTCTTTGACTTGCGAGACTGATGTACTGAAAATGAAGTAGACGATGATGATGATGAGGGTGAGGATGGTGACTTTCCACTGCCTCCATTTCCTCTGTTTCCCTTATTTGACTGAGCTTCATCATTTTGACCTCCTGATGATCCCTGTCCTTCCTTGTGAAGTTTGGATCCTTCTCCTTCTAGTTTCTCATTCCTTTCTTGATAAAGGATTCTAACCATCTCAGTCAAGTCAAGAAATGATTTCCTAAACACTCTTTCTTCCTCTTTGGGATCCACTTCTTCATGGATTTCTCCTTCCTCTTGAGGTAGGCTTAATGCTGCTTCTGCTTTCATAGGAGGTGAAATAGGTGGTGGAGAATATGGAAATATTGCCCTCCTTTGCTGTGGCTCACTTTGAGACCCTCTTGCTTCCACCAATTTTCCTTCTCCTCCCTTGAGCTTGAGCCTAGTAAGCATGTGAAAACTTGCAAACAGTTAAACAAATCTTTGTACACAAAAACACCAGAGAATAAACTCTAGCTCTGATACCAACCTGATCTGAAAGGAATGTATTAGTTTTGTTGTGCTAAGTGTCTTTTCAATTAATAAACATGTGCATACTTGTCTCCATTTGTTTGCTTAAGTATTGAGGATTTAACCGTGAAACATAAGTGATTTTAGTGAATTAGAAGCATGAAAATATGAGCAAATAACATTGAACATCAATGTATAACATAGAAATAAAACCACACATAACATTTACACAGTAGGCTTGATGAAGCAGTTCACCCCTCCTGAACTATATCTGTTGGTCCAGCTCCCAATGGCATGTCCATCTTTCATTAAGCTCAAAATTTTTCAAATACATGTGTTTATAGGCCTCTAATGGTTGTTTTCTCTGCTCCAATGGCTCCAGAATGCTCCCATTAGTTTAGGTAGACTCTTATTTCACCCAAAATGGTCGAAAATTGACCCTCCTAGCCTTTTTCCCAATAACCCCTAGAAATCCTCCACTAAATGTGGAGAACTGCACTTATTTGCAGTTAAAAATGGGAATTTTCCAAAAATTTGGAGTCGCACTAACCTGTCCGCCAGCTCTAACTGTCAGATTTAATGTCAAGGTTAAGGGGAGGGGGTGGCCACATGCCAGCCCCCAAAAACCCCATGGTCACATTTAAGTTTGGAGCAGAACTATCATTGAAAATTGTGGTTGAGTGGAGTTAGAACTAGATTTTAGTTGGAGTTTCATAACCATCGGCATAACCTTCACAGTAAACCCTGCCATGTAATAAGGGTTGATTGAAACGGTTGCTGTCGGTGGTAACCATTTGATATCGCGGTTTTGTGTGTAAAATGTGTCCACTCCATAGGGCCTCCGGCGGTTTGGGACCGTCGGCGGTCCCCCACCCCGAAGTGCTAAGGTTTGACACCTTAAATAGCACTAACAACCATTGAAGGTTAAGACTCATGGTGTAGCCCGAATGGTGGAGAGATTTACACGCATGTCAGAGGTCACGGGGTTGAACCCCCCAAAACTCATAAAAAAATTATTACACCGCCCAAGGGACACGTGGAAGCCTCTAGGTTGTCCACGTGTCACCCATCATTGGATGAAAATCAATAACGTACATTCCACTGACCAAACACATAGCACCACTTGTCAGTTTCTGACTGGATTAAGAAAATGGAATATTCTTAAGAATATTCCTCTTTTTCTCACTTTGCACCTGCATGCTGACTGGGCATCTCAATCAAACCTATCACAAATTTAGTTGTTTTGGAAATCGATCAGAACGCGATATCTCCCTCATACGACATCGATTTTTTGAACCGTTTGTGGCATTGGAATTAAGAAGACGAGATCTACCTGGTCTCTTAGGTTTGGCACAGCTTCAAGCACTTTAAATTTTGAGAAAAGTTTATGAACTCCTGATTATTATATGTGGTTTATATGGTTTCTATATCCTTGATATTTCTGTTGGTTACATGCTGGTTATGAATAAGATTTATGACAGTGACAATGTATGAATCCCATCATGTTTTGGTTAAACATTGAATGTACAATGAGTGTATGCCTTAATAGATGGTAATGTAGTTATTTTGATGAGGCATAATTTCTTCTTAATGATTCTCAGATAAGTATGAGACCCCTATGCTCAGATATGTTGTTTAAACCTGCAGAATGCATATTTGTGACATGTTTGATGAAATGTATATCATGGTTAGTAGGGTTCCAGTCCAATATTTGTATAATAGTTGTATTAGCATCATTATCTCCATATTTCATTGCATTTCTGTGAATTTCATAAAGTTATGGGTAATGAGTGGGTCCTAGCCTTGGAATTCATTGTTAAATATCGATTTTTCTGGCATAGAAATGGCAGAAAAAGGCCACAGTCGCACTCAGGCAGGTTCATGGGAGTGACTGGGACCCACAGTTGCTTGGAGGGCTTGGCAAGGGAGCGTCTGGAGCTTTAATGCAAGAAAATGTCAAATTTTCTCAGGGGCTAGTCACTTGGATGGTTTGGATGGATCCTAAGGGTTATGTTGCAAGTGTAGAAGGTTAGGTTGTCTATGTTTTGTTAGTTCCACTTCCTTAACTATTACATAGGGAGTTGAATCATATCACAACAACTCTTTGTCACATGTTTACCTCGGTTGGTTGGTTACTTGGGTAGATGGGGAGGAGGGTGATACACTACCCCATTGGATGATGATCAGGGTGTCGGTGATCCTTCTGGTAGTACTCCACCTCCTCGTCATTCACCTCATGATCACCCACTGCCTCATGTTTCTCCTCAAAAAGCATAACAACTACCTCCTCCTCCATCTCATAGTTCGAATCTTGAGGCAGTTGACCATCCATCATATTCTGCTATAGAACAGACTGCCACTACTACTGTTGTATTAGATATTTTATAGCAGTTATTTGACTTGATGCAGTTATTTGACTTGATACAATTATTTGAATTATTTGTGTGTGTGTGTGTGTCTATTCCTTTCATGTTGATTTACTTAATTTATATGTTGGTGTTGATGTGTATATTGTTAGGTCATGTTAGATAGGTTCATTTAATGTCCTGGCAGATAGATGTGCATGTTATAGTAGTTATTTGAAAATATGACATGTACATTTGAGAATAGTAGTTATTTGAAAATATGACATGTACATTTGAGAATGTGTGTGGTGACGATGTTAGAGAGTGCTTGTGTTTTGTTAGATGTGATGATGATGATGATGCTATGCTAGATTACTAGATTTGTGTGTTATCTAATGATGTTTATATGTGATAGATGTGTATATAATTAGATGGAGTTAGTGGATTTGAATGTATATTTTAGATGATGTTTATTTTTTTTATATGGTTATCATCATGATATTTATTTTAATGAAATGATAATTATTATAGATTATGTATTGGTGATCTTATATCAAAATTTTATATCTGAAATTACATGAAAACAAATTTAAATAAAAAATGCAAATATATTTCTATAAATTACAATGTTTAATATCGTTAAAACTATAATTGTAAAATTACCATAAATATTTTTTATTGCATACATAATTCATAAATATTCATTCTAACTAAATTCTTATTCAAACAAAGGTTGCAAGCAACATAGTCCCTGCCTATAGAAAACATAAATTTTTTTTTTGTTTAAATAATAGTCACTACAAAATAAAATCAATTTTACACACAATTAAATTGTACAAACCTCTTGTCAAGCCAGGAGGGTAACTCTGAATGAATTTGTTGAATTTGCATTAATAAATAATACGACTATATACAAGCAGAGGGAGACTATTGGGTTTCATATCCCAATGTATCTTTGTCTTCCAACTTCTCCTTTTTAGCTATTTATAATATTTACATATGATTCCTAATCGAAAATATTAGGTGTTCAACATTCTCTCCCTTAATCTGAAGGGATGCTAGTGAGTCCAAGCATCATTCTGAATCTTTCAAACTTTTCCCTTTCAAGCGATTTTTTGAAGATGTCTGCAATCTGCTCATTTGTGGAACAATGTCATATGTGAATTGTTTTGGCCTCAACATGATGTCGAATCAGATGGTATTTTATATTGATATGCTTCATTCGATCATGGAACTTTTGGTTCTTGTCCAACTTTATTGTAGAAGTGTTTTCAATCAAAATAGGAGTCGAATGAACTTGTTTCTCCTGCAAATCCTCCAGAATTTTCCTAAGCCACACAATTTCCTTTGTTTCTTTAGTTGATGCCACATATTCTGCCTCAATTGTGGAATCTAATGGAACTATTTGTTTGCGTGACCTCTAGGAGACAAGTCCCAATCCAAGACTCATAACATAACCTAAAGTATATACCCAATTTATTTATCTTCGTCAAAGTCTGAATCAGAGTATCCAATCAAACTGAAGTCACTCATCTATGTATACTTGATTCCAAAGTCTTGAGTTCCCTTCAAGTAATTTAGAACTCTTTTTGTAGCAACCAATGACCCTAACAAGGATTTTGCATAAACTTGGAGAGGATTCCAACAACAAATGAAATGTTTGGTCTGGTAATAGTCAAGTAGTTGAGACTTCCTATGAGTTGTCTATACTTCGTTGCATCCTCAAATTATTTTCCTTAAGTGGATGTGAGCTTTAAGTTATGTTCCATTGGAGTATTCCAAGGATTGCACTCAGCCATGCCAAACCTATTCAACATATCTCCAATGTACTTCTTCTAAGAGTAGAATATAAATTTTAGATGTTGAATTATTTCAATACCACGATAATACTGAACATAACCCAAATCTGTCATTTCAAAACCTTTCCTTAGTTCCTTCTTTATGGATGCACTGTAGCTTTCATTGTTCCCTATCATCAGAAGATCATCTACATACCACAAGATATACAACCTTTTTTTCCAACTTTACTGACAAACAAAGTTGCATCATCGAGATCATAATATTTTAAATTGAGTTTTAGAAGATGCTCAGTTAAATTCTCGTACCAGGCTCATGGTGCTTGATTGAGGTCATATAAGGATTTTGCAAGCTTGCATACTTTATGTTCCCGAACCTTCACAAAAAATCCTTTTGGTTGGGACATAAAAACATTCTCTTTCAGATATCCATTCAAGAAATCAAATTTTAAATCCATTTGATGGACTTTCCAACCATTCTAAGCTGCCAAGGCAAAGAGTGTTTGAATGGTATCTCATTTTACTGTGGGGGAAAATTATCCTCATAGTCGACCCCTTCCTTCTGTGTAAAACCTTTTTCCACAAGCCTGACTTTGTGCTTTTCTAGTGAGCCATCTGATTTATAATTGTTTTTGAAGACTCACTTGCAGCCAATTGGTTTGGTTCCAAATGGAGGATCAACTAACCTACAGGTGTCATTCTTTATCAAAGAATCATATTCTTTCTACATCACTTCTTTCCATTCATCATGAGAAGCATATTGTTTGAAGGAAGTTGGTTCGAAATATGTAGAAAAATTCAGTTCACAATCATAAGAAACATCTATATCAACAGGTGAATCAGAATCGTCTACATCACCTCGATTCTATCTGGTTGAGCTTCTTATTCCTGTCTTTCCAACCTCATCAAGACGAACACATTCAAGTGTCTTTGGCAGCCATTTTGGAGGACCTTTATGAGATGGCACAGGCTTCTTAGCTGACTGCGTTGGGGCTAAATCAAGATTTAGTATCCCAATTATGTTAATCACATCACTCAAAGTGTCATCAGTGGCTGGAGCTTCATGTGGGTGAAAGAGTGCTTCAGAAAAAAAAATTCCATAGATTGATCCAGTATAGGAATCCCCCCTTCAAGATGTGTAATCTCATTATCAAACTCTTGAAAATAATTTTCATATCCTAATATATCTAAGCGATCAAGTTGTTGCTCAACAACATTTTTATTCTTGAAATATTCAAGAAAGATCACATCTCTAGATATTATAAATTTCTTATTCACTCCATCATAGAGACAATATGCTTTGGAGGTGTTTGAATACACCAAGAAGATACATTTGCGAATCTTTTCACCAAGCTTGTTTCTTTGTTCCTTAGGTATCAAGGCATAATAGGTGGAACCAAAAACCATAAGATGCCTCACTGAAGGAATGTGGCCATACCACATTTCATAGGGAGTCTTGTTTTTAATAGCATTAGATGGACTCCTATTATTTATATACACGTAACATAGAATTGCATGAGCAGAAAACATCAACTTAATATTCTTGAAAAACATCATGGAACATACCATATTTAAGATTGTCTTGTTCATTCTTTCAGCTACTCCATTCTGTTGGGGATTATAAGGCACGACTGTTTGATGTTTAATCCCATATTGGCGAAACTAATTTTCAAATTCATTTGATGTATATTGTTTTCCATTATCAGTACGAATAGATCCAATATGAGATTGTGCATCATTTTCAATCCATGCATGAAAGTTCTTGAATGTTTCAAAAGCTTCAAATTTGTTCTTCAATAAATAAACCCAACATATTCTGATGTAGTAATCAATAAATTTCATCATATATTTATTACCATTTGTAGAAGGAACATACATTGGGCCACATAAATCAAAATGAATGAGTTCAAGTTTTCTATGTGCTCTGGAATGAGAATCATGAAAACATTGTTTGTTGTACTTTCCTAAGATACAAGCATCACATTGCTTAAGTTTCCTAGGAATTGTAGGCAAATCGGTAGCACCATTTTTCTTCAACAAATGGAGGTTGTCATAGTTCAAGTGTCCAAATCTAGCATGCCATAAAATACTTGATAGAAATTTACCTTCATCATAATGAGAATTGTATGAAAATTTATGTGCACGAGCAGAGGTTTCTTGTAGCTTTAGAATTCTTTCTTATTATATCCCAGTCATGAAAAGTGAGTAATCTAATGCTTTCCTGACCTCAACCTTGCCATCAAATATGTGAATGGAGTGTCCTTGCTGGCGGATGTGGACCAAAGATAACATGATTCTCCTTAGCTCTAGGAGGTATATAACATCATGTAGAAGAAAGTCTGGAAGACCAAGCAGTTAGATCCTGATGGTGCCAAGCCCCGATGGCTTGAGTTTTGACTTGTCTGCAAAGTATAATGCTCCATAAACATTATCAGTGAATTATTCAAAGAAATATTTCCTTAAATTCATGTGGAAAGTTTCTCTTGAATCAAGCAACCAAACATCTTTCCATGACGCAAGTGATGCATTGAATAAGTCTTCAATTACTCCAATGTTGTAATTTGCCACAACATAATGCGCAGAATTAGGTGCTTTATCTTTTCCTTCATTTATTTCCTACTCAATTTTTTCCCAAGGCATATTACATGTGGAAGCATCATGTCCATATCTATTGGATCGTATGCAATGAATATCAAACCTTTCTCCTTGGAAATGTCTGCCCCCTACCTCTAAAATTCTTCCTTCCTCTTCCTCTTCGGTTACATATTCGTGTAGAAGAATCTTATGCATGATTCTTCTATTTTTGTGCAAGACACAACTTCTTCAGTAGACTAAGGGGTTGTATTCTTCCCAAAATACTTCTCTCTTTCAGAAAATTTATTCTCAATGGAGTCAAAGGTAATCTCCTTAAGGTTTCCACTTGCTTGCAATTACTCAAGATAATGTGAATAGGTGAGATATAGTGCCTTGACATAAGATATGAGAGGAATATATATTCTAACACCAATATATTTTATGTCATGCATAATGGATCTTACTTTTGATGTTAAGGCAAGATGGTAATCATTTTCCAACTCAATATTGAACAACTTGATCATCAATTGAACAAATTCAAGTTCAGAGTTCGAGTCATACAATTCCTTGAACTTATTTAAGGCTTCAAAATCATTTACAGATGCTACAATTAAGGCATAAGGCTTGTTCTTTTTTCCCCAAATGGCAAGCTCCTTATCATAAGTGGGCTTCCCAGGTGCATTGTCTCCTTCTCCTTCACAAATTCCTTTCCACAAATCATTGAAAATAAAGGTGTGTTTCGCCTTTAGGGACCACTCATGATAGTTATATTTTCCAGAGAGAATCACCCCCACAATGGAAATTAGAGAATGTATCATAAAAATTTATTGGTATACAACTATGTCTTCAAAAGAATCATCAAATAACGATGCAGACTCTCATATTGACCAAATAGTGTGAACCAACACATACATATATACGAGCTATGTATGAACCAACATGGTTTTCAAATAGTATTATATTTTTTCAAATATGTATATATAATTCAATGCTCCAATATAAAATATATGAATCAATATATATTAACCAAGCTCGCATGTCATGTCATATATCAAAACATAAGGTTCAACAAAATATCACTATTCATCAACCATATATATAATGACCACTCAATCGACAATTTTTTTAACACTCAACACCATAAGCCATTCAACATCATACCATATGGTATTTTCACAATTATTCACCATACAATATATATCAGCCCAAAACAAAGGAACACAATCTTTTCAAAGTCTTCAAAAAGAAATATTCGACCTTCATTTTTTTTTTTAATGCACCATTCAACACACCACACAATCTTCAAAAAATTGTTTAGTGAAATATTCAGAGCATGACCAAGACCTGAGGGAAGCCACATGAACCATATAGATCCTAAGGATTTAAAAAGTGTGTGCAATAGAGTTTTGAAGAGGTCTCTTCTTGACGAGCGAGAGAAGCGAATACCACCAAGACAATAAATATTTCAAAGGCTCAGATAGTGTTACCAACTATAGTCGATCTGCTAAAGGAGTCACTGGTTTTGTTTCTCACTCACACTTGTTCAACTATAAAAAAAACAACAAATAATGCATTCCAATGCACTATACGTAGCTCCCTTTAATGTATATGAACCAACACTCACAAAGTGCTCAAATATTCTCTGGGAGTTATACACAGTTAAGACTAAACACACTAGGAGTATGGACCATAACATAATAACTCAATGCACAAAAGAGAGCACACATCAATGCTCTATTCAAGGTAGGTTTGAAGGCTCCATACATAGTGTATACACTAACCATGATCAACAAATATTCCATGAACAATTCAATGTAGCATGACTCACTATCTTGAGTGCAGAGGTAGATTTCAACCACAATTCAATGACCAGCCTTTGATTAATTCAAATTACATAGGCATCGTTACAACAAACCATTGTTTAAATGCAAAGAATCATAGTGTTCAAATATGTGTGAAGCACTAGAATTAACGTAGTGTAGCAAGGATCCAACACACCAGGGGATAAAAACATAACCAACGTATAAGAAGGAGATAATGTGCACATATATTTGAGATTCAAAATATGAAACTAAATTTGAGTGGACAGAGGAGAAAGGAACATAATTTGGTAGAAAAATGACAGGAGTTACAAAACAAAAGATATTTTTTGGAGATGGCTCTGATACCATGTCAGACCAGGAGGGTAACTCCGAATGAATTTGTTGCATTTGCATTAAGATAGAATATGAATGTATACAAGGAGAGGGAGACTATTTGGTTTTATATCCCAATGTATCTTCATCTTCCAACTTCTCTTATTTAGTTATTTACAATATTTAAAGAGGATTCCTATTCCCAAAGATTACGTGTTCAACACCTCTAAACAAAACTACCTTTCTAGTCATAGTCAAGTGTATAAATAGAGTTGTGCCTGTACTTATAATACATGAGCTATACAATATCTAATTAATCTTTGTTGTATTCGTTAAATAAAAAATTCAAAATATTTATAATAAAATTAAAATATAAAATTAATTGGTCTATAAAATCAACTATAATTAAAAAAATTTGTTCATAAAATATTGGATTATAAAAATAACATTATAATTAATTTGATTTTTGAGTATTGGAGGAATGAGGGGGGAGGGCTCGGCGGAAGGAACCCTTGCCGCCACAACCCTCTGTAAAAAATTCTTGCTTTGGTTTGATCGTCGCAACCACTCGTCCTTTTTTCGACGTCGTCGTCCATCAAGAAGCTCTATTCACCATGTTGTGTTGTTGTGCCTCCTGCCGCTGGCTCAATTTTTTCAAAGAGAGTTGAGAGGGATGGGGTGTTTCGATTTCGTGCCTCTCTTTAATGATTTAGGGAGTTGGGGAGGGAGGGCTGGATATTTGGCGACTACATAGTATTTTTCTTCTCCAGGTTCACGCCTCCCTTGGTCAGTGTGCAACGGTGGTGGGTGACAGTCCTTTGGTTTTGTGGCGGTTATTTCCGACTTAGAGAGTTTTTTGTTCTGCTTAATGGTGTTGTTGCCATGGTTATGGTTTTTTTTCTAGGCATTTTTTTGCCTTTGATCCCTTGTGGGGTCTACTGGAGCTGTTTTCGCCCTCTCTCACCGTCGCCTGGCGTTGTTGGATGTTGCGTTCGTTTGGTTCACTTTGTGGTTGTTGCAGATGCTTTATGGGGTTCTTTTCCCCATTATTCATTGTTTCCATGTCTCAGGGCTTGTGGATCCTCCCTGCGTTGTTTCAGTCGGGGGTTTTCGTCGTTGGAAATTGGGTGTTGTGGGGTTGTTTTTGGAACGACCCCCTTGTCGTCTTTGGCGTGGAGATGCGAGTTGAGGGGACGCAGTCAATGTGGCTCCCCTGCTGCATTGGAAATAGATTCATGCCTCTTGTGTCTTCCCTTGTGGTTGATCTCGTTACTATTGTGATTATGCCACAGTTTCTTTGGGGTTTTCGAGGCTATCTGGAAACCTGTGCCCAAATTTGGTTTAAATGTCTTCGCTAGTTTTTTCATTGTCATCTAGGTTTTTTGTTTCGCCATGAGGGTGTTTTTTTTGGCATACTTCAACTAATGTATCTGTGATGCCCCTCGACATTTGCAAAAATGTGATTTTGTCTACGAATAAAATTATGGATTTTTTCTTTGGGAAAAAAATTAATTTTATAAATCTAATAAATTAAAGTTTATTTATTAATAAATTATGAATGAAGCATCATTAAAAAGTATATTTATTAATTATTATTATTATCTAAAATATAGTTTTTAATTTAATATGTATTTTTAAATTTAAATTTAAATTATCATTTAAATTTCTAATGTTTAAATTAATAATTAAAAAAACATAATCAATAAACTATTATCAATAATATTTATTTAAAAATTATAATAATAATATTTTAAGTTCATTTATAAAATTCATTCTATTGTTAAATTTAAAAAACTTAAGTCATAAATTTTTTTATAATTAATTTATATTTAATATAACTTAAAAAATTCTATTTTAATAAAATTTAATTCATCACTAAAGTTATGAGAGTTCCAAACAATTTAAATTTAAATTTAATATCTTACCAATTATATAAAATGCCAATAAGACGGAAAAAAACAATATAAATGCATGGGATATTGTTAGATGTGATCATGATATGATGCGCTGTTAAATTATAAGAGTTGTGTGCTAGCGAATGACATTTATATGTGCTATAGGTGTATATAATTAGATGATGTTAGTGAATTTGAATGTGTATTTTAAATTATGTTTATGTTCGTTAGATGGTTATCATGATGATGCTTATTTTTATGAAATGATATATTTATTATAGATTATATATTGATGAACTTATATCAAAATTTTATAGATGAAATTACATGCAAAAAGACTTACATTAAATAAAAAATGCAAATATATTTTTTATAAATTACAAAGTTTAATATGGTAGAAACTACAATTGTAAAATTACCATAAATATTTTTCTATTGTATATATAGTTCATATCTATTCATTCTAGCTAAATTGTTTTTCAAAAAACAATTACATATGAATAAATGTTATTTTCCATTGTAATATTTACTTTTTTTGAATAGACTCTTCTACTCTAAAAATTATTATTATAAAAAATCTTTGATCTCCAATCATAAGCATTCTATTGGCCCTAAAAAATTTTGGATGCAAATCTTCCTATATTTGTTGTTTTTGTCATTATTTCGTAAGTTGATTGCTATCAAAATTTTAAATTATTTCATTAATTGTAGTTTTAGTCAACATTTGGGGCATAATTTAAATATTTCCAAAAGAAATGATAAAATTATGTGAACCAAAAAAGAGCGAAGTTGGAAACCAAACTATCACAAAATCCAAATTAAACTTATCACAAACTTAGAATTATACAAATATGTTAAAATTTAATTTTAAAATTACAAATTACACAATTGGAAATACTTAGTTTTAAGTGTAAGCTTATGTTTCCACTAGAAAAAAAGGCGTGTAAAAATGTTTGTGAATCTTAGCAATTATATAACATGCCAAGAAGATGAGTAAAAAATAATATAATTAGCGAAATAAAAAAACAAAAACAAACAACAATAGTATAAATGATGAAATAACACAAGTACATATCACTCTTCGTTGTCATCACCCTAATGATCTTCCTCGCTTTGCATGATAACATTTTTGTTCTCAAAACTATGTTTTGATCTAGGGTCATGTCTTAATACGAACCATCAATCCCTATCCAACATTGGGTTAAAAAAACCTGGTTGTAGTGTTTGGGGAAAACATAAGGCTTCCTAGCTTCATGCCACATCTTTCTAGAGTTGATAGATATCAACCCACTATCACGATTTTCCTTTACATTATTCCGATCAAAGGTGTCCCACTACTTGCACCTAAAAATAACACACTGGAATGAACAATATTCCACTTCAATGATCTCTTGTATCTTTCTGACGTAACTTAATGTCCCCTATATTAGATTTTTACGGGGTGGCTAGCACAACTAGATTGGTCAAACTTAAATCCCACTCCACATTCTTATGTCATGTGTCCATCATCAACATCCTTCATGTGAAAATTATGCCCATATGCCCACATAAATGGGAACAAATGCACCTATAAAAAAACATGAAAAAAATCACAGTGTCAAGTGTCTAATAACATGAACATAATTAAAATATAAAATATAGATCTTACAATTCCATGGGGACTTCACTCAATGAAACTTTGACATAACACGCGTGTTTGTGGCATACTAAAAAATACCCTTAAATTGACTACATATTGGAAAATACCTCTAAAAATCACATTATTTAACCACCTAACAATATGAACCCAATACAACTTCCTAATTTAAAAAACCCCTACTTTCACTATATATTGTAGGTATCCATTTCTTCATTAACATTTTTTATATTCATTTATATTTTTTTCATAAACTTTGAGCTCCATTTTTTATACCTGCCAATATAAACACCCTTTACCCTCTATTATATGCTCAACATATTATGTCATTTTTCCTCAATATATATCCCCCAATATGAATGCATGTGGTATGGATGCTCCCTTAGTGAAGCCCCTAGGTACAATTCAAAGGTGCATTATGAAGTTTAAAATGCATAGAAATATATTATTACCAAGTTGTTGCACCCATTACCTATGTTTAGTGCATCCTCTTCAACATGCGGATACCAACCACATGCACCGTATTTCTCTTTGACGTGGTCAATAACCCGACTATTGGGACATATCATTGGCATATTTTCTTTTAAATGATCATAATAAGGCGATATTCTACCAATATTAAAATGTTCAAATTATTTCCCATTACTGTCCCATTTCCTCCTCTTCTATTCGTACAATGTGACCCACGACTGTGTTTCTTCCAATTTGTAAAGAATGAATTTGTTGATGGCTTCAATTTCTGAACTCGCTGGTGAAATAAAATCGACATATATAATACGTATGAAATCAAAATATACATTATGAAGTTCATTGTGAATAGTTACTATGTATAAATTTGTCAATTGATAAGTCGCTTACTCTTTATCACACACCTTTTTCCATTCGTTTCGAGAATATCCCCTTTTCTTTTGTCTTCATCCATTTCGTCGTCCCAAATTACCAGACCTTGTGTGTTGTCAATATGCTTGATGTACTCACTGGCATAATAGAACGACTCATACAATATGTACCCCTCTGCCATAGACCCCTCAAGTTTTTCCCTTTGTCGAACAAAACCTTTCAATTTCTTCATGTACCTCTCTTAGAAGAACATCCAACGACAAGAAACTACCCCAACTAATTCAACCTCATTTACTAGGTGAATTAGAATGTAATAGCCTCGGTTAAAATTTCATGTAAAAAATATAAGACCAAGGTCATGGGACACGTATTCCAAGATGAATGGTGGGAAAATCATCCTAGTGGGTGTTCAATTGGTTTATTAATGGCTATGAAAATTAGCAAAGGCTTTGGAAAGGAAAAGTGACATTTATTGACATTTATTTATGAAAATAATGGAAAGTTGGAGAAAATGAAGGTGAAAGGTCACAGGTTCCATGCGAGTAGGAAATTGAAGGAAAGTAATAGAAAATGAAGAAAATAGAGCCTCAATGATTAAAAGGCTTTTGAGGATCAGTTCACAGACTTTCGACAGTTCATTATTTGGTACTCTCATTTCATTCTCTCTCTCATACTCATGCACACTTAGAGTTTTCTTGGAGCATTGTGGCATACTTGGGATTTGGAGAAAGAAGGTAAAGGAAGAGCAAGAAAGTGTAAGGGGACACTGGGATCAACAACTACGATGGGTTTTTCTTGCAGGTATCGAGTTACATGTATGATTTCTTTGCTATTTTTGGCATGTATGGAACATGCATGTAGTTTCTTGGTCATGATCTGCCATTGACATGGAGGATTGCTTGGATTTACAATGATTTTTCCTAACCTTTCCATTTCCTGGATATCCATGGTGTTTTGGGTTTCTTTCCTTTTGTTTTCTAGTTGGTTATCATGTTCCTTATGGTTGTGATTTGAGTTATTAGTCCATGGAGCCTTGGCTGGAAAAACGCTCTGGAAGCCCTGTAACAGCTTGGGTTGAGTTACTAGTCTTGGAAGCCTTGGTTGGAAAAACACTCTAGAGCCCTTGGTGGGTTGAGTTACTAGTCCTGGAATCCCTAGTTGGACAAACTCTCTAGATCCCGACAACAACTGCAGGTTGAGTTACTAGTCCTCAAACCCTTGGTTGGAACAAACGCTTTGGAGCCCTGGAAAGTTTGGGTAGAGACAGATTTGGTGATGGTTAGTGATGTCCGAATGTGAGGTGGAATTACTAGTTGAGGGTTGAGGTCGTTTGGCCTTTGGAATCACTAAATTGTTTTTCTTGGTTTATTCCATGAGATACCACATTCATGCTTGGAATATGGCATGGGGGTGACTGGCCAAAAGAAATATTTGGTTCACACCAATCTATGAACGGGTGGTACATGGAAGTCCCTGACTTTGTTGGCATTTTCATATGTTAATAAGAGGTATTTTCTATTGGGATATATGAGCATATATATTGATTATGATGGTAAAATTATGGTTGAGTTGCCATGGTTTATATGTTGGTTATTAGTTGGTTATATGTTGGTTATATGATGTATATTGTTTATGGCTCTTGAAATTTTTTATGAATATGTGATTGGTTATCAAATGCATGACCTAATATATGTTATTGCAGCTAATATGAGAGGGCATTAAACCTTGAAGATTCTCACATAAGTATGAGACCCCTATATTCAGATGTGTATTTATGACCTTTAGATTTCATGTTCATCATGTGTTTGACGGAATGTTTGTCATGGTTATGCTTTGTTAGGTCAAGTATTTAATCAAGTTTTGTGTTAGAGGATTTGTCTTGGTTTCATTTATTGTCTTATAAAGTCTGATCAAATTCTATGAATTGGTATGAAGAATAGCCCTAAAAAAGTGGCTTAAATCTCGCAGTGTCTGTTGTGGAACTGGTTGAAAAAGATTATAGTCTCTCCTTTGTAGGCCTGTGGGAGCGACTGGAGGGTTTCAGTCACATGGAGGGCTTTTCATGGGAGTGACTGGGGGTTTAGTTCAGTGAAAGGCTAGGTTAACTTAGGGTTGGGCAGCTAGAGTGGTGGGTTAGCTCCTAGGGGTCCTGTAGCACCTAAGGGAGGTTTGTAAAGTGTTGGTTTGTCGATTCCACTTCCTTAACTGCACTTAAGGATTTGAATCATATCATAGTAACTCTTCGTCACATGTTTTCCCCATTGGACCGGTTAGCTTGGGTAAATGTGGGAGGAGGGTGTTACATAGAAGATGAACCTACAATTCCATGAAAATCGTCGACAATTCCTTCTCAAACATACAAACAATCTCAGTTATTTGTTGACACCACTGTGGAATGCTAACCAAGGGAAAAGAGAATCTGCCAAGTGCTTCAGAGTAGTCATCAGATAAGGCAGAGAAAAGTTCGGATCAGAATCAAGAAGTGGCCTAGAAAGTTGAGACAGAACAGAAATCAGAATTCCAGCACTTGGATGATGAAAATGGTCTATGGACCATGGACTTTTATGGCGCCTTGGGGAAAGACGGGGCAGGAATCAAAATTTGGATCCACAACCCTCTTCATCCGCCTGGTAATATTCCTAATAATGTTAGATTATGTTCATACAAATTGGTTTTTGATTGTTCTAACAATGAGGCAGAATATGAAGCACTGATCACCAGTCTCAAGATCATGAAAAAGGTGGGTGCAAGAAGAATTTTAGTATATGGAGACTCCGACCTTGTGATAAAACATGTAAACGGGGAATAACAGGCCAAGCATCCATGAATTAGAGCATACAAGAATGTTGTACTGGATATCCTGAAGATGTTTCCCAAACATACATTGTCAGTAGTGTCGAGAAGTTAGAATCTCATGGCAAACTCACTTGCTACAACAACAAGTAATTTCAAAATCCCTTTATTTTCCAATAGAAAATTCGAAATCCATGTTAAACATCATCCCACTGTTCCTGAGAACTTGCAGTATTGGAAATTATTTTAGGATGATAAGCAGGTAAAAAAATTTCTGCAGAATGAAGGAGAATTCGAGAATTCTTTCATTGACGAAGTTTATGACAAGGATGATCAGGTCATTGAAGCTACCCAAGTTGATATTTTACAACTTGTGATCATTCTATAATTTTAAGATTGGAAAGAATAATTATATAGGACAACATCAAAACCGCTTTGAAGTCCAGGATCTAGCCCGATCTCTCTTTTAGATTTAGCTTTGTTTTATGAATTTGATATTAGGCTGGTTATAATGATTATAGGGTTTGATTTTTTGGTTGATTGTTTGATTGGATTAGTATATCTGTTTAAATTAATTGCATTGGGCTATGGAGTCATAAAGGGTTGGGTTGCTTCATCAAATTTTCAAAATCATCCACAAGGCAAGCTAACTACACTTATTGGGTCTTAAAACAAAATGAATGTTGAGATGAAAGAAACAATGAATGAAATAATGGTTAAAAATAAATTAAGAATTTCTTAACCAGACTTCAGAAGAAAAACATTTATATTGCAAACACAGCCATAAATTGTTGGAAATGTTGTCATTGATGGCAAAGGAGCACAAAGGAGCAGCACCTGAACCAACAATAAGGCAAAGTAGAAGACAGGGAACAGAGACAGCAGAGAGGTAACAGAGGCAACAAAAAGAGAAGTAAGGAGCAGCATCAATCAAGGAGCAGAGGAAGAAAAGGCAGTGAATTGAGAGGTTCAATAAGAAATTGTATGAGTTTGTGTGGGCATGTATGAATAAGACTTTGTGATAGGGTTTTTGGATGGTACTCTGGTTTTGAATGCATAAAGGGTTTGTAATTAAACCTGTATGTATAAATGAGGAATCTGTTCTGAAATATGTATGAATGGGCTTTGACTGTCAAGAAGAAATGGTGAAAGAATGTGCAAATAATCTCTGTAATTGGGGTGAATTGCGTTCTATGGGTTATTGAAAGAATCGACATTTATGTCGATTCTGTATTCGGAAATGCATAATATGAGCCCCTATTGTAGTTAAGGCGTAGCTGAATAAGAATCTGGAGTTGAAACCACAGAACTGTGGAAGTGTCGACTTAGTGTCAAAGTTGTTTGCCTATGGTGAAGGCAATCAGAAGTGGCTGGAAATTACAGAGGAACCACTGGAGAAGCCGACAAGATTGAATATGTTGTGCATTAATTGTAATGTCGAACAGTCAGGGGTAAGCGGAATCATATAAAGAAACAGTGGAAGTGGTGTTTGTTAATTAAACT
Organism: Pinus albicaulis; assembly: GCA_034641835.2. Classification (NCBI taxonomy): domain Eukaryota; kingdom Viridiplantae; phylum Streptophyta; class Pinopsida; order Pinales; family Pinaceae; genus Pinus; species Pinus albicaulis. Next base: position 777,663,884 of record CM076573.1, on the reverse strand, counting down.
ATGTTGAGGAATTGCACATGAAAGGCAGAGTTCATATATATATAAGCACGACGGTGAGGAATGGAACCTAGAGAGGAACCGTGAATGCGCAGTGAAAACCTTATGGATCTGGACATTAAACATATGGAAGCACCATGTTAAAACATAAATGAAACAGAGGTCAACAAATGAAAAGGCGGAACCTTGTGCTAGACGGAACCGGATCACGGAAGACAGAACTCAGAAGACGGAACTCGGAAGGCAGAATTCGGAAGACGGAACTCTGACTAATGAACAGTAAAGGCGGGTTTCTGGTTTTCATCGCACCACCTTCGTCGGGCAAGCGGTATTCAAGATTTCAGAGCGATTCCATACGCTGTCTGACACGTGGCCTCAAGTGATTTCGGAAAACCACTCTCATCGCACATTATTGTTCGTGCATTTAAGCCAAGCGATATCCATCGGATCACACGGGGCAAGGCGACGTGCTCTCAGCCGTTAGATGAGAAGGGACGTTTAAGCGCTGGGGCCCAGTCCATCACACAACTATTGAATATTAACCCTCGTGCAAGTTAACCGCGTGATTTCCGTAGGATCAGAGGTTGAAAGAGCGATGAATTATCCACCATTAGATCATGAATGAAGTTGCAAGGTGAACAAAATGGAGAGCGAAAGTCAATTTAATTGAGCTCTGTGAATCCAATGTAATTTAGTGGGTCTATTCAAAGGTTGCCTCCGCGTATGCCTGGAGCATTGAGGTTTATTTTAAACCATACACAAATGAGATATTCATTGACGCCTTCATAAAGCAGAGTTCAATATAACTTATTGACCATTGGAGTCAAATTATAAAAACCGAGTATATGCAGAGACTTCCATGTAATGCCTTGGCCAGAATATTCGAATATTAATTCGAAATATTATAATTTGGGTTTTTTATTATGGTTTAACCACATTTTTTAAGATGCCAAGAGTTGATTAAACCAAAGGTTCTGTAGTAAAAACTATTCAAAAGGCGTTTTCACTTTGAAGACTTTGGAATATGTGGGTCCCGATATGTATGGTCCCGTATGAAATATTGTAAAGATTGAAATATGAATGAATTTATACGTATGGTTTTATAACCATGGAAAAATGAAGTTTCCGCATTAATTCAATTTTGCCCAGATTTAAAATCAGCAGTTATATTAAAATATAGTTATATGTACAGCAGTTATACAACTGCAATGAAGAAGAGAGCCTGCAAGAACGAAAGAGAGAGAGACATCGGCATAAAAATTGTATAGGGAAAAAGATGAACTGAAATTGTAATGTGAGTTTCAACCATTAAGTTTAAGCTCATATATGAACAGAGAATGTAAGCAGGTAGCCCGAGAACAGAGATTGGTAATGCACAGACATCGCCCAGATTCATATGTATTTGAGGATAAACTTGGAAAAGCAGCTATATATACAGCAGACACACAATCATGGTGAACATGAATATGCACATGAACGAATTTGACAGGTGTAAAAGCACAGAAAACTGGAAAATATGTAGGAGATAGTGAGCAGAAGATGGTAGGACAGTTACCTGACAGCAGCAGAAAAGACAAAGCCAGCAAAGCCAAAAGCCAGAAAATGGGCTGAGTAAAATTGTTTTTATGTAACCGAAAATGTAAATGTTGTAATTGCTTTTTATTGTTTGTGATGCATTGGCAAGTCTCCGGAAAAAAACAAAATCCCACTGTAATATTAAAATTAGTACCTACAATTATATTTTCTGAGTGAGCTGAAAAGAAATGAGAAGGCAGAAGACCAAGGGGTATGACTATCCATTTCGAATTCCCAGTAGAATACAAACAACCATGAAGCTATTTTGTATAAAACAAGGTAATATCCAAGGGGAGAAAGTTGCGAAAACAGAGTGAGAGAAGAAGAGAGTGTGCAGCAGAATTGAAGAGAGTTGAAGAAAATAAGAAATCTACAAGAGGTTAGAGAGAGTGAATATAGAGAATTCAGAGTATGGAATTGAGGCAGAGAAGATAAGAAGAAGGAGGAGCAGAACAAGATGATGTGAAAATTCAGATAATGCAGAAAAGTATAGAAGATTGAGGCAGAGAACATAAGGAAGAGAGGAGCAGAAAGAGATGCTACAGAATAGAGCTGATATCCAAGGTAAATCAGCAAGTGTTTTTCTTTTGAAAGAGTAAGGAAGTTGGAGCTTCCCTATCAAGTTGTAGCTTGATAGATGTCAGTTGTAGCTGACTGAGGTAGGAGCCTCCTGTAGGTTGGTGCCTGCAGAAAATAGATGGGAGTTTGTGCTTCCACATCAAGTTCTAGCTTGATAAAATGTCAGTTGTAGCTGACTGAGGTTGGAGCCTCCTGTAGGTTGGTGCCTACAGAAAATTGATGGGAGTTGGAGCTTCCTTGCAAGTTGTAGCTTGCAGAATTGAGGTTGGAGCCTCCTGTAGGTTGGGGCCTACAGAAAATCAGTGGTGAGAGGGAGTTGGAGCTTGCCTTTGCATCACAACAATAATAAGATGTGGTTTTCTCCCTTTATGGGTTTCCACTTATATCTGGTGTCTCTGTGCATGATGTTTATGTGTTGATATGGTTTATATCATCTGCTTAATACTTGCTGCTCTGATATTAAGTCTATTGTTACATTATATTAATGCTTGCTGCTCACATTCTAAGATTACTCACATGTTAAGTTGAACATGAAATGAAGGTGTAAACAAGTGTTAATGAAAAAGTTTTAAAAGTCCATGAATGTGTTAAACTGATTCACCCCCCCCCCCTCTCAGTTTAACTAAGAGTTCAACATAAATAAGGTACTCTAACAACAAATATTAATCTTTAGATTTCTATTTTACAATCAAATTTAAATGATGCACTGAGAAAAAAAACAATGGAAACATTAACACAAAAAATGAATAACATCACCAGATAAACATAGCTCAAGTATCATGTAAATGGTATTTTATTATTGATGCTCCAACTTCAAGAAAATACAATGCTCCAATATAAAAGTTCAACAATCCAGGGTCTAATGCCCGATACTCAAAATGTATGAAGTATTTAACTGAATTCTACAACGATTGCTGTATCTACTAGGCATTTTGTTATTAATTACAAAATAAACAAAATTTGACTAGTGTTGCCATGAAGTGGACACGATGAAATTAATTTGACATCTGGCCCTATTTTTCAAAAGTCTGTTGCTGCTTGATTCAATCTAGTGTTGTGCTGGCTGATTTGGCTGATCTGGTGCTGTGCTGATATGTCTGATATGCTAGCCTTCACCCTTGTTGGTATTCACATAACTTTTCCCATTGTTTCTCATCTGGAATTTTTATCCTAGTCATATTTCGATATATTTCATTTGTCTCCATGAATCTATTGAAAGTGGGCTTCAACACAAAAATGTGTTTAATTTCATGTTGGATAAATATGTCGTTACTCATGGCCTCAAGGAAATCTCTTCCTATCATTGCTCCTCTAAGACCAAAAAACTTGGCTGTGTCCTTGGAAATGTCTTTCATTTTATTTACATAGTCTACCCTGGTAATAAGCTTATCATTTATCACGAATAATGAAGGTAACCCTCTTTTGGTTAGTGGCCCGATTCTGTTAAAGAATATACTGACAGCAATCTCTAAATTGTGGCACTTTTCCTCCAACTGTGTGACCAATATTTTCTTGGTGAGCACCTTCTTGACCTCTAGAATTTTTTTTGTTCTTTCTTCGACTCCAAGTTCATCCAATTCATACCTGCTCTTTGAATTCATAAATCTAATGATGTTATTTTCTATTTCAGGCATGTCCCCGAGCTCCTTGGTGACACTAGCTATTGTATCATTGACCTTTTCAATTAATTCTTTTTGTTCAAATATGATTTCAATGGAAGGCCATATTTCATTCATAGATTGAATTATGCTTGTCCATATGATCTCCTTTGTCTGGCTAATGGTGTTACCAATGGAGGCTTCCTTCTCATCCTTTTGTAATATTTCATTCTATTTTTGGGCTCTTTGCACTTCTATCTCATGTCCATTGTCAAATCTTACCTTTTGATCCTTCAAGATATTAATTTGTGCTTCCAGCCTTTTTATCTCCTCTGTTTGGATGGACATATTCTCCATGTCTTTAGCCAGCTGTTATGTACCACTTGATGTACCTGTAGTTGCTGATGTAGTTGAAGGGATGACTGCAAGAGGAACAACCTCTAAGGGAATGATGGCCATCTGCGCTGCTTTTTCCTTTTCCTTTACCAGTTTCTCCATTTCCGTTTCCATCTACTTTAGCTGTGCCGACTATTCCATTATCAGATTCATCATCTCTGATTTTGTGTTTCATTCTCCTCTATGTCCTTGGTTAGAGGGTATTCAGTAGCTAACATTTTGAGCTGCTTTCTTAAGGCTTCTATGTCTGCATTTTTCTTCTTCAGGATCTCTTCTACTGCCTCTATATTGGCTGGATCATACCCAATCTTCACAACTAAATCCTCCAAGGATTTAATTATGATATCCTTTGCAAGAGAAGAAATATTCTCCATCTTGAGGTGGGACTGGATATTGGCCAGCGATACCTGCAATTTAGACAGACTCATAACAGTGCTAGTCAATGTGGATGACATCATCTCTCCAGTTTTTTTGTCCATTTCCATCTGATCTATTGGGTGGATGTCCTTGACATTAAACTCAAAAGATGTTTTCTTGAAATCAATAGGTGTTTTTGGCTGTGAAATCTGGGCTTCTAAGAAAGCCATGCACATCTTTCCTTTCTCTGAACCAAAAGCTGATAGAAGCCTACTTTGTGACTGGTGGTTTGCTTCCAAAATTGATTATAGGTGCTGGTATTCAATGTTTCATTTTTTCTCTTGATCTCCCTGAAGGTGTCATATATTTCTTCCTCCTTTTCCCCTGTAACAACAATAGATGTAGGTGTTTGAAGGCTTTGTTGCTGAATTGGAATTGTAGTTGAAGTTATAGGAGAAAATATATGTTAGCCACTTGCTGGAGAGGAACCAAGAGTGTCTATGATATTTATCATTGTCTGTTGCTCTGATTCCTTGCCTTGATCAATGTCCATGTGAATTCTTGCTCTCTTCCTATATTTCATCTTAAACTCCTTGCTAGATGTATCAGTCCCCAAAGGTGACTGATCATCTCTTAGTATTTTTCCTGTTGTCTCTTTCTCTTGTTATTTTCCTTTATCTTGCTTATCCTTTGTATTCTGCTTCTCTTGTGGAATTGTGGAACAGGGTTCTGTATACTTGAATATGAAATTACCTGCTCTTCAGCCTCCTGCAAGGTGTTTGCTGTCCACTCTGTCTCGTTCATAAATTGTTCAATCTCGGGCCCGTGAGTGTGAATGTATGGAGTTGATTTGTTTTCTACCCTCTTCTTAGAGATAATTCCCAATGGGTCATAAGACCAAGTGAAACTATGTGTAAAATTCATCTCTTTCAGCATCTTGTCTGTCTCCTCTCCTGCTTCCCTACTATTGCAAATGAAAGGACCAATTTGGGATTTGATCCTAAACTGAGATTTCTTATTTTCTAATACAAAATGTACTTCATCTGCATTAATAATCTGTCTAATGGATTCCAAGGCAAAGATCCTCATGGGGAGGAACTTTGGAAGCTTGTAAGGGGGCAACTCACACCCATATATTTTTAGCTCTGTATAATTTTGGTACAAGTACCAGTCTCCAGTTCTGGCTTGGTATGATAGCTGCATGATATTTTTAATTTCTTCACTGATCCTTGGTTCCACTGTGTTGTTGAGGATGCTCATAACTGGATGCACAAACAATTCAATCAATCATTTGTAAGTGAATTATTTTTTATCTTTCATTAGCGTTGTTGTCCAGAATATGACAGACTGAGGTTGTGAATATTCATTCAATTTACTCATTGTGAACTGCAACCTGTTTTCCTGAAAATATACAAACATATAAACAATGATTGAAGTGTATTTAAACTCTTCCTTTGTGTGAAACTTGACAAATTGATCATGAATGGCATCTGCAAGGAATTGACTGAAATTGAAAATGATGGAAGGTTTAGAGTCTGATGAAAGTATTGACAGGAAGCCTATAATTGCTTCATCTAGCCACTGGTCTGAATAATATCCTAGCAGGTAAGAAAGGACAATGATTACATGTTGAGTCCTATCAGGGAATGTAGAAGATCGGTATGGAGGATTCTTCTTGGGCAGGGGATTGTCTCCAGCCATGAATAATTCAAGGGTTTTGGCTCTACTGGAAAAATATAATTTCTGATACAATTTCTTGAGGGTTTCATGGGAAAAGGGTGTGGTTTCTTGAGTGACAGGAGACTGCATCATCTCCATGATAGAATTGGCACTAATGGTGAACAGAACCTCCCCTGTGGGGGAAACAACGACCCTCTAGTTTAGATCATAACATGCATGACACTTTCTTATCAATCTAGGGCAACTGTGAGTTTTTGGAAAGATGTAGTATGGTAGGTTTGTATCCCACAGTCCTATGTAATCAGCCTCATCGATGACTTTATCTTCCAACCAGCAGTATACGTCGAAGAGGTCAAACTATGAGAGAGTCTCATGAATTTTAAAATCCCTATCAGCAAAGGAAATATGATCAAGGTCCACACAGGAGGTTTAACCTTTGGATGGAATGGATCCTGATCCTTCTTATTTGGAGGTGTTGACCACGATCTTCTCCTTATTAAATTTTCCATGAGCCATTTGTTTTAAATCATCAAATTCTCTCGCCCTGTCTTGCAAAGTTCATTAGCTATCTATCGTTGCCCTCTCTTAGCTTTAAAATCGCATTTTTAATGCCCAAAGCCCATATTTGAAAATATTTTGGGCCCAGCTCCTTTCGGGCTCAGCCCCCCTTCACTTTATGCCCCGCGTGACCAAGGCGCTAGACCTCATGCTAGACCAAAAGGTGCTCTCTGTGTGAGATCGTCGGGCGCGTTCTGTGCCGTCCGATTAAATACAAATCAACGGATCGGAATCTTAATTGTTGTGGTGGTCCCCACGCCTGCAACCACTGCTCGAAAACTGACCTATTTATTCTGCACCACCTTTGCTGGGCAGGCGGTATTCCCCCTTCGGCCAGCGATCCCATACGCTAATCGCCGCGTGTCCCAGGCCACTGTTCCAAAACCACTCCATTTTTCACGTTATCCTTCGGTCGTGGACGTGCATCGGAATTCATTTAAGCCGTCCAATCTTGGGCGTTCGATCCAACGGCTTGTGTTCTCCAAATTTGTGCAGCTTTTAACTCCCGTCCACATCGCCCATGGCTCACCATCGCACCACCGCCCGACACAATATTAACCGTTGATTCCTTTTTTGATTGTATGGCCCAAAATTGTTCGCACACCCCGTTGGTTGACCGAGTCCACCTCCACGTCTTCCCTCCCGCTTGGATTTTCGTACGCCCACGTGTCATCTGTGTTACCCTCCACCATGTCCATGGATCCCGTCACGCCATTATCCTTGGTCCAATTTTCTTTGACATGTTTGTGATTTTTGCAGGTCTGCAGCGACGAAGAAATGGATATTACTCAAGGCCACCACTTCAGAAGCCGAGGTCGCTCCGAAGGATGATTTTTTCAGAAATAAATACATGAGGAAAGACTTGGACAGCCGTCATGACACAGCTCTCATTAAAACGGTTGGGTTCGAAATCTATCAAACCCTCTAGAACCTTTTAAAATAAAGATTTTACAGATAGGGATATTAATGGAGCAACAACAAAATATCAGGGTATGATCGAGAAATTCAGCCTCCGGCATTTAAGATCTTAGATGTGAATTCAAAATATGGAAGGCAAAGAGTACAAGTGCACAAAAATCATATCCTCCAGGTTTAACTTCAATAGATTTTTCTCTCAGGAAGGTACAGAATGTTACATATTTTATTCTTCATGTCTTATCCCTGGAGAAATTGGCACCTACAACATTTAATTCATGAACACGACCTCAGAGTACCTATAGCACAACATATTAATTAAGCAACATAGGCGCGAATGTTTCCGCCATTTTGTTCAAATTAAACAATTAATTGCTTTCACCTACTTCTTCTATTAGGTTTCTCTCCTTCTTCTTCTATAAAAACCGAGAAAAAAGACATTGTAAAGGTTCCAGATTTTTATCAGAGAATTGTGCAGTGAAAGGCACTTTGGTATAAATTTTGTAAAACTCTTGTATGAAGGCTCAGAGCCCGTAGGGTTTCAGTGAGGAGGAGTTCTGTCTGTTTTAGAGGATTCCGGTCTTTGATATATCACAGTATGTAAACTTCTCTTATGTGATTAATACAATATTTCATTTCATATATCTTCTCCTTGTATCATGATACTGGAATGAGAGTGGCTCACTGATTTTAGGTAAGGATTCATCCTTTTTGATGCCCGTACATGAATCAGTCAAGCGCTTTAAATTGGCTCAGGCATGATATATTGTTTCATATTCACTTCATCCATATTTCTGCTATATTAGTTGCTTTGAGAAGGTGGTTTTAAAACGCCATTGTCATGTATGGATTCTTAAATTGATAAGCCCATATATGGTTCTGTTGTGTATCTGGGTATCAGCTCAAGGTTAACTAGTATTCTCCTCATGTTTCTTTCACTCCATACTCCTTCTGATAACTTAATTTCTGTGACATATTATTTGAATCGGCCCTCTTTACAGTAAATTGTCTCTTAACTGTCTGATGCTTTTGTGCTAGAGCTTTGCATCTTGTCCTTGCAATATTACTTCTCCTGTGGCAGTTTCTGTAAGTTCTGGTCCCATTTAAATCAATTTCTTTGTTTTACAAGAGATAGCAGGAGAGCTTTTGGATTGACACCCCAGCTTTATTATACGCTCCTTGCTATGCTAAGATGTCCTAGGCACTGGTCTATAGCAACTCTAGACTGTCTCTAAGAGAGACAATAATTGTCGACAACATCTTTCTGGCGCCGTTGCCGGGGACGAATTTAAGAATATCAGTTTCCCTGGGCCTCGACAAACCATATTCACTCTCTAATCAAGTGAGCACGGAGAGTTGAAGAGTTGCATATCTCTCACCTTGGCGACTCCACTGTTGCTTATTTGATAACTCTATTTGTAGTCCTAGCTCCTCGTAAGCCACATCTGAGGTCAAATACATCACAGTCAAAGACACCTTCAGTGTCTGACCCAGAGAAGATTATACATAGAAGAAGTTGGAAAGAAAAGAAATCAACCCGTGCTGAAATCCCCGAGTTTTTCGAAGAAGATTTTCCATCTTCTTCTTCTCAAGAAATTCCAGTAGAAAATCCCGACTCCACTGAGAAAAATCTTGAATATTACTCAGATAGCCCACCCAGGGGAAGTGCTAGAACCAAAGAGAACTTTTGTCCAATCCCTGAGGCTGAAGAAGTTAAAGAAGTTACAAAGGTAGCCCCTGTTAATCGTGAATTGTTTCCATCTACACCTCAGGCTGCTGTACATTATATTCCTATTGTTATTCATACTCCACTTCTGCCTCCTCCTCTTCCTCCATTTTTACATCAGATTGTTGCACAACCCCCACCTCCTCCAATGGAAAATGTTCCTGCCTTCTTGCTGAATAAATATGCTCCCCTGGCATTACCTCAAGTGCTGAATGATATGCCACATGATTATTTGAAGATATTGCCCAGATTCACTGGAGAAAATGAAATTGATGCTCAGAAACATCTTGAGACTTTCTGCTCTTTTGCAGAGAACTTTAATGTTGAACATCTAGATGTAGTCTTAAGACTATTTGTGCAATCTTTGGATGGTGAAGCCAGAAAATGGTTCAAGACATTGGGAAACCATTCCGTAACCACTTAGGATGATATGGAAAATAATTTTCTCAGAAAATGGGGAGAAAATAAATATCATGGACAGTCTCTTACTGAGTTCAATACACTCAAGAAGAAACATAATGAAGGGGTGTCAGAGTTTATTAAGAGATTTAATAAGTTATATCTAAACCTCCCTGCAGATATGAAGCCCCATCAGAATGCTGCCAAAGTTGTTTTCATAGCAGCTTTTGACTCAGATTTTGGTTTCTCTCTCAGGGAAAGAAAGCCTGCCACTCTAGATGATGCTCATTCAGATGCACTTGAATTGGAAGCAAACTTCGCTTCCACTGGAAAATTAAAAGGAAAGGCTGAACAGGATACTAGACGAAGAGGTAAAGAGGAAGTATCTACTTCCAACCAGGACAAAGTTTCAGATAAAATTGAAGAAATGAGAAAAATGATTAAGAATCTTTCTAATAAACTGGTCAAAATTGAATTGGAGACCAAGAACTCAACTTCCAAGAAATTTCAGAATGCTCAAAATAGGGGTTACAATCCTCAGTATAGAAAGCCACCCCTGCAAATATTGCCAAGGGAAGCTAAGGAGCGACAGGATCAAGTACCACACCCATTGTACCTGGAAGGCCCAGTATATGACTCCACTGATGATGCTGCCTATGAACTGCAAGATGCAAATCTTGCCTTTTCAAACAATGATGAAATAGAATGCCCATTGCAAGAAGAAGAAGAAGAGATCAGAAACACAGAAGATGCAGAAATTGATCACTACTACAAACAGTTTAATGATTTCATGCAAGCACATTTCAATAGGAGATATGATCTCAGATCCTCCAGAAAGAGAACTCGAAGTCAAGAACATGAAGAAGAACCTCCCCAGAAGGAAGCACCTACTCAAAAGGAGTCAACAATGAAGAAAGTCACAGATAAAGGTAAGAGTCCTCTGAACAAACCTTTGCAGTCTATTGATCAAATTCCTTCTTCTTCAAAAGTAGTCACTCCTCCTAATGCTGAGCCTGTATCAAAATAAGATAAACCTTCAGCTGAAAATAAAGAGTCAAAAAAGGTTGTAATAGAAAAGTCCCCTCCTGTTTTCAATTTGCAAAAAGAACTTGAAAAAGTCAAAATCCCAGTCCCTTTGACTGAACTGTTAAGACAACCTGCATATCAATCTCAAGTCACTTCTTTATTGCTCCCTCCTGAAGCACCAATAATCCCAGACAGTCTTAATCTTCAAGAAGAAATACCCATGGTTGTTTTTGGCCCACATGTCGAGGAGATAGACCCCTCTACTCCACCTTTCTATGTGTCTTTAGTTATTCATGACCTATTGTTACACAATTGTATGTTAGATTCTGGAGCTTCCCATAATCTTATGCCTTTGTCAGTCATGGAGCAACTAGGTCTACAAATCACACGTCCATATAAAGATCTATATTCATTTGATTCCAAAAGAGTTAAATGCTTGGGGATGATTAAATATTTAGTGGTCAATCTGGCCCAAATTCCAGCAAAAAGCGTAGTAATGGACATTGTGGTGGCTGATATCCCAACTCGCTTTGGCATGCTGTTGTCAAGGTCCTGGGGAACAAAAATTGGTGGGTCACTCAAACTAGACTTAACATATGCCACTATTCTAGTTTTTGGTGGCCAGGAGAGGAAATTGTACAGAGAAACCAGGTTTGTCAAAATGGTGACCAAGGCTGACAGCTCAGAGAATTCACCAGTCTACAGCAAAGAAGGAGATTTTTCATGTTTGATGTTAGAATAAGATCAAAATTTTGCTCATGAACCTTCCTTCTATCAAATCAAGACTGAGAAGCCTTTAGAAGACCATGAAGCAGGAGTATGGACTCTACATTTCGATGGAGAAAATTCGAGAGAAGGTAATGGAGCTGGAGTATTATTAATCTCTCCTACAGGAAAATGGGTGCCACTGTCTTTTAAATTGGAATATGAGGCTACTAATAATGTGGCTGAATATGAAGCGCTACTATTGGGACTGCAGACAGCCAAGAGTATGGGCATACAATGTCTAAAGGTTCTGGGAGATTCTGAGCTAGTGGTCAGACAAGTCAGAAATCAGTGTCAAACCAAACATCCTCGGTTGAGAGCTTATAGAAATGAAGTATGGGACATGGTGGAGAATTTCTTCTCAGCATTCAATATCCAGTTCATGCCCCGAGAACAGAATATAATGGCATATTCTCTAGCTGTAGCTGCCAGTACATTTCGTCCTCCTCATAACCCTCTCTTGAGGTATGAAATTGAGGTACGTTATAGACCATCAATCCCAGATAATGTCAAGCACTGGCAGGTATTTGAAGATGATGAACAGATGAAGAGATTCCTGGAAACAGTGGGGGAATTTTCTAATACAGAGATTGATGATTGTAAAGAAGATGAGGCTGAAGATACTTCAGAAAATAAATGGGAAGAGAAAATGGCAGGAAGTAAAGTGTTGCAATTGAAGGGAAATGTGATACCTAGAGGGCTGGTGCCTCTAGAAATATTATTTGACAAAAATGATGTTCCATTGCAGCATAATAAAGAAGTAGAAGAAAATCAAATGGAAGATTTGAATCTGGGTACCAATGTTGAGCCTAAAATTGTAAAGCTATCTAAGAAGGTCCCAGAGGAATATAAAGAAAGATACCTAAAATTATTTAAATCTTATAAAGATGTATTTGCATGGTCCTATTAGGACCTGAAAAATTTTGATGTCAGCATAATGCAGCACAAAATTCCTTTGATAAATCCTTTGTTTCTTCCCTCCATTGAAAAAGAAATCAAGAAGCTGCTAAGGGCCAAAATAATTGTGCCACTGAGGTACTCAGAATGGGTGGCAAATCTAGTCCCTGTTCGAAAGAAGAATGGAGAAATAAGGCTATGTGTAGATTTCAGGAATTTAAATAGAGCATCTTTAAAGGATAATTATCCACTACCTAATATGGACCACATCCTGCAAAAAGTGGTGGGAGCCTCTAGAATGTCAATGATGGATGGTTTTTCTGGTTATAATCAGGTAGCTGTGGTTCTAGAAGATCAAAAGAAGACTGTTTTCACCACACCGTGGGGCACATTTATGTATGCCAGGATGCCTTTTGGGTTGATTAATGCAGGGGATACCTTTCAGAGGGCGATGGATATTGCTTTTGTGGGTGAGAAAGATAAATTTATGGTGGTGTACCTTGATGATATTACAGTGTTTTCAAAAAATGATGCTGAACACATTGAGCATTTGCGAAGAACTTTTGAAAATGCAGAAGGTATGGCCTTTCTCTTAACCCACAAAAGTCTTTATTTGCATTAGAGGAAGGCAAACTTTTGGGGCATATTGTAACTAAGAATGGGGTGAGAATAGATCCTAAAAGAGTAGAGGTGATAAATAGCATCCCTTTCCCCAGGAACAAGAAAGAAGTACAGGTATTTCTAGGCCGGATAAATTTTCTAAGAAGGTTTATTCCTAACTATGCTGAGATAGTTAGGCATATAAAAGATATGCTAAAGAAGAATAATGAGCTGAAATGGTCACAAGAATCATGGGAGGCCTTTGCTAGAATTAAAGCTGCATTTGCTGAAGCCCCTGTGCTGGCTGGACCTGATTATACTAGACCATTTATGATATTTTCCTTTGCATCACCTCATATAGTATCTGGAGTGTTATTGCAGAAAAATGAAGATGGATATGAGCAGCCTATTGCCTTTTTCAGTCAGGTGCTTCATGATGCTGAATTGAAATACAATATATTAGAAAATCAGGCATATGCCCTAGTAAAGTCCATCAAAGCCTCTAGAATGTATATTTAGCAGTCTCACATTACTGCATATGTCCCTACAGCAGCTATCAAGGACATTCTTATTCAAGGAGACAGTGAAGGGAAAAGAGGGAGATGGATTGAACAAATACAGGAGTATGATCTGGATATTCACCCTACTAAGCTGATAAAAGGATAGGGGCTAGCAAGGATCCTATCAGAATCATGATCCATGATCCATGATATAATATACAATAGAAGATAGTGGGGTTTTTAGCTGTAAGATTTCCCCGGGAAATTATCTGTGTTGTGTGTGATTGATCTTTCTTCATGATATAGGTAATTGGAGATTGTGTTTTTAATTATGCAAATATTTGTAGAAGTGATTCTCTATTTAACAGTAGAACATTGTTAGATCAAGAGAATCCAAGATATACATCTATTTTGTATAATTTCTACATGGTATCAGAGCACATGAAATTGCAGAGGTTCGTAGCTCCCTTCCAGGTGAGGCTGGTAAACGAGAGCAGGGGGTCGTAGCTCCCTTCTAGGAGAGGCTGGTAAACGAGAGAAGGTTGTAGCCTTCTGCAGGAGGGTGCCTGCGTGCTGGTATGAGTCTGCGCCAGTACATGGTTGTAAGATGTTTTCTCTATAATAAAATATTGAACGCTAAGACAACGACAGCGGTGGTTTTCTCCCGACTTGGGTTTCCACCTAAAATCCTGGTGTTCATGTGTGTTGCTTATGTGTGATGGTTTATTCTGTTATTACTGCACATGCTTACTGTTTATTGAACATCTAATGAATGAATGATGGAATGATATAAGTGAAGAATTATTTGCATAATAAGATTGCTGGACATACGCATGTTTTATTAAGTATATCCGCGTGTATACGCGAGTTGGCTTTTGGAAAGTCGCGTATGTGTTTTGAAGTAAGAAAAAGTAAAATTTTTTGAGTAAGTCCTAAATACTGATTCACCCCCCCCCCCTCTCAGCATTTTTCCCAACAATTGGTATCAGAGGAGGTCCTTCTGCAGAAGCTTGATCTCTTGAAGGAGATCTGTCGCAATGGGAAGTCATGAAGGGATAATGTCTATAAGGCCACCTCTATTCAATGGAAATAATCTGTTATTCTGGAAGATACGAACAAAAGCATATCTGCAAAGTCTTGGTGTAGAAGTATGGGCAATCGTGGAAGGAGGTTATCAGTATCCGGCAAGTATTCCTACTGATGCAGCAGAAAGGAAGAAATATGAAATCAATGCTAAAGCCGTCAATGTCTTATTAGGAAGCCTGTCTGAACCAGAATTTGCTAAAGTGATGCAGCTAAATTCAGCAAAAGAAATATGGGACAAAATCATTCTAAGCTATGAAGGAGATACAAAGGTAAAAAGTGCAAAACTCCAAACTCTCCGAATTGAATATGAAAATTTAAGGATGCATAGTGATGAGAGTATTGCCAGTTTCTTTTTACGTCTAGATGATATTGTAAATCGTATGAGAAGTTTGGGTGAAACCATAACCGATACTACTTTGGTGGAAAAAGTCTTAAGATCTTTGACTTCAAAATTTGAGTCAAAAGTATCAGCTATTGAAGAAAGGCAAGATCTACAAACTCTTACTATTGTTCAACTACATGGTATTCTGACTGCTTATGAAATGAGACAAGGAGGTCCCCCTCAAATCAAAGAAGCTGCTTTTAAGGCATGTGCAAAAGGAAAAGAAAAGGAAGTTGTCAAGGAATCAAGTTATATATCAGAAGAAGAAGAAGAAAATTTTGTAAGGAGACTCCAACCAGATACTGGAAGATTCAAAGGTGAGCTACCCTTCAAGTGTTTTACTTGTGGGAGAGTTGGTCATTATGCTGCTAAATTTCCTTATGAAGAAAATCATGAAAAAGCGAAACAATTTGAAAATAGAAAGAGTTATTATACAAATGAAGAGAATGATGAGGATGAAGAATATTCTGACCAAGATCTACAAGTGCTCATGGAAAAGAAGCAAAAGAAGAAGGCTACTCAAGGAAAGGAAATACCTCAGAAAACATGTGCAGTAGAAAATGGAGAAGATGAAACAGGTATTTATTGTTGTCCTTGTGATTCACTTTCTTGTGCATGCAATGGTGAAGATAGTGAAAGTAACAGTATAAGTCTAGAATAAAATCTCAAGATCAATGATGAAAGAAATTATTGGAATCAATTTCATAAGAAAG
Organism: Pinus albicaulis; assembly: GCA_034641835.2. NCBI lineage: Eukaryota > Viridiplantae > Streptophyta > Pinopsida > Pinales > Pinaceae > Pinus > Pinus albicaulis. The sequence goes on along the minus strand of CM076573.1, from coordinate 777,648,135 downwards.
AATCTATCTACAAAGATATGATCTCTAGAATGAATGAACAGAAAGAAATATTGAATGGACAGATAGACAAGTATCAAAAGTTGTATGTTTATGCAACCAATCGAAGTGAAAGACTTGAAGCAGAAATCATTTCTCTCAAAGAAGATCTGGAAAAATCAAATAAGAAGAATGAAGAACCCCTACCAATTGAAAAGGAAGGACTTGAAGCAGAAATCATCTCTCTCAAAGAAGATATGGAAAAATCAAATAAGAAGAATGAAGAACTGCTACAAACATGTGAAGAACAAGAAAATTGGTTGAAGGAAGAAATTTTAAAATTGAATGATCAAGTAGAAGAAGGAAAAAGGGTCGAAGATAGCATGAAGAAGCAATGCCAAAAATTGGAGGTCGAGGTAAGCATTCTCAAAGGTAAATTAGAAGAAAAGGATAAACTCTTGAGGTTTCAAGATAGTACTAAGATTCTGGACAATATTCTTAGTAATCAAAGGTCTCCTGCTATTAAAATTGGTCTTGGTTTTCATGAAACTGTTAAAGGAGAATCTAGTTCACAAGGAACTGCTAAATATTCAAAGGATGTCAATGCAAAACCTGAAGAGTTGAAAGAAACAAGAATTCAACCGACAATCATGAACACTCAAAGGAAATCATTCAATAATGTTGAATGCTTTAAATTTCATAATTATGGGCATGTTGCAGCCAATTGCAGAAGCAGATTGTTTCCGTCACAAACAAACAGATTCTACATAGAAAGGTACTCTGGTTTCTTCAAGGGATATTTTTTTTCATGCAGCAAGTATGGTCATAAAGCAGCTGATTGCAATAGAAGGAAGAATAGAACAACACATTATGATCCTTATGCTTACTTTTCTGGTCACATAAGATGCTATACTTGTAACAAGTATGGACATGTAGAAAAAGAATGCAGGATGAATAGATCTGAGAAATTGGAGAACTTCCAGCACACAATAAGAAAGTTCAGGCAAAGTTGGAAAAATAAGGAGGACCGGTCAGAAACGTAGGGAATATTGACCCTACTGCAGTCATCTGCTTCTAAAGATTACTTCTCTTAATGACTACAGGAGTGATGTGAGATACATTATAGGGATTAGTAATGTATCGTCACAGGGGGAGCGATGTATGGTGATTCCCATGATGGTTTTGGTTATTCTGGTTATGTTTATTTATGACAGAGCATCTGATGTGAAGAAGATAGGTACAGGTGGTACAAACTTAGAGGGAGATGAAGGAATGTGAAGTTTTCAATGTTTCACTTTCCATACGCGGGTTCTGTGAACTAAAGCCGCATATACACGCGAGTTACAGTGGAGTCAGTCACGTATGCATTTATGACAAGAAAAATAGTATGACAAGCTAAAGATCAGGAGCACAGGTTCAGGGGGAGCATCAGTCTGACTACTAATGATTGTATTATTGGCATTGTATCTGCTTATTTCTCAGTTCTAAATGATGATGACATGATACATGGTTTCTTATGATGAGATTATGGATGAGCCCTGTTTGCTTTTTGCTGAAGAGTATTCTTTGTTTTCACACATGGATGAGATGGAAGTCTTATGATTCAGAGATAAGGATAGATCATGCAGCGATTGTTGCTGATAACTTGCTGTTGAAAGAGTTTCAGGTTGCACAAGCTAAGGAGGAGCCTTGGTCATATGGAAAGGATGCTTGGATGCACATTTTCAAGGGGAGCATTAGCCTTGCTGAGCGTAATGCATTGTTGGCATTATGATGATTTTGAAATAAGATCTCTCTCTCTTGAGGTCTTTCTGGTACTGGTCATAAAAAGTTGTATTTGTAATTTGATGAAAAGGTCATGTTGAGACCTATGATGTAAAATTGTAATATTCAGTCATGTAAGGACTTGATCAAATATGTAAACCCACTTGGTTGGGTACTTGAGTCAAAATGTGTAAACCCTCTTGGTTGGGTAGTTGAGTCAAATTGTGTAAACCCACTTGGTTGGGTATTTCAGTCTCATATGTAAATCCACTTGGTTGGATCTTTGATGTAAGTATGAGTCCTTGGTGATAGGAAGGTCATAGAGTCATGTACTTCATTGAAAAATATGTTTGAAGATTCAGCATGAACTCAAGGGGAGCATGGTAACTTCAATGCATAGCAGATCTACAGTGCTCTCCTTTCTACATGAGGAGGAAGACCTTGTATTGGTTTTGATCCGCCCTTTTCCCTTGATGTCAAAGGGGGAGAGTGACATGGTGTTTGAATAGGGGAAGAATATCATTATGCTTAATGTATCTATCTGTTGTGATCAAACACCATCGTGGTTGCCATCAATTCCAAAGGGAGAGATTGTTGGCAATATGATGCAGAGTGTTGTCCTTGATGGCAACCCACTTGATGAAGATGATGGCAACCTACCTAATTAAGTTGTTCTTGATGCTTGATGAGTTTATTAGTGATGTAAATCTGATGTTCTACAAGCAGCTCAGAAGTACCAGAGAAAGAAATTCAGACGGTGCCAGAATAATGTTAAACAAGGTATGTCACAAGGCATACGCGGGTTTGTTGAGGCGAAGTCGCGTATGTACGCGAAAAAGTACGTGCCAAGTTGCGTATGCTTAATTGTGCTCTAAATTAATAAAACCAGGGGTTACTACCATGGTATTGACCCATTGTATTGAGCGCTGGATTGTCTATGTGATCCCGTCCAGGAATACCATCGGAAGTTGTGTGGTTTTGGCTCATGGTATTGTCAAAGGCTAGATCTATTTAAGGAGAAGAAATTCATTGTGCAAGGGGTGTGCATGACTCTGGGTTTTGAATGTATACTTCACTCTGATGTATGTCTGAATGGAAAGGGTAACAGTTTGATGATAGATCTGAATCTATGATGCACCTATGAAGAAAATGATGAAGAGGGATCTCTAGATCTGAAATGTATATGTATCTTCTGGAACTGTTTATGGAATGATTAGATCTGTAATCTGGCTAATTTGTGCTGAAGTAAAGAATGAATATCTGAGCTGTTTATCTGTTCTGGAGAGCTGCACTGCCCTAAAATGTCTGAAGATCTATACGCAGGTTCGTCGAGGAGAAAGAGCATATATACGCGGCTTGTATTCAGCGAAAGCGCGTATGGGAATTGAAGTCAGCTTTGAAATGTGTGCAGATGTATACACGGGTTTGTATTTGTGAAAGCGCGTATATACACATGATCAGTGAATAAAAAGCGCGTATGTAATCTAGGGTTTTCTGAAGTGTGTGGAAAGAAATGTCTGATCAGTTCTGCTATTTTACTGCTATCTGTCAATGATGATCTGGGTTGTTCGAATATTGATTATGCTACTATAGAGCAAGTTGTTGGTTTGATGAATGTTCCTTGAGCTTAATTGTGTGGGTTGGATCCAGTGTGAAAATGGATGAAACATGGTCCACAAAGGTGCTGAAGGTTGAAGCCTTCAGTCAGGGGGTTGTAGCTCCCTTCCAGGTGAGGCTGGGAAACGAGAGCAGGGGGTCGTAGCTCCCTTCCAGGTGAGGCTGGTAAACGAGAGCAGGGGGTCGTATCTCCCTTCCAGGAGAGGCTGGTAAACGAGAGAAGGTTGTAGCCTTCTGCAGGTGGGTGCCTGCGTGCTGGTATGAGTCTGCGCCAGTACATGGTTGTAAGATGTTTTCTCTATAATAAAATATTGAAGGCTGAGACAACGACAACGGTGTTTTTCTCCCGACTTGGGTTTCCACCTAAAATCCTGGTGTTCATGTGTGTTGCTTATGTGTGATGGTTTATTCTGTTATTAATGCACATGCTTACTGTTTATTGAACATCTAATGAATGAATGATGGAATGATATAAGTGAAGAATAATCTGCATAATAAGATTGCTAGACATACGCATGTTTTATTAAGTATATATCCACGTGTATACGCGAGTTGGCTTCGGAAAAATACGTGTGTGTTTTAAGTAAGAAAAGTAAAAAAAATTTGCGTCAGTCCTAAACACCGATTCACCCCCCCCCCCCCCCCCCCCCGCCCCCCGCCCTCAGTATTTTTTCCCAAAACTGGTATCGTAGGACAGTCTTCTCAGGAGCTTGATCGACTTGATCGCTTGAAGGAGATCCGTCGCAATGGGAAGTCAAGAAGGAGTGATGTCTATAAAGCCACCTATGTTCAATGGAAGCAATCTGATATTCTGGAAGGTACGAACAAAAGCATATCCGCAAAGTCTAAAAGGCATATGAAATCGTGGAAGGAGGCTATCAGTATCCGGCAAGTATTCCTACTGATGTAGCAGAAAGGAAGAAATATGAAATCAATGCCAAAGTAGTCAATGTCTTATTAGGAAGCATGTCTGAACCAGAATTTTCTAAAGTGATGCAGCTAAATTCAGCAAAATAAATATGGGACAAAATCATTCTGAGCTATGAAGGAGATACAAAGGTAAAAAGTGCAAAACTCCAAACTCTCATAATTGAATATGAAAATTTAAGGATGCATAGTGATGAGAGTATTGCCAGTTTCTTTTTACGTCTAGATGATATTGTAAATCGTATGAGAAGTTTTGGTGAAACCATAACCGATACTACTTTGGTGGAAAAAGTCTTAAGATCTTTGACTTCAAAATTTGAGTCAAAAGTATCAGCTATTGAAGAAAGGCAAGATCTGCAAACTCTTACTATTGTTCAACTACATGGTATTCTGACTGCTTATGAAATGAGACAAGGAGGTCCCCCTCAAGTCAAAGAAGCTGCTTTTAAGGCGTGTGCAAAAGGAAAAGAAAAGGAAGTTGTCAAGGAATCAAGTTATATATCAGAAGAAGAAGAAGAAAATTTTGTAAGGAGACTCCAACCAGGTACTGGAAGATTCAAAGGTAAGCTACCCTTCAAGTATTTTACTTGTGGGAGAGTTGGTCATTATGCTGCTAAATTTCCTTATGAAGAAAATCATGAAAAAGGGAAACAATTTGAAAAGAGAAAGAGTTATTATACAAATGAAGAGAATGATGAGGATGAAGAAGATTCTGACCAAGATCTACAAGTGCTCATGGCAAAGAAGCAAAAGAAGAAGGCTACTCAAGGAAAGGAAATACCTCAGAAAACATGTGCAACAGAAAATGGAGAAGATGAAACAGGTATTGATTGTTGTTCTTATGATTCACTTTCTTGTGCATGCAATGGTGAAGATAGTGAAACTAACAGTATAAGTCTAGAAGAAAATCTCAAGACCAATGATGAAAGCAATGATTGGAATCAATTTCATAAGAAATAATCTATCTATAAAGATATGATCTCTAGAATGAATGAACAGAAAGAAATACTGAATGGACAGATAGACAAGTATCAAAAGTTGTATGTTTATGCAACCAATCGAAGTGAAATACTTGAAGCAGAAATCATCTCTCTCAAAGAAGATCTGGAAAAATCAAATAAGAAGAATGGAGAACCCCTACCATTTGAAAAGGAAGGAATTGAAGCAGAAATCATCTCTCTCAAAGAAGATCTAGAAAAATCAAATAAGAAGAATGAAGAACTGCTACAAACATGTGAATAACAATAAAATTGGTTGAAGGAAGAAATTTTAAAATTGAATGATCAAGTAGAAGAAGGAAAAAGGGTCGAAGAAAGCATGAAGAAGCAATGCCAAAAATTGGAGGTTGAGGTAAACATTCTCAAAGGTAAATTAGAAGAAAAGGATAAACTCTTAAGGTTTCAAGATAGTACTAAGATTCTGAACAATATTCTAAGTAATCAAAGGTCTCCCGCTATTAAACTTGGTCTTGGTTTTCATGAAACTGTTAAAGGAGAATCTAGTTCACAAGGAAGTGCTAAAGATTCAAAGGATGTCAATGCAAAACCTGAAGAGTTGAAAGAAACAAGAAGTCAACCGAAAATCATGAACACTCAAAGGAAATCATTCAATAATGTTGAATTCTTTAAATGTCATAATTATGGGCATGTTGCAGCCAATTGCAGAAGAAGATTGTTTCAGTCACAAACAAACAGATTCTACATAGAAAGGTACTCTGGTTTCTTCAAGGGATATTGTTTTTCATGCAGCAAGTATGGTCATAAAGCAGCTGATTGCAATAGAAGGAAGAATAGAATAGCACATTATGATGCTTATGCTTACTTTTCTGGTCACATAAGATGTTATACTTGTAACAAGTATGGACATGTAGAAAAAGAATGCAAGATGAATAGATCTGAGAAATTGGAGAACTTCCAGCACACAATAAGAAAGTTCAGGAAAAGTTGGAAAAAGAAGGAGGACCGGTCAGAAATGTAGGGAATATTGACCCTACTACAGTCATCCTCTTCTAAAGCTTACTTCTCTTAATGACTGCAAGAGTGATGTGAGATACATTATAGGGATTAGTAATGTATCGTCACAGGGGGAGCGATGTATGGTGATTCCCATGATGGTTTTGGTTATTCTGGTTATGTTTATTTCTGACAGAGCATCTGATGTGAAGAAGACAGGTACAGGTGGTACAAACTCAGGGGGAGATGAAGGAATGTGAAGTTTTCAATGTTTCACTTTCCATACGCGGGTTCTATGAACTAAAGCCGTGTATACACACTAGTTACAATGGAGTCAGTCGTGTATGCATTTATGACAAGAAAAATAGTATGACAAGCTAAAGATCAGGAGCACAAGTTCAGGGGGAGCATCAGTCTGACTACTAATGATTGTATTATTGGCATTGTATCTGCTTATTTCTCAGTTCTAAATGATGATGACATGATACATGGTTTCTTATGATGAGATTATGGATGAGCCCTGTTTTATTTTTGCTGAAGAGTATTCTTTGTTTCCACACATGGATGAGATGGAAGTCTTATGATTCAGAGATAAGGACAGATCATGCAGAGATTGTTGCTGATAACTTGCTGTTGGAAGAGTTTCAGGTTGCACAAGCTAAGGATGAGCCTTGGTCATATGGAAAGGATGCTTGGATGCACATTTTCAGGGGGAGCATTAGCCTTGCTGAGCGTAATGCATTTTTGGCATTATGATGATTCTGAAATAAGATCTCTCTCTCTTGAGGTCTTTCTGGTATTGGTCATAAAAAGTCGTATTTGTAATTTGATGAAAAGGTCATGTTGAGACCTATGATGTAAAATTTTAATATTCAGTCATGTAAGGACTTGATAAAATATGTAAACCCACTTGGTTGGGTACTTGAGTCAAAATGTGTAAACCCTCTTGGTTGGGTAGTTTAGTCAAATTATGTAAACCCACTTGGTTGGGTATTTGAGTCTCATATGTAAATCCACTTGGTTGGATCTTTAATGTAAGTATGAGTCCTTGGTGATAGGAAGGTCATAGAGTTATGTACTTCATTGAAAAATATGTTTGAAGATTCAACATGAACTCAAGGGGAGCATGGTAACTTCAATGCACAGCAGATCTAAAGCGCTCTTCTTTCTACATGAGGAGGAAGACCTTGTATTGGTTTTGATCCGCCCTTTGCCCTTGATGTCAAAGGGGGAGAGTGACATGGTATTTGAATAGGGGGAGAATATCATTATGCTTAATGTATCTATTTGTTGTGATCAAACACCATTGTGGTTGCCATCAAGTCCAAAGGGGGAGATTGTTGGCAATATGATGCAGAGTGTTGTCCTTGATGACAACCCACTTGATGAAGATGATGGAAACCTACTTAATGAAGTTGTTCTTGATGATTGATGAGTTTATTAGTGATGTAAATCTCATGTTCTACAAGCAGCTCAGAAGTACCAGAGAAAGAAATTCAGAAAGTGCCAGAATAATGTTAAACAAGGTATGTCACAAGGCATATGCGGGTTTGTTGAGGCGAAGTCGCATATGTACGCGGAAAAGTACGTGCCAAGTCACGTATGCTTAATTGCGCTCTAAATTAATAAAACCAGGGGTTACTACCATGGTATTGACCCATTGTATTGAGCGTTGGATTGTCTATGTGATCCCGTCCAGGAATACCATCGGAAGTTGTGCGGTTTTGGCTCATGGTATTGTCAAAGGCTAGATCTATTTAAGGAGAAGAAATTCATTGTGCAAGGGGTGTGCATGATTCTGGGTTTTGAATGTATACTTCACTCTGATGTATGTCTGAATGGAAAGGGTAACATTTTGATGATAGATCTGAATCTATGATGCACCTATGAAGAAAATGGTGAAGAGGGATCTCTAGATCTGAAATGTATATGTATCTTCTGGATCTGTTTATGGAAGGACTATATCTGTGATCTGGCGAATTTGTGCTGAAGTAAAGAATGAAGATCTGAGTTTTTTATCTATTCTGGAGAGCTGCACTGCCCTAAAATGTCTGAAGATCTATACGCAAGTTTGTCGAGGAGAAAGCGCGTATATACGCGGCTTGTATTCTGCGAAAGCGCGTATGGGAATTGAAGTCAGCTTTGAAATGTGTGCAGATGTATACGCGGCTTTGTATTTGTGAAAGCGTGTATATACGCAGGATCAGTGAATAAAAAGTGCGTATGTAATCTAGGGTTTGCTGAAGTGTGTGGAAAGAAATGTCTGATCAGTTCTGCTATTTTAATGCTATCTGTCAATGATGATCTGGGTTGTTCGAATATTGATTATGCTACTATAGAGCAAGTTGTTGGTTTGATGAATGTTCCTTGAGCTTAATTGTGTGGGTTGGATCTAGTGTGAAAATTGATGAAACGTGGTCCACAAAGGTACTGAAGGTTGAAGCCTTCAGTCAGGGGGTTGTAGCTCCCTTCCAGGTGAGGCTGGTAAACGAGAGCAGGGGGTCGTAGCTCCCTTCCAGGTGAGGCTGGTAAACGAGAGCAGGGGGTCATAGCTCCCTTCCAAGAGAGGCTGGTAAACGAGAGAAGGTTGTAGCCTTATGCAGGTGGGTGCCTACGTGCTAGTATGAGTCTGCGCCAGTACATGGTTGTAAGATGTTTTCTCTATAATAAAATATTGAAGGCTAAGACAACGACAGTGGTGGTTTTCTCCCGACTTGGGTTTCCACCTAAAATCCTGGTGTTCATGTGTGTTGCTTATGTGTGATGGTTTATTTTGTTATTATTGCACATGCTTACTATTTATTGAACATCTAATGAATGAATGATGGAATGATATAAGTGAAGAATTATCTGCATAATAAGATTGCTGGACATACACATGTTTTATTAAGTATATCCGCGTGTATACGCGAGTTGGCTTCAGGAAAGTCGTGTATGTGTTTTGAATTAAGAAAAAGTAAAAAAATTTGAGTAAGTCCTAAATACTGATTCACCCCCCCCCCCCCCCCTCTCAGTATTTTTCCCAACACACCTGTCGCAAGGTATTCTTCCATAAGATCCATCCTTTCTCTCTCAGCGTAGATGGGCTGGCGCATTCATCAAATGGATGTGAAAACTATGTTTCTCAATGGGATCATTGAGGGAGAGGTGTACATAGAGTAGCCTGAAGGTTCCAAGATCTTCAACAGTGAGTTGCATGTGTGCCGACTCAAAAGAGCGTTGTATGGGCTGAAGCAAGCACCCCGTGCTTGGTACACTCGGATAGACAGCTATTTCACCGGACTATGCTTCACCAAAAGTGAAGCAAATTCAAACCTATACAAAATTGTGGTGGAGAGTAAGCTTTTAATTATTGTTATTTATGTTGATAATTTAATATTGACTGGTGATGAGCAGCTGATACACTCATGCGAGGAGGATCTTGCAAGGGAGTTCAAAATGAAGGATATGGGCCTCCTTCATTATTTCCTTGGATTGGAAATATGGCAGCGAGATGGTGAAATTTTTGTGTCTCAAGGAAAGTATGCAAGGGAGATACTGGGTAAGTTTCACATGGAAGGCTGCAAACCCATGGATACTCCTCTTCCAGTAAACTGAAGGAAAGAGGATGCTACTTCTGGAGAGGTAGTGGATGCTACTGTCTATCGACAGTTAGTGGGTTCGCTAATGTATCTAGTGAACATAAGACCAGACATTTGCTATGCGGTTAACCAGCTGAGTCAAGATATGGTTAAGCCTACCAAGCTCTTTTAGAGGGTGGGGAAGCATGCCCTGAGATACCTAAGGGGCACATTAGAGTATGGTTTATGGTACAGACAGATGGATGGAGTGAAGTTGCATGGCTTCACGGATGTAGATTAGGCGGTAAGTCCATCAGATAGAAAGAGCACATCAGGGGGGATCTTTAGTATCAGGTCTACAGTTGTTTCTTGGTACAACAGGAAGTAGAGATACGTGGCACTCAGTTCGGCGGAAGTGGAATACATGGCAGCAAGTCAAGCTGCATCTGAGGCTATCTGGATGAGAAAGATCTTGGTTGGTTTGTTTGGTTCTCATATGGATCTGACAGTGATTCATTGTGATAATCAGAGTTGCATTAAACTCTCGATTAATCATGTGCTTCATGATAGATCTAAGCATATAGATATTCGGTATCATCATCTTAGAGATTGTGTGCAGAGGAGAATCATGTTGCTTCGGTACATTCCCACGAAAGATCGGGATGCAGATATTCTGACGAAGGCGCTCACCAGGAGCAAATTCGAATACCATAGAGACATGATCGGGGTGAAGGATAATCCATTTCTTGTTGAGAGGGAGTGTTGAGATTCAAAAAGAAGATCCTAGTGAAAATTAAGCACCTACACTAGGATGGAGCCTCGAGCTATTTTTAGGTGTATGTATATTTATAGATGTATATGAATAATCTATTTATAGAATTCATGTCTATTTATAGATGCATGTCTACTATTATTATCCCTTAATATTAGTTGGAAAATAAACTATAATCTATTCTCAATGAGCACTTGGAAATAGTTAACTGAAGTGGAAAATCAGTTAGATAAAGGAATTTCGAGTTAAGTGGTTGGTTGGTGGGACATGTAGGTTGACTTAGTTGGAACTGAGTGATTCGAAGTTGTAACAGAGTTGGAAGTGCAGTTGTGCAAGTTGTAAAGTATTTTAACTTAGTTAAGTGAGTTAAACTCAGTTGTTCTAGTTGTAACTAAAGATACACTAGTGAGAGATCAAGTGAATTTAATTATTAATTAATTCATAATTAGTGGTCTCACATGCAACTAAATATTTACTATTATTAACTGCATGCATGTCAGATCCATTGGAGACCCAATTGAGTTCTAGGTGAAAGGGAAGTAAACTATCAGTTGTGACATTATTCGGTTGCACACATGCAACCACACACACATTGGATGTTCCCATGAGGATTGCGCAGTCAAGGCAGGAAAGATTGCATTCATTCAGGGATTGCTATCAATAGGTATTGCGTAGTGGAGGCAGACTGTCTGAAGACAGTAAATTGGCTAAGGAACTTGCCAATTTTTGTATGAAAATGTGAGACAATTAGCTCATGTACTGAGGACTCTTGGATTGGACCTTTGTATGTAATTGTTTCATGATCCATGATATAATATGCAATAGAAGATAGTGGGGTTTTTAGCTGTAAGCTTTCCCTGGGAAATTATCTGTGTTGTGTTTAATTGATATTTCTTCATGATATAGGTAATTGGCGATTGTGTTTTTAATTCCGCAAAGATTTGGAGAAGCGATTATGTATTTAACAGTGGCACATTATTAGATCAGGATAATCCAAGATATACATCTATTTTGTATAATTTCTACATTTTGATGATATTCACCAAATTTTTGTTTGAAGATTCAACCAATCCATTACCCTGAGGGTAATAGGTTATTGAATGTCTCAAAGTTATGTGGTACTCATGATAGAAATCAACCATTTTCTTGGACTTGAAGACTGCAACATTATCAGTGATGAGTTTTCGAGGACAACCAAATATAGAAAGGATATTTGTTTCAAGGAATTTAATAATGACAAAATCAGTGGCATTTCTGGAAGGAGTGGCTTCTATCCATTTGGTAAAGTAGTCTGTGGCAGTAAGAATCCACTTATGTTGGGGTAGAGGATGGGGGATGCATTTATCCAATGAAATCTAAACCCCATTGTTGGAAAGGGCTCTCAACAGAAGTTGGCTTTAAGGGAAAGTGCAGCAATTTTCTCTTTCCTTCAAAAATTTGGCATTTGTGGAAGGCAGTTACCATCTTGTGGATGTCAGGGAAAAGGGTAGGCCAATAGAAACCAGCCCTAAGGATCTTATTGACAGTAGTTTTCCAATAAATATGGCCACGACAGTCACATTCATGGAATTCCTGCATAACTTTATCTACATCCCCCTTTAGCAAAAATTTGAGTAAAACACCTCCAACATCTTTCCAGTATAAGACATTTTCTATAATGCAGAATTTGATAGCTTTAAACTTTATAAATCTTGCTTTAGCTTTGGATAAACCAGGAGGAGCTTTCAAATTAAAAAAAAACAAATAAGATATATGCATACCAGGAGAATTTAGGAATGCTTCATCAATTAGTGGAGTCACGAGTTCCTCTTGATAATCCAATGAATAGACCATGTTGATATCTAGTGCATGAAAATTTGATTCAACCATCAATTTGGCTAATCCCTGTCCTTTGATCAATTTGGTAGGTCTCATTTCAAAATCATATTCCAGAATACAACAATCCATTTGCCTCTTTTTCCATCAGTACCATTTTGCATTAAAATGTCTTTGACTACTGCATTAGGCACATAAGCCAATAATGTGAATGTAAAATGTAAACTCTGAAATATTTTAGCGCTTTAACTAGAGAAAAAGCCTGTTTTTCCATGATGTTGTACTTTAAAGATTAATCTCTCAAGGCTTTGCTAAAGAATGCTATTGGTTGTTCATGTCCTTCACTGCTTTTTTGCAATAATACAGCAGCAATAGTATGTTCGGATGCAAAAGAAAAAATTATGAAGTCTTTGGTAAAATCCGGGCTAATTAGAACTAGAGATTTTTTTAATGCTTGCTTGACTAGATCAAAATATTGTTTAGCTTCAAGGTTCCACTTAATTTATGAATCTTTTTTAAGCATGTTGGTTCTATTTCTCAAAAGTTCTGCAAGATTGGGTATGAATATCCTTAAAAAAATGATTTTACCAATGAAATATTGAAGTTCTTTGATGTTCCTGGGATGACTAATTTTGAGTATACCTTCAATCCTGCTAGGGTCAATTCTAATTCAATATTTAGAAATAATGTGACCAATAATATTTCCTTCTTCAAGGCCAAACAATGTTTTCTTGGGATTTGGGGAAATTTCAAACCTTCTACATTTCTAAAAAATTCTTCTTAGATGTGCCAAGTGTTTTTCATCAGTTTTTGAATATACAATGATTTCATCAAGATAGATCACAATGAAATGGCCAATTTGGTCTACAAAAGCAATGTCCATGGCTATCGGAAAAGTGGCACCAACATTCATTAATCCAAAGGGAATTTTCACATACATGAAAGTCCCCCAAGGAGTAGTAAAGGTTGTTTTGTCCTGATCATCAGGATGCACTAAAAATTTATTATACCCTAAAAATTCATCTAACAAAGAGATCCTATTGGAACCTACTACCTTCTGCAATATATGGTCCATTTTTGGTAAGGGATAGTTTTCCTTATGGGGTACTTTGTTCAAATTCCTAAAGTCAATGCAAAGTATGAGTTCACCTATTTTCTTTCTTGTAGGCAGAATGTTGGATATCCATTTAGAATATATAAGTGGAACTATTATTTTGGCCTCATACATTTTCTTGATTTCTTTCTCATCTAAGGGTATTAAGATAGGATTTATCCTACGCAGTTTTTGTTTAAAAGGTTTTTGATCCTCCTTGATTGGAATTTTGTGCTGTATAATGCTAGTATCATAAGCGTTTATGTCCTCATAGCTCCAAGAAAATACATATATGAATTCCTTAAACAGAGCTATATACCTTTTTCTGTAACGATAGGCAACGATGTTGATAGTTTTATCATTTTGGGGCTTTGTTCACTGCCTATATTACACCCTTCAATGTTTGTCCCTGTTGGTTCTGTTTTTGGTTTTTTGGCCACGTCATTAAAGTCAAACAATTCTTCTAAAGGGACAAGCCCTCTAGGCAGGATATTATCCTTGAGTTGAAGTACTTCAAATTCCTCTTTTTCTAGATCTTTATGTATTTATGTTTTATGTACAGTTTTATTTGCTGAAATATTTACATCAGAAACAACAGACTATTTATCTACACTATTTTTCACATCAATGTGATTGTCTTATTCACAATATAATTCTATGTTGCTATCCTCAAATTCATCCTTTGATTGTAAGAAACTCTCAATTTGTTTGTCATTACCTAATACTTTCCAGTATCTCATGTTATCAGGCATAGATGGACGATGTTTAACCTCTACTGTGTATTGTCTGTTTGGGTGAGGAAATTGACATGTGCTTGTTGAAAAGGCTAAACCATTTGCTAGGATGTTTTGATTTCCCAGAATAAAAACCATATCCTATTCTTAAAATGTTCTTATGAAATCAAGCACAAAAATTCTGTATGCCCACAATCTAGGATGTTTTGCAGAATATTCTCCTTTAATTTGTTTTATGATTAGTTCAGAGTCACCATGGACAGAAATCCTCTTAGCCCCTAATATTTTCATCAATTGTAATCCTAAGAGAAGAGCTTCATATTCTGCTATATTGTTTGTGCATAAAAAATTGAGTTTATATGAGTGACCTTCTTCATGATTTTTCCTTGCATTATATACCCAATCACCTGCTTCTGAGCCTTTTTTTCCACATGAGCCATCAAAACTCATATTCCAAAGAGGTTCATTTTCAGAGTCTTGTTGTACCATTTGTATTTGGTTGTCATGTTTTTCATTAAGATCATTTTCTGCATGGGTAACCTGTGTGTCAATGTCTCCATCATTATAAAGAATGAAGGATTCAAGGTCGATACGGACGGAGTACAAAGGATAATTGTGTGGTTTTTCTTGACTACTCACCATGTACTTGATTAAAGTTTCCCTATACAGTATTCTTTGTTGACCAAACACTGGTATTGTGGCATAAGTCATATCCATTTAAAGGGTTCCTTGTAACTTCGCTCCCCATAAACGTCACAAAATCATGTCATACTGAGGGGGGATGTTAGCTACTACTATATCCATCACTAGAATTTTTGTTGGTATCTGAGCTAAAGTGATACAAAGATCTTTGATAAGACCTAGACATCTAACTTTGCTAGAATCAAATGAGTACAAATATTTGTAAGGTCTAGTAATTTCAAGGCCAAGCTTCTCCATAACAGCCTTTGGCATAAGATTATGTGATGCACCTGAATCCAACATGGCATTATGGAGAATTCTGTCATGAACATTAAGACTGACATAAAATGGAGGGAGACTTCCTTCTTGAGGTTTACCATCAACTTTTGGCCCCAAAAAAAGTTAAGGTTGATCATCATTTAAATTAACAGTATCAATACTTTCCCCTATGTTTAGTACCTTTAGGACCTGAGTCCTATACACATTCTTGTTTATAAATTCAACGAGAGGAATAGAAATTTTCAGTTTAGCAAGTTCGTTCTCAATGCTGAATGGTGTTTGAATTTTGAGCAGATTTGAAAAATCAGTCCTTTCAGCCACTACTTTTTTGGTAAGTTCATTTTTTTGACTTATACTAGGGGTATCAATTTGGGTAGTTTTGGTAGGGGTATCAACTGTTCTCCTAGTAACGTTTTCCATTTTCTTCTTTTCTGAATTGTTTCCACTTTTCTTTGAATTTTCTCTTGTTTTGTTGAGATCAGGTTCAAAGACCTTTTTGGCAGAGTTTTTGGAATTATTTTTATTGGAATTATCTGATTTTTTCTTGCTTCTAAGGTTATACTGTTTGTGAACTTCCATGATAGCATTCTCAAATCCCTGTTTATAATCATCATATTCTTCAGATTCTCATTCTATTCGAGTTAATAAAAATAATCATTGTTCTTCTTGAGTGAGAAAAATAGAGCCGTCTTCATTAATTCCCATTAAGTTTATCTAATTTTCTTCTACTTCTTCAACTACTCCTTCATCATCATCAACATAATTCTCTTGGAATGGAGGCCTAATTTGTTGTTCAGGACCTCTTTTCTCTTTCTATACTATATGAGGAGGGTTTCTTCTAGGATTTTGATTTCTGTTTTGAGGAATTGGTTGATTTTATCTAAGAATAGTTCTCTCGTTTAGATTAATCCTCTCCATCATTCTCTCCATAATTCTAACCAATGAGTCAATTTTAGCATCAGATGTGGAAGTTGAAGGTTCTTCTCTTATAGTAACTCTTCTCTCAGTTCTCATTCTAGCTCTCTTTGCTAACAGGTTGGCTTCTACGCTCACTGCATCCCTTTGCATTTCTTCTAATGTGGTAGAGTTTCTTTCTCTCAGCTGATAAGACATTTCTAGCTCAAAACCATCTGAGAATTTAACTAAGGCTAAACCTTGTGGTGGTTTTATATGAGCAGATATTGCATTATATAAACTGTTGAATCTGGTGCAATAATCCTGAACACTTTCACCTGAGGCCCTCCTAATGTTTTCATATTGAGATAAAATCTGAAGAGGGTTCTTTTTAACTTCCCACCTATTAAGAAATGTTTGATTAAATGCAGGGATGTCATTGATATTGTTTGCAGGTAAATCTTTGAATCATTTTCTAACTTCTCCACTAAGACTCTGAGAAAACATTCTTAACTTAACACTTTCTTCATCTACCTCTTGAAGGTCAAAACATTCATTCATTTTGTCGACATGTTGTTGGCAAGTTACAGGACCAGTTCCATCAAATAGTGTAATTTTTTACTGGTAATCTCGTGGCATAGATGCCAATGGTGTTGGCAACACCAATGGATCATATCTAGCTTCCATGATTGCAGGTGGATTGAAAATGAATGAAGGAGGAATATTGAGTGGAGGAAGGTAGACAGTGGATGAAATTGGATGGATGATGGGAGGAGATGTGTGTGTGAGGATTATAGAAGCAGTAGGACTAGCTAACTTAATATGCGCAGACTGAGAGGTAATATAAGAAGTCGCTATAGTTAATGTAGTTAATTCTACAGATTGTTGAAGGTAAGAATCATCAATGGTTAAAGTGAACTTGATTACCAAATCTTCAAAAGTGTCAAAATCTTGGAGAAGCTGAAGATCAGATTGAGTTTGTGAATAAGCTTCTCTCATTGGACTTTGTTGTAGAATAGATGGATCAAATACTGTCTGGTCTGTCCAATTCTCAGATTTAGTCCTGAATAAACCTTGTTCAAAGTGTAAATCAAAATGGATGTCGGGTAAGCTGACAAATTTTTTAGGGAGGGAATTTTCTCTGTGAAGAAATATGTTACTTGTTTGACTCTCGGTTCTAGGAGTTTTTCTTTAAAAAAATTCAGGATTATCCACTATAGTGGGAGGATTTGGATCAGGATGGGATCTAGTAGAGATTCTTTTAGGATCCATAATTCAGATCTAAAGTATAGACAAACTGATTGTTTACAAAAACTGAAAGAAAACCAAACTTATAAAATAATTCTAGTACAATGTTTTTTTAACCGGGGTTTCTGAATTCGAATGAAATGACCAGTTTTTCAGTATTTCCCCAGTATGGTCACCACCATGTTATCATTTTATAATTTCAATATTGGAAAGAATAATTATATATGACAACATCAAAACCACTTTGGAGTATAGGATCTAGCCCCCCTAGACTTAGAGAGTGATCTCTTTTTTAGATTTAGCTTTGTTTTATGAATTTGATATTAGGCTAGTTATAATGATTGTAGATATTGATTTTTTGGTTGATTTTTTAATTGGATTAGTAGATATATTTAAACTAATTCCATTGGGATATGGAGTCATAGAGCGCTGGGTTGCTGCATCAAAATTTCAAAAGCATCCACAAGGCAAGCTAACTACACTTACTAGGTCTTAAAACTACATGAATGTTGAGATGAAAGAAATAGTGAATGCAGTAATGGTTAAAAATCAATTAAGAATTTCTTAACCAGACTTCAGAAGAAAACCATTTATATTGCAAACACAACCAGAAATAAGGTGTTGTAAAATCAAATCTTAATCTTCAAATTTCTATTTTACAATCAGATTTAAATGATGCACTAAGAAAAAAAACAATGGAAACATTAACACATAAAAGGAATAACATCACCAGATAAACATAGCTCAAGTATCATGTAAATGGTCTTTTATTATCGATGCTCTAGCTTCAAGAAAATACAATTCTCCAATAGAAAATTTCAACAATCTAGGGTCCAACTCCTGATACTAAGAATGTATGAAGTATTTAACTGAATTCTACAACGATTGCCATATCTACTAGGTAATCTATTATTAATTACAGAATAAAAAAAAATTGACTAGTGTTACCGCGAAGTGGACACGATGAAATTAATTTGACATCTGGCCCTATTTTTCATAAGGTTGTTGCAGCTTGATTTGATCTAGTGTTGTGCTAGCTGGTTTTGCTGATCTGGTGCTTTGTTGATCTGTTTGATATGCTATCCTTCACCCTTCTCGGTATTCACATAGATTTTCCCACTGTTTCTCATCTGGAATTTTTATCCTAGTCACCTTTGTTGGGAAAAATACTGAGAGGGGGGGGTGAATCAGTATTTAAGGCAAACTAAAACTTTTTACTTTTTCATGCTCTAAAACCCATACGCTACTTTGCTGAAGCCAACTAGCGTATACACGCGGATATCCTTCATAAAACTCGCGTATACCCAGAGATCTAATTATGCCATTAGTTCTTCACTTACATAATTCCATCATTCATTTATTAGATGTTCTATAAACAGTAAACATGTGCAGTAAGAACAGAATAAACCATCACACAAAAGCATCACACATGAACACCAGGATTTTTAGGTGGAAACCCAAGTCGGGAGAAAACCACCGCTGCAGTTGCTCAGCCTTCAATATTTTATTATAGAGAAAACATCTTACAACATATGTCTTTGGTGCGGACTCTCGCACGCGGGCACCCACCGTGGCTGCGACCTCACGGAAGGGGAGCTCCAACCCACGACTCGTTTACCAGCCTCTCCTGGAAGGGAGCTACGACCCCCTGCTTTCGTTTACCAGCCTCACCTGGAAGGGAGCTACGACCCCCTGATCTCGTTTACCAGCCTCACCTGGAAGGGAGCTTCAACCCCCTGACTGAAGGCTACAACCCTCGGCACCTCTATGGACCACGTTTCATCAATTTTCACACTGGATCCAAAGCTTCCTTTAGAACACAATTTGCAGGCCTCGTTTCATCATATTTTCAGACAGGACCCACTCCATACTTTTAAGCACATTCAAACACGAAACTGATACATATAACTCACTGACAGATATTAGTAAACCAGCAGAACAGATCAGACATTTCTTACCACAGACTTCAACAAACCCTAGTTTTCATACGCGCTTTCCTTTCACTGATGTCGCGTATATACGCGCTTCCGTTCACAAAACCAGCGTATACTTCTGTACATATTATAGATCCAATTCCATTGCGCATACGTGCTTTATCTTCAGCGAAGCCGCGTATATACGCGCTTCCTACGCGGGCGAACTAGCGTATAGATCTTCAACTATTATAGAGCAGCATACTTCTTCAGATCAGATATTTAGTTCAGATTTACCCTTTTGCTTCTGACAGATGTTCGCCTCATCTCAGATCTAAGCCTTCCATGAACAGATCTAGCAGATACAAATACATTCCAGATTTAGATATTCCGCTTCATCATAGGTGCATCATAGATTCAGATCTATTATCAAACCTTTACCCTTTCCAGATAGATATACTTCACAGAGAAGTATTCATTCAAGCTCAGACATCTTGCACCCACCCATATCTTTGCACAATGAATTTCTTCTCCTTATATAGGTTTACCCTTTTTCAATACCATGAGCCAAAACAATACCATGAACCCAAAACTACATTACTTCCGATGGTATTCCTGGACGGGGTCATTTAGACGAATCATTACCCAATACAATGGGTCAATACCATGGTGGTCACCCCTGGTTTTGCACTTTAAGAGCGCTTTTGCCCATACGCGACTTGGCACGTTTATTCCCGCGTGCATACGCGACTTCCCCTAGGCAAATCCACGTATTCCCAGAGAAATACTCTTTTCATCATAGATTTAGCACAAGCTGATTTCCTTTCTTCATTGTCTTCTGTACTCACTGTAGATACATCAGATTTAGTTCATCAAACCATATTCTATCAAGCACAACTTCATCAAGTAAGTTTTCATCATCTTCATCAAGTGGGTTTCCATTCAAGGACAACACTCAGCATCATATTGCTAACAAACATCATTTCATATCAGATTTACATCATTTACCAAGTCCATCAAGTCAAGACAAACTTCATCAGGTGGTTCGCCATCAAGGACAACACATGTCAATAGTCGCATGTATTCATCTTCATTCAGTGGGTTGCCATCAAGGACAACACTCTGCATCATATTTCCAACAATCTCCCCCTTTGGACTTGATGGCAACCACGATGGTGTTTGGTTACCACAACAGATAGGTATATTAAGAATACAATGACACCATGTCACATTCCCCATTTTTGACACCATTCTTTCTCTTCATTCAAACACCATGTCACTCTCCCCCTTTGACATCAAGGGCAAAGGGAGGACCAAAACTCTCCCCCTTTTCTCCTCATGTGGAAGAAGCGTTCTGCAGATCTGATATATACTGAAGTGACCATGCTCCCCCTGAGTTCATGCTGAATCTTCAAACATGTTTTTCAATAAAGTACATGACTCTATGAACTTCCTATCACCAAAGACTCATACTTACATCAATTATCCATCCAAGTGGATTTACATATGAGACTCAACTACCCAACCAAGTGGGTTTACAAATTTGACTCAACTACCCAACCAAGTGGGTTTACAAAATTTGACAAGTCCTTACATGACTGAATATTTCAATTTTACATCATGGGTCTTAACAAGACCTTTTCATTAAATTACAAATATGACTTTAAGACCACCACCAGAAAGTCCTTAAGAAAGAGAACATATTTCAGAACCATCATAATGCCAACAATGCATTATACTCAGCAAAGCTAATGCTCCCCCTGAATCTGTGCAACCAAGCAACCTTTCCATATGACTAAGGCTCCCCCTTAGTTTGTGCATCCTGAACACTTTTACCAACAAATCATCAAGGAATCTTTATCAAAACATTAGAAATATAATTACGAGAACTGGAACACCACCAGAGATATTAACCAGTATCAGAGATACCAAACAGCACTGCAGCTGAGCTGAAGAGAGCTGACTCCAAACAGAAAATTGTCAGCAATCAGACATACGCGGTTTTCTGTGCATGAACTCGCGTATATACGCGACTGTGTTTCAGGAAACCCACGTATCCAATACCATCTTCTATATTTTAACCAGATCTGATCCTCTGTGAGAAAGAGACAGTGTTTCAGCTTCTTTCTGAGATATTTGAATGCTTCTCTGGAGTGTAGATAGATAGATCAGTGTAGTTGCGTCTTCAAGCGTCATCCAACGGTTGTAGCATAAGCACATTAGTAACCAAGCCTTCAGATTCTTTGCAGCATCAATACAATCTTTCCAAGAGAAATTTTCATATCGGAACAGCATCTTCAAATATGTGTCAAGCAATCATCCATGCGGTCCAATATCATCAAGATATTCAAGATTTAACATGAAGTAACATATGTAGTCAAAAGATCTCAACCATAGTAACAAACTCTGCATGATCTATTCTTATTTCTGAATCAAACGACATCCAACTCATCCATGTGTGATCACAAAAGATACTTATCAGCAACCAGGGCTCAAAATCTCATCATAATAAAATATGTACCAAGTCATCATCATTTGAGCATGAGTATCACACAAACCAAAGAATAAGCAGTCATACTGCCAACAATGCAATCACTAGTATTCAACCTGCTGCTCCCCCTGAACCAGTGCTCCTCCTTAACTTGTGAAACTTGAATATGTTCATCAGCAAGTCATCAGTAACAATCTCTGCATGAACTGTCCTTATCTCTGAATTATAAGACTTTCATCTCAGCAACAAAAACTCTTCATCAACAAGCAAACATGACTCATCCATAATCTTCAACATAAGAAACCATGTGTCATATCATCATTATTTAGAACTAAGAACCTAAGCTGATACAGAGTCAATAATACAGTTTATTAACAATCAGACTGATGCTCCCCCTGAACCTCTGCTCCAGATCTTCAGCTAGCATATAAATTCTCTTATCATCAATGCATACGCGACTGTGTCTGATGAAACTCGCGTGTATACGCGACTTTTGTTAATATAACCCGCGTATGGAAAGTGAAGCATAGAAAAATTTCATCTTCCTTCATTTCCTCCCGAGCTTGTACCTCCTGTACCTGTCCTTTCCACATCAGATGCGCTGTCAGAAGTAAACATAACCAGAATAATCAAATCAACCATGAGAGTCATCATGCATTGCTCCCCCTGTGACGATACATTACTAAATCTCATAATGTATCCCACATCATTCCTACAGTCAATAAGAAAAGTCAGCTTCAGAAGCGGATGACTGCAGTAGGGTCAGAATTCCCTATGTTTCTGATCGGTCCTCCATCTTTTTCCAGATTTGTTTGAACTTTCTATTTGTGTGCTGGAAGTTATCCAATTTCTCATGTATGTTCAACCTGCATTCCTTTTCTACATGTCCATACTTGTTACAAGAATAACATCTCATGTGACCAGAGAAATAAGCATAAGAATCATAATGAGTATTTCTAATCTTCCTCCTTTTACAATCAGCTGCTTTATGTCCATACTTGTTACATGAAAAACAATATCCCTTGAAGTTACCAGAGTACCTTTCTGAGTAGAATCTGTTTGTTTGTGGCTGAATTGTTCTGCTTCTGCAATTTGCTGCAACATGCCCATAATTATGACATTTAAAACACTCAACGTTCTTGAATGAATTCCTTTGAGAATTCATGATTGTTGGTTGATCTTTTGTCTCTTTCAACACTTCAGGTTTAGTATTGTCATCCTCTAAATTTTTAGCACTTCCTTGTGAGCTAGATTCTCCTTTAACAGTTTCATGGAAACCAAGACCAAGTTTGATAGCAGGAGACCTTTGATTACTCGGAATATTGTCCAAAATATTAGTACTATCATGAAACCTCAAAAGTTTAACCTTTTCTTCTAATTTACCTTTGAGAATGTTTACCTCAACCTCCAAGTCTTGACATTGCTTTGTCATGCTTTCTTCTTTCCTTCTTCCATCTTCTACTTGATCCTTCAGATTTAGAATCTCTTCTTTCAACCAATTTTCATTTTCTTCACATGTTTGTTGCAGCTCTTCATTCCTCTTATTTGATTTTTCCAAATCTTCTTTGAGAGAGATGATTTTTGCTTCAAGGCCTTCCTTTTCAAATGTTTGTAGAGGTTCCTCATTCTTCTTACTTGATGCTTCAAGATCTGCTTGCAGAGAGATGATTGCAGCTTCAAGTCCTTCATTCTTCTTTCTTGATTTTTCGAGATCTGTATTTAGATCGTTGATTTCTACTTCTAGTTCTTTAATTCGATTGGATGCATAAGTATGAAACCTTTGATACTTGTCCACCTGTCCATTCAGCATCTCTATTTGATCTTTCATTTGAGAGATCATCTCTTTGTAGATAGAATCTTTCTTATCAATTTCCTTTTGTTGTTCTTCAACTTTGATCTTGATAGCTTCTTCTAGATCCACAGCTTTACTTTCACTTTCTAGATTACTATCAGATTCATCTTCTTCAATTTTTTCTATACAGGTTTTCTGAGACATCTCCTTGCTTTGAGTAGCCTTCTTCTTTTTCCTCTTTGCCGTGAGCACTTGTAGAGCTTGGTCAGAGTCTTCACTTTCACTATCATAATCGTTGCATATACAGTTAAGTAAAATACAAGAACAATGATTAATACCTGTTTCATCTCCTCAGTTTCTGCTATACATGATTTCTGAGGTATCTGCTTGCTTTGAGTAGCCTTCTTCTTTTGCTTCTTTTCCATGAGCACTTTCAGATCTTGGTCAGAATGTTCTTCATCTTCACTGGATACTTCATCATCATCTTCATTTGCATAAAAACTCTTCCTCTTTTCAAATTGTTTCCCTTTACCATGTTTTTCTTTATAAGGGCATTTAGCAGCATAGTGACCAACTTTTCCACACTCAAAACATTTGAAGGGAAGCTTACCTTTGAATCTTCCAGTACCTAGTTGGAGCTTTCTCACAAAATTCGCTTCTTCTTCTTCAGATATATAGCTGGATTCTTTGATAACTTCCTTTTCTTTTCCTTTTGTAGATACCTTAAAAGCTGCTTCTCTTATTTGAGAAGGACCTCCTTGTCTCATTTCAAAAGCAGTCAAAATACCATGTAATTGAACAATAGTAAGAGTTTGCAGATCTTGCCTTTCTTCAATAGCTGAAACTTTAGAATCAAATTTTGAAGTCAAGGATCTTAAGACCTTTTCCACCAAAGTAGTGTCAGTTATGGTTTCACCCAAATTTCTCATTCGATTTACAATATCATCCAGACGAAGAAAGAAACTGGCAACACTTTCATCACTATGCATCTTCAAATTTTCATATTCAATTCTAAGAGTTTGGAGTTTTGCACTTTTTACCTTTGTGTCTCCTTCATAGCTGAGAATGATTTTGTCCCATATTTCTTTTGCTGAATGTAGCTGCATCACTTTAGCAAATTCTGATTCATACATGCTTCCCAATAAGACATTCACTGCTTTGGCATTGATTTCATACTTCTTTCTTTCAGCTGCATCAGTGGGAATACTTGCAGGGTATTGATAACCTTCTTCCACGATTGCCCATACATCTGCACCAAGACTTTGCAGATATGCTTTTGTACGTACCTTCCAGAATATCAGATTGCTTCCATTGAATAGAGGTGGCTTTATAGACATTACTCCTTCTTGACTTCCCATTGCGATGGATCTCCTTCAAGCGATCAAGCTTCTGCAGAAGGACCACCCTCTGATACCAATTGTTGGGAAAAATACTGAGAGGGGGGGGTGAATCAGTATTTACTGCATATTCAAAACTTTTTACTTTTTCATTCCTTAAAACCCATACGCTACTTTGCTGAAGCCAAGTAGCGTATACATGCGGATATCCTTCATAAAACTCGCGTATACACAGAGATCTAATTATGCCATTAGTTCTTCACTTATATCATTCCATCATTCATTCATTAGATGTTCCATAAACAGTAAACATGTGCAGTAAGAACAGAATAAACCATCACACAAAGAATCACACATGAACACCGGGATTTTTAGGTGGAAACCCAAGTCGGGAGAAAACCACCGCTGCAGTTTCTCAGCCTTCAATATTTTATTATAGAGAAAACATCTTACAACATATGTGCTGGCGCAGACTTGACCAGCACGCAGGCACCCACCTGCGCTCGTTTACCAGCCTCTCCTGGAAGGGAGCTCCAACCCCCTGACTCGTTTACCGGCCTCTCCTGGAAGGGAGCTAAGACCCCCCGATCTGCCGGACATGACCCTCACTTGGAGACACCTGACCCACGATCTCGTTTACCGACTCACACGGAAGAGGCACCATTGCGACCTAAAGGCTACAACCCTCGGCACACTCTGGACCACGTTTCATCGATTTCTGCCCCAGGATCCAAAGCTATTTGGGACACCACTTGCAGGCCATGTTTCATCAATTTTCATACTGGACCCTTTCCATACTTTTAAGCACAGTCAACCATGAAACAGATACATATAACTCACTGACAGATATCAGTAAACCACCAGAACAGATCAGACATTTCTTACCACGGACTTCAGCAAACCCTAGTTTGCATACGCGCTTTCCTTTCTCTGATGTCGCGTATATACGTGCTTCCGTTCACATAAACCCACGTATACTTCAGTGCAAATTATAGAGCTAATTTTATTGCGCATACGCGCTTTTTCTTCAGCGAAGCCGCGTATATACGCGCTCCCTCTGCGGAAAAGTAGCGTATAGATCTTCAACCATTACAGAGCTGCATACTTCTTCAGATCAGACATTCAGTTCAGATTCAACCCTTTACTTCAGACAGATGTTCGCCTCATCTCGGATCTAATCACTCCATAAACAGATGTAGTAGATACAAATACATTTCAGATCTAGATATAGATCTAGATATTACGCTTCATCATAGGTGCATCGTAGATTCGGATCTATTAGAGTTCAATTCGGATCTATTATCAAACCTTTACCCTTTCCAGATAGATATACTTCACAGAGAAGTATTCATTCAAGCTCAGACATCTTGCACCCACCCATATCTTTGCACAATGAATTTCTTCTCCTTATATAGGTTTACCCTTTTTCAATACCATGAGCCCCTTTTTCAATACCATGAGCCAAAACAATACCATGAGCCCAAAACTACATTACTTCCGATGGTATTCCTGGACGGGGTCATTTAGACGAATCATTACCCAATACAATGGGTCAATACCATGGTGGTTACCCCTGGTTTTGCACTTTAAGAGCGCTTTTGCCCATACGCGACTTGGCACGATTATTCCCGCGTGCATACGCGACTTCCCCTAGGCAAATCCGCGTATTCCCAGAGAAATACTCTTTTCATCATAGATTTAGCACAAGCTTATTTCCTTTCTTCATTGTCTTCTGTACTCACTGTAGATACATCAGATTTAGTTCATCAAACCATATTCTATCAAGCACAACTTCATCAAGTAAGTTGTCATCATCTTCATCAAGTGGGTTGCCATTCAAGGACAACACTCAGCATCATATTGCTAACAAACATCATTTCATATCAAATTTACATCATTTACCAAGTCCATCAGGTCAAGACAAACTTCATCAGGTGGTTCGCCATCAAGGACAACACATGTCAATAGTCGCATGTCTTCATCTTCATTCAGTGGGTTGCCATCAAGGACAACACTCTGCATCATATTTCCAACAACCTTTCAATATATTTAATATGTATCCATGAATCTATAGAAAGTGGGCTTCAACACAAAAATGTGTTTAATTTCATGTTGGATAAATATGTCCTTGCTCATGGCCTCAAGGAAGGCTCTTCCTGTCATTGCTCCTCTAAGGCCAACAAACTTGGTTGTGTCCTTGGTAAAGTATTTTAGTTTCTTTACATAGTATTCCTTGGTAATAAGCTTATCATTGATCATGAACAGTGAAGGTAACCCTATTTTGGTCAGTGGCTCGATTCTGTTAAAGAATCTACTGACAACAATCTCTAAATTGTGGCACTTTTCCTCCAACTGTGTGACCAGGATTTTCTTGGTGAGCACCTTCTTGACCTCTAGAATTGGTGTTGTTATGTCTTAGACTCCAAGTTAATCCAATTCATACCTAATCTTTGAATTTAGAAATATAATGATGTTATTTGTCGTTTCAGGCATGTCCCCAAGCTCCTTGGTGACACTAGATATTGTATCATTAACCTTTTCAATTAATTCTTTCTGTTCAAATATGATTTTAATGGAAGGCCATATTTCATTCATAGATTCAATTATACTTGTCCATATGATCTCCTTTGCCTGGCCAATGGTGTGACCAATGGAAGCTTCCTTCTCAGCCTTTTGTAATCTTTCAATCTATTTTTGGGCTAAGTTGCAATTCTATCTCATGTGCATTGTCAGATCTTACCTTTTGATCCTTCAAGATATTAATTTATACTTCCAGCCTTTTTATCTCCTCTATTTGGATGGGCATATTCTCCATGGATTTAGCCATCTGTTCTATACCACTTGATGTACCTGTAGTTGCTGATGTAATTGAAGGGACAACTACAAGAGGAACAACCTCTAAGGGAATGATGGCCATATGTGCTGCTTTTTTCTTTTCCTTTACCAGTTTTTACATTTTTGTTTACATCTGCTTTAGTTGTGCCAATTGTTCCATTATCGGCTTCATCATCTCGATTTTGTGTTTCATTCTCCTCTATGTCCTTGGTTAGAGGGTATTCAATAGCTTACATTTTGAGCTTCTTTCTTAAGGCTGTTATGTCTCTATTTTTCTTCTTTAGGATCTCTTCTACTGCCTCTATAATTGTTGGATCATACCCAATCTTCACAACGAAATCCTCCAAGGATTTAATTCTTGTATCCTTTGCAAGAGAAGAAATCTTCTCCATATTGAGGTGGGACTGAATATTGGCCAATGAAACCTGCAATTTAGACAGACTCATAGCAGTGCTAGTCAATGTGGATGAGATCATCTCTCCAGTTTGTTTGTGCATTTCAATTTGATCTACTGGGTGGATTTCCTTGACATTAAACTCAAAAGTTGTTTTCTTGAAATCAGTAGGTGTTTTGGGTTGTGAAATCTGGGCTTATAAGAAAGCCATGCACATCTTTCCTTTCTCTGAATCAAAAGCTAATAGAAGCCTACTTTGTGAACTGGTGGTTTGCTTCCAAAATTGATTATAGGTGTTGGTCTTCAATATTTCATTTTTTATCTTGATCTCCCTGAAGGTGTCATATACTTCTTCCTCCTTTTCCCCTGTAACAATAGTAGATGTAGGTGTTTGAAGGCTTTGTTGCTGAATTGGAATTGTAGTTGAAGTTGTAGGAGAAAATATATGTTGGCCACTTGCTGGAGAGGAACCATGAGTGTCTATGATATTTATCATTGTCTGCTGCTCTGATTCCTTGCCTTGATCAATGTCCATGTTAATTCTTCCTCTCTTCCTATCTTTCATATTAAACTCCTTGCTACATGTATCAGCCCCCAAAGGTGACTGATCATCTCTTGGTATTTTTCCTATTATCTCTTTCTCTTGTTCTTTTCCTTTATCTTTCTTATCCTCTGTATTTTACTTCTCTTGTGGAACAAGGTTCTGTATACTTGAAGATGAAATTACCTGCTCTTCAGCCTCCTGCAAGGTGTTTGTTGTCCACTTTGTCTGGTTCATAAATTGTTCAATCTTGGGCCTGTGAGTGTGCATGTATGGAGTTGATTTGTTTTCTACCCTCTTCTTAGAGATAATGCCCAATGGGTCATAATACCAAGTGAAACTATGTGTAAACTTCATCTCTTTCAACCTCTTATCAACCTCCTATCCTACTGCTCTACTATTACAAATGAAAGGACCAATTTGGGATTTGATCCTAAACTGAGATTTCTTCTTTTCTGATACAAAATGTACTTCATCTGCATTAATCATATGTCTAATGTATTCCAGGGAAAATATTTTCATGGGGAGGAACTTTGGCAGCTTGTAAGGGGGAAACTCACACCCATATATTCTTCGCTCTGGATAATTCTGGTACAAGTACCAGTCTCCAGTTCTGGCTTGGTCTGACATTTGCATGATCTTTTTAATTTCTTCACTAATGCTTGGTTCCATTGTGTTGTTGAAGATGCTCATAGATGGATGCACAAACAATTCAATGAATCATTTGTAAGTGAATTTTTTCTGATATTTGATCAGCATTGTTGTCTAGAAGATGAAAGACTGAGGTTGTGAATCTTCATTCATTTTTCTCATTGTGAACTAAAACCTGTTTGCTTGAAAATATACAAAAATATAAATAATGACTAAAGTGTATTTAAACACTTCCTCTGTGTGAAACTAGACAAACTGATCATGAATGGAATTTGCCAGGAATTGACTTAAATTGAACATGATGGAAGGTTTAGATTCTGATGAAAGTATTGATAGGAAGCCTATAATTGATTCATCTAGCCACTGGTCTGAATAGTATCCTAGCAAGTAAGAAAGGACAGTGATTATGTGTTGAGTCCTATGAGGGAATGTAGAAGATGGGTATGGAGGATTATTCTTGGGCAAGGGAGTGTCTCCAGCCATGAATAATTCAAGGGTTTTGGCTCTACTGGAAAAATCTAATTTCTGATACAATCCCCTAAGGGTTTCGTGGGAAAAGGGTGTGGTTTCTTCAATGACAGGAGCCTGCATCATCTACATTATAGACTTGGCATTAATGGTGAACAAAACCTCCTCTGTGGGGGCAAAAACAACCCTCTTGTTTATATCATAACACACATGACACTTTCTTATAAATTCAGGACAACTATGAGTTTTTGGAGATATGTACTATGGCAGGTTTGTATCCCACAGTCCTATGCCATCAGCCTCATCGATGATTTTATCTTCCAACCAGCAGTATATGTCGAAGAGGTCAAATTCTGAGAGATTCTCATGAATTTTAAAATCCCTGTCAATAAGGGAAATATGATCAAGGTCCATAGGAGGGTGAACCATTGGATTGAATGGCTCCTGATCCTTCTTCTTTTGAGGCATGACTGCCTCTAAAAACGAACTAACTATCCTTTTTTTTTGTATTTGCAGGTGCACAAATTAGAAGGGGATTAAACAGAGAGGGGAAGAAATAGAAGGGATTTCTGCTTGATCAGCAGCCAATTGGAATTTTTCGTACTTTCTTTAGATCTGCAAAACTTGGAATTCGATCACCTATTACAATAAAAATACTGAGAAAACACGGTAACCTTTGAAACAGGTGGGGAAAGGTGATTTTGTAGGATTGTGGGGTTTCCGTTGACATGTCGTGGGCCTGTTGGGTAATGACTTAAACAATTTAATGTTTCAAGGGGTCTTTAGGTGGGAGTGGGGATGATTGGGTGGACATGACGAGAGTGATAACATGGAGCAGGGGGAATGGTGGAGGGTTAACGGTCAACAACGTGGTTGAATCACGGTGGAAACCTCTTTTCGGAGGGGGTGTAGGATGGTAAGTGGAATAGCATGGGGGGGGGGGTGAAAAAATATAGATGCTTGACATGTAACAGATGGTATGGTTTCAAAAACTGCCCATTTCAGACCGCACCCCCCTCCCCCCTGCCCCCCCCCAACATTAACTTGGGGGGGGGCAAAAATAAATATGGGCTGTTGGATGTGATAGTGGGGGCGGAGATGAAACCGAAGGCAACCAGAGTTTAACGATTAAGCGATGGGTGAGTGGATGGTGGGTTTGGGCGGATTAAATGAAATGTTGAGCAGGGTATAAAATATGGGGACTTTAGGATATGCCATATAACATGTCAAATAAATTCAAAACGATTCAATCCCCGAAACTTAGGATAAAACCCCTTTCTTTTTTATTTTTTCTCTATACATGAGAACACATGAAATATTTGGAATTATGCTTTAGAATAAATTTCATGTCTCTCCACATTTATTTTTTCTTTCATTCTACCTACCCTTTCACTAATTTAACATTTTTTCATCATTCTTTTTCAGGGTGCATTTAGGCTTGCAGACACATATCTCTTTTTTATGAAATTCTAACCTACTCTTTCCCTTATTTCTCATATTGATTCAGTTTGAACTGTTGAATTAATTTATTTCTACCTAGTTACTAATTTGCCAAGATTGAACTGTTTGGAAAATCCTTATTTTCTAACCTAACCAAAAAAATTAAAATTAAAATTGTTCAATCATGCTTAGACTGTATGAATTGAACAAACTAATCTAATCAGCAGTGGCATTTTGATTTGCATCACTTTCAATATTATTATTTTTGGGGTTTTCTTTCCTTTTCTTTTCTTTTTCATATTTTTTTTAATACACCCTCTTTTCTTTTTCTTTTTTTTGTATTTTTTGGAAATCATTTGAATATTGAAAATCATGTACAATATGAAATTGCAACTAATGAAATACTCAATCACCTTGAGATCCTATATTTTATAGGACCCTAACACAGCTCAAAGACAACAATATTCCAAGAGGTCTCATACCTTTGGAAGAATTATTTGATCGAGATGATGTGGCTCGGAAGCCAACATTGGTTCCTAAAGAAAAGGGTGTGGAGGATGTAAACATCAGAACAATGGAGAAGCCTAAGATGGTCAAATTGTCCAAGTCTTTACCTCCTGAGGTAAAAGAAAAGTACATTGATTTACCTTCTGAATTTTCTAATGGTTTCGCTTGGGATTATGCAGACTTAAAGGTTTATAATAAGGATATCATACAACACACCATTCCAATTAAGCCCGATCAAAAGCCTTTTCGGCAAAAGCTAAGAAGGATCAACCCAAGGTTGCTCCCATCCATAGAAAAAGAAGTGAACATGCTCTACAAATTAGGTATCATTGTTCCTATCAGGTTTTCCGATTGGATATCTAATCTATTCTCGGTAAGAAAGAAGACTGGTGAAATAAGGCTTTGCATAGATTTCTGAAATTTAAACAAGGTGTCTCTTAAATATAATTACCCCCTTCCTAAACTGGATCACATCTTACAGAGAGTGGTTGGGGCTTCCCAAATTTCTTTGCTTGATGGATATTCAAGATACAATAAAATTTTAGTGGATAAGAAGGATTAAGACAAAACTGCCTTCACTACACCTTGGGGTACGTTCAAATATGCAAGATTACATTTGGACTAAAGAATGCAGGGGCTACCTTTCAGCAGGTGATGGATATAGCCTTTGTAGATGAGAAATATGTTTTCATAGTGGTATATTTAGATGATTTGACATTTTTCTCCCATTCCGATGATGAACATTTATATCACTTAAAGATTGTTTTTCAGAAATGCAGGAAATTCAGATTCTCTCTTAATCCGAAAAAGACCCTTTTTTCCATGGAGGAGGGCAAGCTTCTCGGTCACATCGTCTCTAAGGATGGAATCCAGATTGACACTTCTCGGGTTGAGGCAATTCAAAAAATTAACTTTCCACGGATCAAGAAAGAAATCCAGGCTGTCAATGGTAAGATCAAATTCTTACGCAGATTTATTCCAAATTTGGCTAAGCACCTTCGTGAAATGATCAACATGTTGAAAAACGAGAATGAGGTAAAGTGGTCTGAGGATGCGAATAATTCCTTTAACTCAGTAAAGTTTTCCTTAACCACAACCCCTATTTTAATCAGCCCAAATTGTTCAACATATTTTCTCATTTTCTCATTTGCCTCCGAGCATACATTGGCTCCAGTCTTGATGCAGAAAAAGGATAAGACTGAGAAGCCCATAGAATTTTTTAGTCGAACTATCAGGGATGCATCTCTTCAGTACAATATCCTAGAGAAGAAAGCTTTGGCTTTGGTAAAAGCATTGAAGTATTTCTATGTTTATATTTTACATTCGCATATTTTGGCTTATGTCCCCAATGTAGTATTGAAATATGTTCTTATGCTAACAGATCCGGAAGGTAGAAGAGGGAAATGGATAGCAGCAATGTTGGAATATGACCTCGAGATCAAGCCCACAAAGTTGATCAAAGGTCAAGGACTAGCAAAGCTCATGGCCGAGTCAAATTTTCATGTTTTAGACATCAAACTTATTACAACATTGTCCAATGAAGAAGAGGATATCACTCTCATACAGGTATCTGATATGTTTATTTCGTCTCCTTGGTATTCTGATATCATATATGTTCTTCAGCATTTGAACCCTCCTCCAAGCATGACTAAGAGTAAGGGTATGTCTTTAAATTTGAAAGCTTCCAAATACTGCATTTTGGACAACGCTCTTTATTGGAAATATCCAGGAGGTATTTTGCTGAATTTTTTAGTTAAAAATGAAGTCCAAGAAGTTATGAATGATTTTCATAGAGGATACTATGGGGGGCATATGTTCTAGAATACCACGGCTAATAAAGTGTTGAGAGCGGGATACTACTAGCCAACTCTTTTTGCAGACTTGTACAAAACAGTGATGAGTTGCCATGAGTGTCAAGTGTTTCAAGGTAAAAGAAAACTTCTTCCTTTACTTTTGCAGCCTATTTCACTACATGCACCTCAGCAATGGGGACTTGAATTCATAGGAGAGATTCACCCCACATCATTTTCATAACACAAATGGATATTAACAGCCACCGACTATATCACCAAATGGATCGAGGCGATCCCAACAAGGCAAGGAACAAATCTAGTAATTATTCAGTTTTTGGAGACTAACATATTGTCTCATTTTGGTTTTCCTCGTAAGATTATTACTGAAAATGTGGCAACATTCAAATAAAAAAGGATGGTTTATTTTTGTGACAAATATAACATCAAGTTGGGGCACTCAATCGCCTATTATCCGCAAGGTAATGGTTTAGCAGAATCCTCTAATAAATCTTTGATTAATATCATAAGAAGATGATGAAGGCCAACAAGAAGAACTGGCACAAAAATCTTATGAATTCCTTGTGGGCAGACAGGGTGAGTAGTAAGAAATCTATAGGAATGTCCCCTTTTCAGTTAGTTTATGGTGTAGACATTGTTTTTCCTACATCACTTGTAGTCCTGATCATGAAATTGTTGCAAGAAGCAGGAAGCGAGGAGAATGATGTACATCTTCGAATAAATCAAATGATCCACCTTTAGCAGAAAAGAGATGAAGTGTTTAGAATACCTCAAAGCTTCATGAGAAGATAAAGAAGGTGTATGACCACAAAACCAATGCGGATGATTTTAAGCTTGAAGATGTTGTAGTCCTTCGATGGGATTCAAGGAAAGAGGAAAAACAAAAGCACGAAAAAATTGAAAACTTATGGAAAGGGCCATACAAGATCTAAACATTCCGTGGACAACATGCTTTTATACTAAAGGAGATGAATGGAGAAGAATGTTTAGGAGGACCAGTCAATGGTAGGCTCCTTAAGCATTATCTTTTTCGATGCAGATTTCAAATTTCCCAAATCCATTGTAAATATCAGTTTAAATTTCTGCAAAGTGTGAAGCGAAGAATCACTGAAGCTTGGAGCCTAAAGTGAAGGCCATAAAGTTTCATTGGTTTTCTACCATTTTCAAAATTAAGTCAGTCAAATTCAAGTCAGTTTTGAGTAATTTTCTAGTCAGTTTTCAGTCAATTTGAGTTTGCTTCAAATAATTTTAAGATTTCAATTTTCAATTTGTTTTTTAGCTTTTGACTCCATGCCCAATGGATAGGCGCTTGGTCTACGATGTTCTTGGCACCTACAAAGAGCTACCATCCCCAACTGGAGCCGATGTTAGTGTCAATATTTGCATCCTTCCACTAGTGATCAAATAAAATCTTTCATGTCATGATAAGGGTCCCATTTTGAAATTTTTTTCATTCCATTATGTCATCATGCAAAAATTTGCTCACTTGGTGTAGATTTAGGTCAAACTTCACTATTTTCAGAAATTTCATTACTTGCTGACTCATTTCACCACTTTGCTGAGTGTACATCAATCATGAGTTGTAATCATCATTTCAGTCCTTTCATCATGAATTTAATTCAGTGAGAGTCTCCATTAGGTCTTAGGGTTTTCAAGGTCCATCAAATCACCATTTGCATGCATAAAATACCAACAAGTAAGAGAGTGACAATAAACACATTTTATTATGAAGGTTTGATTTGTAAATTTAATTTAAATTCAATATGTAATTTTATGTTTCTTAATATGTAATAAGTTCTCATGGTTCCAAGGTAGTTTCTCAAGGTTCCAATAAGCCAACTACGTCAAAGTTCAAAAGGTAAAGTGTAATGTCAAAATTGATTTCAAAAGGAAATGTGGGTCCCAAAGACAATTTATGAAAATTCACCAAGTATAAAGGGCCATCAAAGACCAAAAAGACACTCATTTGCATCCTCATACATTGAGCTCTCAAACTCCCAAGTCAAAAATCAAATTTTGAGCGAGAAAGTCGAGTTTTTTGGAAGTCGCTGCGCCCCTGCTTAAAGTGCTGCACTTTTGATAGAGAGGGTGTTGCGCTCTTTCTTAAGGCATTGTGATTTTACCTAGGAGGCATTGCACTCCTCCTTAAGGCGTTGCGCTCTTGCCAACTTTCTCCCACAGCTTCAAATCTTCATTGCAGTTGTTCCAACCATCAAACAAGGGTTTATTCAGTCAATTTCAAGTAGGTTACACCTCTTAAAGCCCTCCTTTCAGTTTATGATTGTAAATTCATGGTGCGAAATTTCCTCACTCACCATTTCAATTTTTGAGCCAAGAAACCCTAGTTTTCACCATTGAAAGCCAAGGTGGTTTCCTCTAGACCCTATTTTCCCTTCCCACACTCCAAAATCACTCCCCATATCCCTACATCGCCTTATCTCTTATTCCCAAGTCTCATTTCCTAAAACCCTAATCCTAGATTGCATTTTCCTAAGTACTCCCACCATACCCCTATAATTAAATTCCCTACCCTATCTCCCTAAGTTTTTATATCCCCCACCACTTCCCTAAGCTCCCTAACTCCCTTCCCCAATTCCCGAAATTTTCCTACACTAATATCAACTCCCTAAACCTACTATCCTACCCCCATTCCCTTCCCCTTCCCTAGGGTTTCAAAATAAGACAAATACTATGGAGGAGGAAAGAAATATTATGGAGGCGGAGTGTTGTGTAACCAACTCCAAAAATAGAAGAAAAAAGATATAAACGCCTTAGAAATAAGCCACTTCGAGGGGGAAACCTCCAATACATTACATAAATGAACAATTCTTGGATGATACAATTTACAAAACCTCCTTTCTATATATAGGAGTCCATGGGGCCATAATGTAATCCTAGTGGGCCACAATGTAATCCTAGCTGGCCTAACAATAATAATTTAAGGGCACAATAATAACAAAATGGGGGTTACAAGGGTACAATAATAACAATAAGGGGGTTACACTAACAATAATAAGGGACTATACTAGTGATATAGGGACCTAACATGGCCCTCTCCTTCAAAAAAGTGTTGTCCTCAACGCTTGAGTAGCTCCGGGTGCTTCTGTATAAAATTCTCATCCTCCCATGTAGAATCTTCGGTGGGTAAGTTCTTCCACTTGATGAGATACTCTGAAATTGATCGATTCCGTAGCTATCGAGTTCTTGTTTCCATGACCGCTTCAAGTTCCAATATGATTTTTTCTTCCTCATCAAGTTCTGGAAATATTGTTTGAACTGGAAGATTTTCACCTATAACCTTCTTTAAGCATGAAACATGGAAAACTGGATGTACTCGCGAAGAAGCAGGAAGCTCCAATTTGTATGCCATAGTGCCAATCTTTTGCAACACCTTGTAAGGACCATAGTACTTTGGCGATAATTTATTATCCTTCTTAGCTTGCTTGAGGGACATTTGTTTATATGGTTGTAGCCGTAAAAATACCCAATCTCCTACATGAAAACTTCTCTCGCTGCGATGTTGATCTGCCTGTTGTTTCATTCGATTTTGTGCCAAATTCAGGTTATCCTTTAAGAGTTGGAGAACTTCTTGTTGATGCTCGATGTGATCTTCCACTGCTTGAACCTTCGAATTTTCCCTTAAAGATGATGTGATCAATGGTGGATGATATCCATAAAGTGCCATAAATGGGGTCATTTTTGCTGCAATATGGAAGGAAGTGTTATACCACCATTCAGCGAGAGGTAACCACTTGACCCATTGTGTTTGTTTATCGGATACAAAACAACGAAGATATCCTTCCAAACATTTATTTACTATCTCTGTTTGACCATCAGATTGAGGATGATAAGATGAGCTATGAGCTAATTGAGTACCCAAACAAGAAAATAACTCCGTCCAAAAATTTCCCATAAAATGGGATCTCTGTCGCTCACAATAACCCTTGGGCTTCCATGTAGCTTTTGAATTCTGTCCACAAATGTAGTAGCAACTGTACTTGCTTTAAATGGATGAGATAATGCACAAAAGTGTGCATACTTAGTAAGTCTATCAACTACCACCATGATGACACTCTTTCCTTCGGACTTAGGTAAACCTGTGATAAAATCCATTGAAATCTCCTCCCAACGTTGGCTTGGAATGGATAAAGGTTGTAGAAGTCCTGGGGTCTTAATTGTTTCCACTTTATTCTGCTGGAAAACCAAACATTCCGCCACAAACTTTCGAATATCAGATTTAAAGCCATCCCAAAAAAATTCTTTCTTCACCCTGTGGTAAGTTTTTAAAAATCCTGAGTGTCCTCCTAAAGGAGAAGTGTGCAATTCCAGAAGAATATTTTGTTTTAGTTGGGAATTCTTACAAAGATATAAGCGATCTTTGTACCATAGGGAATCATTTTTCCAACTAAATGTATCAGATGTACTAGGATCTTGCTGCAACTTTTGAATGAGTGTCCATACATCTTTGTCCTTCTTCCATTTATCTCTTGCTTCGGTTATCCAATCTGGTTGGATAATAGAAATGGCACAAAGCAATGCTTCCACCTCTTCATTCTTTCTTGAGAGTGCATTTGCAACAACATTAAGCTTTCCTTTTTTGTAGATTATTTCAAAGTCATAACCCAACATCTTTGTGACCCATTTTTGCTGCTCTTCTGAAGATAGTCTTTGTTCCAAAAAGTGTTTAAGACTATCATGATCATTTTTTACCTTGAAGTGTCTTCCCATTGGGTAAGTTCGCCATTTCTTTAGTGCATGCAGTATTGCTAACATTTCCTTCTCATAAATAGGTTTCTGTAAATACTTTCCTTTGATTGGACGACTTTCGAAAGCAATGGGTCTTCCTTCCTGCATTAAAACTGCACCAATTCCATTTCCTGAGGCATCACATTCCACAATAAAGGTTTTTGTGAAGTCTGGCGTAGCTAAGACCGGTGCTAGGCACATTGCCTCTTTAAGATGTTCAAAGGCCTTAGTTTCTTCAGGAGTCCATGAAAATGCATCTTTCTTCGATAATGTTGTTAGAGGTGCTGCTATTCTCCCATAATTCTTAAAAAACTTGTGATAATAGCCTGTTAACCCGAGAAATCCTCGCAACTGCTTTATTGTCTTGGGGACTTTCCATTCCTTAATGGCTTTAATTTTGTTAGGGTCTACTTTCACACCCTCGTGAGATATAATATGACCTAGATATTCCACCTCTTGTACTCCAAAGAAACATTTGGATGTTTTTGCATATAATTGTTTCTCCTGCAATAGTTTGAGCACCTTGTCAACATGTTCAACATGATCCTTCCAAGACCTGTTGTAAATTAGTATATCATCAAAAAATACTAGCACAAATTTTCTAAGGAAGGGTTTGAAAATGGAATTCATCAACCCTTGAAATGTAGAAGGTGCATTGGTAAGGCCAAAAGGCATGACCAAAAATTCATAATGACCCTCATGAGTTAGAAATGCTATTTTCGGAATATCTTCAGTCTTCATTCTAATTTGATGATACCCTGAACGAAGATCCAATTTGGTAAAATAAATTGCTCCATGTAATTCATCAATCACAGGAATGGGAAATTTATCTTTAATGGTGAGTCTATTGAGCTCCCTATAATCCGGACACATGCGCCATGATCCATCCTTCTTGTGTACCAATACTACGGAAGCAGAGAAAGAACTTTGACTAGGTTGAATTATACCCGCCTCTAACATTTCTGCAATCATACGTTCAATTTCGCTCTTTTGGACATAAGGATATCTATAAGGCCTGATGTTTGGAGGAACACTTCCTGGAATCAAATGAATAGCATGATCATGATCACGAAATAGGTGGGAGTCCTTTGGGAGTTTCAAACACCTTGGAATGATTGTCCAAGACTTGTTGGAGATCTGCAGAAATAGATGATTTTGATGTTGGAACTTCTAGTGAGCATAATTGTGCAATTACACATTGTTGTTATTTCTTTAGAAGCTTTGTCATGACATTAGACCTTATTATCCTTCCCGGCTTCCATTCAATACCCCATAATTCGACTTCCTTTCCTTCTGAAAAAAATTTCAAGAAAGTTCTTGAAAATTAAAAGCTACCATCCCCAAAGATTGTAACCATTGTACTCCTAGTACAACATCAGCACCTCCCATAGGAATGGAAAGCATTGGACTAGTCAATACATATTCCCCCATGGTTAGCTTGATATTATGGCATTTTCCGGAGAAATTTATAGTTCCTCCATTTGCAACCATCACTTGACATTCTGGTGCTGGGTAT
Source organism: Pinus albicaulis (assembly GCA_034641835.2). Lineage (NCBI taxonomy): Eukaryota > Viridiplantae > Streptophyta > Pinopsida > Pinales > Pinaceae > Pinus > Pinus albicaulis. Next base: position 777,608,381 of record CM076573.1, on the reverse strand, counting down.
AGGAAACAATTTAATTCCTTGGCTACCTTATAATGAATAAAATTATGGGTGCTACCTGAATCAATCAACACTATTACCCTTTTCTTCTTTATATGTCCTTCTATCTTGAGAGTTTGAGGAGTGGTAATTCCTGCCCGTGCATTACACGATATGGTCGGATTCATTTCTTCCTCTTCTAGGGGTGGTTCCTGGTGTATATCCTCTTCTTGTTCATTTTCTTCTTCTTCTTCACAATCTATGTAAAATAATTTCTTCTCAGCTCACTTATGACCTTTAGTGTATTTGCTATCACAACTGTAGCAAAGCCCTTTTGCTCTTTTTTCTTCCAATTGTTGTGGTGTCAACCTTGTAGGTTGTGGAAATCTAGGCGTAGCAACACTTCCTTCTTTATAGAATTGATTGGTAGGCTTCCTTGTCGCCATAATTTTACATTCAACTTTTCTTGCCAACCTGAATGCCTTCTCCAATGAATCAGGTTCCAAAACACGAACTTCATGTTGGATGTTATCCTTTAGAGTACCTATGAAGAGATCAATTCTGTGTTCCTCTGGAATATCAGTTACCCTTATATTCAATTTTTGGAAGTCCTCAATGTGCTGCCCCACTAAACCCTTTTGTTTGAGATTTATCAATTGGCTAAATAAGTTGTTGCTCTTTGTATCCTCATAATGTGCTATCATTTCCTCCGTAAAAATTGACCAAGTGACAATTTTTTTACGGGAGCAAAGCCATCGATACCATACAAATGTATTTTGTTCTAAGTGTAAAGTTGCAATGCGTACCTTTTGTGTGTTTTGCACATTATGGAGATCAAATATTGCTCCATCTGTAGTATCCATGTTACAGGATCCTTTCCATCAAACTTCCTCATATCCATTTTTGGAATATGGTGGTTCTTCCCGCCAACATTAGAGTTTATGAAATCCCGATTAACATTGATTTTGTTCTCATCATGAGGTTCTTCTACTATCTTTTCACCATTAGGAAACATTTCTTGTATCAACTTTGTCAAATTTTCGATGTTTGATTTTAGATCATCCATCTTAGCTTCCATACCCGACTTCCATTCCATCCATCTTAGCTTCCACGCCTTTCTTCAAACCGTCCATCTTCACTTCACACCCATCCATCTTAGCTTCCATGCCTTTCTTCAAACCGTACCACAACTGCTTCCATGCCTTTCTTCAAAACTTCCATTTTCATTTTTTGTTGCTCTGAGAGTGAAATTGTTGCACTTTCTCTTGTAATTTTGATATCTCATATCGCAATTCTTCCTCCTCATGCGACATAGTATAGCTTTCTGAGGGCTTAATGGGTGTTGAATTCTTTTTTGGAGGCATAATATAACCCATTACTGACAAAAATTCTTCAATATTCCCTTGGAATCAATTCAACTTGATTCTTCAGACAAAACTTATGCAATTCGGAAAAACAAATACACACCTTTTACTAGCTTTTAGGAGATCGATATTGAAATTGAATTATCTATGTAATTGAAAATATTCAATATCTGAAATTCAGCCCTGTAATAGCCCTATGAAGCTTCTTTCAAATGCCACAGGTCTGACCTAATTTTGATTTTCCAAGACAAAGTTGTGTCTAATCTCCCACAATGACCTAATTCTGGACTAGTTCAGTAGAGCAAACTTGTAGGACTTGCCACGTGTCACTGTTTCATCCTTTGTCTTTGAAATTGATAGCCAAGAAACTACATTCTATGTACTTGTGACCAATTTTTACGGCACTCAAATCCACTGCCCAGAGAGAGAGTTATTGAACTTTTCCCATGATCACCTCTTTGAGATGAAATTCAGGAGCCTGAAAAAGCACTACCTTCCACAGATCATATCTACAAAAATATTGCGAAACAAGCTCTGAAATTTTTTGAAAAATTTCCTCAGGATGTCAAATTCGCACCATACGAATTTTAGATTCTGAACCTTCGTAGGAAAAAACGTTATAGCGCAAATGCCACGATGACATGTTTAGGAGCCTGAAAAAAGACCTAACTTCCACAGATGATATCTCCAAGAATGTTGCAAACCAAGCTCTGAAACTTTTAGGAAATATTCCTCAGGATTTCGGCTTCGTACCCTAAAAATTTCAGCTTCTGAAACTTCGTAGAAAAAAAGTTATAGTGAAAATGCCACGATGACCTGTTTGGAGCAACGAAACCCTAGAATCCAAAGCTCCGATACCAAATGTTGTGTAACCAGCTCCAAAAATAGAAGAAAAGAGAGATCAACGCCTTAGAAATAAGCCACTTCGAGGGGGAAACCTCCAATACATTACATAAATGAACAATTCTTGGATGATAAAAATTACAAAACCTCCTTTCTATATAGGAGTCCATGGGGCCACAATGTAATCCTAGTGGGGCCACAATGTAATCCTAGCCGACCTAACAATAATAATTTAAGGGCACAATAATAACAATATGGGGGTTACAAGGGTACAATAATAACAATAAGGGGGTTACACTAACAATAATAAGGGACTATACTAGTAATATAGGGACCTAACAAGGAGATGAACATAGAAGAGAGAGAAGACACCACAAATAAGGGAGGATTTTGAGGCTTGAGCCATCCAACACTAGAAAATTGTTGGCCTCATCCATGACAGTCATTTGCTTCAAACATGTGGGTTTCTTTGACTTCTATGAAATGATCCAAAGGGTACAACATCACCCTACTTTGACAAGAGTTTTCATCTCTAACTTCCAAGAAAACCAAGTGACCATTGTAGGGGTGACCTTCACCATCTCCACAAATATTATTGCTGCAGACACAGGGATACCCAATGTTGGTGAAATTTTTTTTAAGGCCACAGATGTAGATGCCCAACATTATGAACCATTTCTCAAGCCATGGTACAAAAATGACAAAAAGAAAGTCTTTCCTTTTAGTCACCTACTTGATAGATTTTCTCCCATGATGAAGATCATCATGAAATATTTCACTTGTGAGGGAAGATTCTCCATACTATACACCTATCACATTAGGTTTCTCATGCATTTCAATAGGGTGAAATTGTTCAACATCCCTTACTATTTGTACAGGAGTATTGATAAGATGTCTTACATAGTGCAGAATAGAGAGTATGAACATCAGATGAACAACCTCTTCCATCACTCTCTAATCAAAATAGTTGTCCTTCGTCATATCAATTAGCTAAACATTGCATGGGAGACCTTCATTGAGAATGATGTCTTCATTACTCCACCACCTCAGCCTGCTAGACCAATTCCACCACCGACATCAGTGTCTCACAGACAAACATGGTCATCTAGCAGGGCTGCAGTGAAGAAATCCAAAGAGGCCAAAGAATTCAAAGAAACCAAAAAGGTAAAAACCTACCAGAGGGGACCTAGGCAAGTGTTTGCTCCACATATTGTGGAAGGGGAATTACCTTCTTCATCAACAAAGCAGGTACATCAGGATGAGCAGCAGGAAGAGACAGTTGTCCATGAAGAGGAAGACCTTCATGAGGAAAAAAAATATTTTGAGTTGAAGGACTTGGATGACCAAGATGATCATGAGGCCTCAAAGCTGATCATCAAAGAAAAGGATTCCATAATCAAAGAACTGCAGGACAATAAGGCAAGAGCCCAATTTGTCATATCATTCCTTGAACAAGAGAACAAGCAGTTGAATGACAAGCAGGTACTCACGGAGTTAGAGCTGTTAAAGGCAAAGAGACAAGACATCAAGGGTAAGGCAATGATGTAACCTAATGACTTTGACCATTATGATAATCAAACCATCAATTCAAGACCAAAAAAAATAGGTGCAGAGGTTTCTCTAGAGCGAGAAAAACATGAGGTAGAGCAACTTAGTTTTGAAGAAATCATTGCAAAGGAAGTATAAGATGACAAAGAGGTATGGCTAGACAGAGTTAAATTTGGGGAGAATCATTTTTGGTCTATATTATTCACTTCTTTTCTCATAGAAAGGGTTGGATGTTGTTGGATTGATCTTGGACCAATTTTTGTAATCATAATTTTGGCAAGTAATAACAAACTGAGTTGCAGCTATTTTGATGGAATTCTTGTGGTAAAGTGATTTGACATTGTTTCTTCTTATGTTTTGCAATTGTGTGAATGTATTGTGATTCATATTCATTCCATTTCTGAATGTAGTTGTTTCCTAAGTCTGAAAGACAGAATTCATTAAGCTTATGCTCTGTTTTGGAGGAATAGTTACAATTTGTTTCATCTTCTTCTTAGTAGAAAAGAATTCATATTTCTTCTGCTCTTTTCTCAAACCCTAACAGTCCATACCACTCCATTAATATATCCTTTTGTGTTGAACTGCTTACCTACCTTTCTCCATCAAATCCCTGCAATTTTGATCCTTGTTTGCCCTGACCTAGTTCCCTCCTTGACTTATTCACCATCCAGCACCTCAAAAATCAATCAACCAAACCCTTGTGCTACTATACCTAGCCTAATATCTCATTGATCAGTCCAGCAATAACTGAGATCCTTGGAGAACCTCCTACCTGATAGGGCTATCTACTTGACAAAGATTGGTTTGTGGTCACCTTTTTGGTCTCTTCTCAACCTCGGAGATGCAGTGGAGTGATAACGGATAAAAGAGCCTTATCTTTGAATAACTTTTAGTTTGTGGCCAACAATATAAATGTATAATTTCAATATTTAATGTTCATAAAATAAACCATTTTTAATGTTGATTTTGTGACAAGGTTTCTCAAAATATAAGGGACTTGATCATAGTCAATTACCTCAATATTGCTAAGAAACATGCATTCGACATTCCAAAATTTTCTTTCAAGTTGTACAATAACATCATTACCCCAATTTGTGTAGACTTTGATTGGTCAATAGGTCCAAAGAGATGGGTGGCAGAAGCAGATTTTAGGCTTTTGAATAAGGTATCGATGATATGGGAATCATCCCCTAGCTCATCATTATGGAATGCATCTAACAACATTTCCTCCATGGAAGTCGTATCCTGTAAGTAATCATTCATACCAACCTTTATTTGATTGCCTCCATTTCCAACTTACGATGAAGAATAATTATTGTTGTAGCCATTCCTAATTGGTGAATCTGGATGTAGTGGGAATTGAATAGGTGGTTGATTCAACCATTCTTTGTATGCTTACTCTCTGGGTTTTTCTCTTAATGCAACATTTTCTTGATTTGAAATTGTAGTTGGGTGCTATGGAAGATGGTAGGTGGGTTTCTCATCATCACTAGAATCCTAATTTCAAAAATATTGAACATTAATACATCAATGATATTAGTAAGCACAACGAAATTGGTTTGTTGAAATTACATTATACCAAACAATTATTACCATCGTTGACTCAAAATTGTGGTTGGAAGATGGCATGTTACAATTGGCAAGGTAAAGCGGCTGCCCATTTTCATCTACCAAGTATTTTCCATATGTTGGTCCTGATAAACTGGTGGAATATTTTTTGCATCTGAACTCAATTCTAAACCAAGATCCAACAAATTTGGATACATTTTTATTCAAAATGACATGGATAATTTTATTTTTAATCAATTAAATAATCGAAATATAAATAAAATCAGGACTTACTGGGGATGAAAAGGGAGAACTTCGCGAAGGACTTTGAGCAATATGGAAAGAGTTGGAATTTGAAGAATTGGACATTCCATATTATGAAAATTTCTCCCTGCATTTGAGCAAAATCAACAACAATTTTTTTTGTGTATCCCTAAAATTAATTTCGAGAACCATATAACTAAAATCTAAATTTAAATATAGTTTTCAAACAATTTATCAAATATAAGGTGACTTTAAGCGGAAAATTTATGTTATGAATTATTGTAATTCATGTAGATGCATCCTAAAGGATAATTTGAGATGACTATGTCATTTAATGTTAAAATAAAAATTCAGATAACTTTTAAAGCACTGATGCATTTAAATAATAACCACACCGATGTGTTAAAATAATGACTGCACCGAATTCCGAGATTTCAAAAATAAATAAATAAATCTATCATATCGGTGTGTTAAAAAATTTAACGCGTCGATAAAGTTATCGTAATCGATGCACGTTAATATTAAATGCACCGATGCTTTTTACTATGAAAACCACCGATGTTCCAAAAACCCGAGAAATAAATAAATAAAGGGCGCGATTTTATTTTTTCCATATTGAAAAATGAGCAATAATTTATTTTTCGAAATCTAATTTCATTGTCTTATAAATAGTAAGAAATTATTCACTATTTCATTATTTTTCCCAAAATTTCAATGGAGACATTTGCAAGGGAGACATATTGGGAGCACTGTGGAGCAACATAATACTTTGGAACAATAGAACTATTCAGAAAATCAAAATTTGAAAGGTATGGTGATTCACTCAAAACTCTACATAGTAAACATTTTAATTTTACTGTTGAATTTACTAATAAAAAAATTTAACAATTTATGTTAGATTTAATTAAAATTTATAAATAAATAAATAAAAACCCTCCATAGTAAAAATTTTACTATTGATTTTACTAATAATTTGTTTACAATCTCTGTTATTTAATTGGAATTCAGGAATTACAAAAAAAAAAAAAAAAAAAAAAAACTTACCTTAAACCCTTGCTTCTTCTTGCTTATGTGACTGCAAAATTTCACCTTAAGGTTTAACTTCCTCTACCACTTCACAATTAGGGTTTTTTTTATTTTAGGCATTTTGAATTTAATGGGTTTGCATTACTATATATAAGATGTTTGACATAAAAAGCAGGGTGGCCACTTATTGAATCAGATTCAAACCTTGTCGACCCTGTCCATTTTTTTTAAAAACGGTTTATGTTTATCGATGCGCCCTGCGTAATATAACGCATCGGTCCACCTCTACCAAATCACACCGTTAATTCCAAAAAACTTGTGTTTAATTTTTTTATGTTTTTTTTTTTTTACTATGATGGCAGTGTATTTATTGTTACATATCGCACCGTCATAATTTAAAATGATTTAAAAACAATATTTTTTGTTGTCGATGCTAGACAATTAAAAGTCTTGATGCATTTACTAAATTAAACACACCGATGCATTTATGCGCATGACCATACCAGACCTCTTTTTGGCTAAAAATTATGTGATTTATTTATAAAATATATCTAATGGCCTATGTATTGAATGGTACAAGTTGTATATTGATAAAAAAATAAAAAAAAATTGAGAAGTTGTCAAGTAACAAAAATATTGATCAGTACAATGATAGCACATCCAATAAAGCAGAAAAGACAAGTTCTTTATGAATTATCTAGAAAATTAATATGTTTGAACTATATGTAAGTTTAACTAATATGCATTTGTTAGTGTGTGTCATGCAGAGCCACAAAATGATGAAGCTCTATAATATTGTTTTATATCTAAGTGAAAAAGAGCATAAATGTCTGATAGAAAAATTGCAGAATGATGAATCAAAGGAATGAGAAATATTATTCAATATGATTTTTTTTTTTCATTTATAATATATGTATATAAGTTAGGCTAAAATATATTAGATCAAAAGAAAAATTTACATAGGCGTCGGGCTAAGATGGTAAGCGGTGCTTAACCAATCCCAACCTTAGAGGCTTTCAGAATAGCGCAGGTTTGGGGCTGCCTCCGAGGAGGAAACCATCCTCTTAATAGCATCAAACAGTCAATATTTACAAAGTGTGTCGTGACACATATAAAAACAAAATATTTGTAGTATGTTCTGAAATAATAGAAAACAAAAAAGAGTCGAGAAGTCGTGCAGTCATGGTGTTCCTTCATCATCCTCTATAGCAGGGTCCACCTCCTCAATGCGCATCCATAATCGTATGTAATGGCCTCCTCCTCAATGGAAGGTACGCGTCGGGGCTTAGTTGTGGTTGCGCAGAGGATGGGAGTGATTGGGTATTCAACGTCAAGAACACGCGTCCAGACTCTGTCTGAGTCCATGATCCACACATCTGTGTCCTCCCTCAAGGCCTCTTGAACCCAGAGAGGCTCGGATTTTCGAGGAGTTGGCTGCTCAGGGTGTGCAATGGTGGACTTCCTAGGGCCTCTTCTTCCCCTATGATTATCCTAAGCTAATGCGATCTCCTCCTGGGTGCGCTCAGACCGCTATGGTGCTTCCCTGTCACGACTTCCAGAAGAGGAGCCCTCAATGGATTACAAACGGTGATCCTAACCGCGTTGATAGCGACCCGAGAACGCACCTCTTTGGCTACCCCTGATGGTCTTTTCGGGCTAACGTGGAGCCATGGGGGGGTAACAGACAGAGAGGGAGAGGCCGGTCCAAAATTGGTGATGTGCTCAAGAAGGGAGCGCACAGTAGAGAAGCATAGCAGGGGGGTGCACAACAGAGAGTTATGCAGCAGGGGGGCGCGCAGCGAGGGAGCTTGCCTCAGAAATCACACAGCGAGATGAATCCAAAGAAGCGGGGAATTCTAAAGGGAGGCACGCAACCAAGGGGGACACCGCAAGGAGCGCGCAACCTAAAGGGAAACAGTGAGAGAGGCTCCCAGCAGGCTAGCACCAGTAGGGTGGCGCGCGAGAGGGAAAGCGCACAGCTGGGGGAGCGTGCGGGGAGACTGAGGCAACAACAAAATGGTAAGGGAGGAGGCGAAGAAGGCTCTGGAAGCCAACTAGAGCAGCATAGGGATGACATAATGAGGAGAGACCACGCATTTTTAAGACTTGTGGCACAAGCGCGGATGCTGTGCGATTTTGTGGCACGCTCGCATATGCAAGTTGGGACAGTTCACTTGGGGTTGTATGTGATTCAGTGTATTGCAGAATATCAAGTGCATTAGAGTGCTCATGTGAATGATTGCTGAGAGGATGTTCTGCATCAGGTTAAAGCTGGCGGTGCAGGACTTCATCAGCCTGTACATGGGAAGAACTAGCTTCAAAAATTTGCATCATGTCACCCGCATCCAGGGAATATACTTAAGAATATTAAATAACATGTTTCAAACAATATATTAATTCACATATGTTTAATGTTCTATAGGGACCAACAACGAAAGAAAAAAATGTCGTTCTAACAAAATAAAAATTATACATGTAAATGACGATGAATTGGTCATTATCTCATCTAGAGTGGGGTTGGAGGTTAATTAAAGGGGGGGTACTTTTTCAAAACTATGAGGGAGATAGTGGAACGAAAGTATAGATGTATTTTCCACTTACAATAAAGAAATCAAACAAATGATTCCAAGAACCAAATTATATTTAAACTACAAGAGGTGTTTCCAAACTAATGGTCAATGAGACCTGTCAGACTTGCAATAGAAAAAACATACAACAACAAAAAAAAAAATCATTCAAAAATTAATATTCCTAATTAAAATGTTTTTCTAGAATTATATTTATATATTACTACAAATCATTCATTTATTAATATTAATTTTTTTATATTTAGTTTTCTTATATCAATATAAAAATAGTTTATTACTTTTTCAGGAAGATTATGAAAATCCCAAGGGATCAATGAGCTGATATCTGAAACATGACAATACGAATGTACAAAAAAGTGTACAAGGAGACGGTCAATGAAATTGACATAATTGTATCATGAGAGGAACCATCTCAACAATATCATGCTTCAAATGTATGTAATCATTGATTTTTTCTATTCAGTACCTATAAACAAATAATTTAGCATTAAATAATAATTTTCAAGTATCTTATTGCATAAAAGAATACAAAATGGAACTCATTCAGCACATACAACAGGACGATAAGGAAGAAAATGGTTGATATCAAAATTTGTGAGTAATTGTTAATATTTCCTTATAACAGCTTAAGGTTTCATTTTTGCATATTTTAAGTTATTTTACATCGACCATCCTTGAATGTATTCAAGTAGGTGCTAACATACAAAGAATAGCCATCGGAAAAATTGATTGACATCAAATTAAATGTGGGTTGTGAATATATGTTGACATATCAAAAATTAATCACGGATTTTGTAAGTATCTATGTTGTTTCACTTCCTTGAGTTTATAATTAATAAAACAAAAAAATCATTTATATTAAATCTATGATTTATTATGGGGTATAAAACTTGCAGGAAACAAAGTATGGAACTACACCAACAAAAGAGTTGTTAAAACAAGACATGAGATTTTGTTTTTAAAAAATGTGTATAATTTAGGATTCACTTCTTGCTATGGTACACTGCTTTCCGATTTACATTGATGTATATTATTTATTTCAATTTTCGTTATTCTCGCCCATGTAGATATACTCATTGAACTTTATTTTTATGTTTGTAGATGTAACTTGAAGAAGATGAAAACAATCGATGCATTCAACAAAACATTCATTCAAATGACCCAAGTCATGGAAATAACTCGAGCACTGACAACAATTCCAGCGATGAATGATGATCTATTTGGATATCAATGCAAGTTGTTGTATTTTTTGAAATAATTGTTCGTTAAAATCAAACATTTTTTTTAATGGAATTGACATAGTGTCCTAATTGAAAGACAAGGGGTTACCAATAACTATCCCATTTTGTATGAACAAGAATATCTTATTCATATATAATAAAATATATGTTAGTTTATTTTATTATGTTGTACAATGTCACTATGAATGTTGCATCATTGATTAAATATATAGATGATTAAATATTATAATGAAGAGATGTGAAATGTGATGATATAACAAATTAATCCAAACATCAATACAAATGCAACAATCAAAATTTAATTTATATGAACATTGTTATAAAATATATGTCAAATTTTCAATGAATAACGGATTTAAAAAATCACAATAATTGCACTATCACAGGTCAATGTTTCTAAAAAAGAGAAAATGGATACCGGGACATCGTATATTAATGCACACCTCTCTGAATATGAATTTTTCAACAAAGATATTTACAATAATAAAAAATGGTATCCAAATGCATTTGTAAAATAAAGACAATCCTGGAAGATATACATTTCATGCACTTGTGTGATTTTCATTTAATGTGTCGGTGCATCGTTACCTTTAACGCATTAGTGCATTAATTACGTAAAAGCACTGGTACTACAAGATTTTTTTTGCATGCCCCGGTGCCTTTTATGAAAAGTACAACATCGAGGCTTTTGCAAACACATAAGCACCAAACATATACTTTTGAAGCATTGGTGTTGTCTATACAACTCATCAGCATTGGTGCATTGTTATGCCCAAGGTGTTAAGACATAAGCACCAAGGGGATATACTTTTCAAGCATCAGTGTTGTTTGCATTCAACACCCTGGTGCATGGTATCATAGATTGTACGAACCGATGCTTTTTTATTATTAAAGAACCAGTGCTTTTATAAATTTAATGCATCGATGCTACAAACGTTTGTTTCTAGACCCAATGATTTTATTTAAATTTACAACGATGGTGCTTTTATATTAGTAGTGCACTGGTGTGATGTTTCTGTTAAGCACACTGTCAGGCCAGGAGAGTAACTTCACGAATGAATTGTCCATTGCATTATCCAAATCATGAATGTATACATGAGTGGAGAGACATTTAGGATTCAAATACCAATGTCTCTTGGTTTTATTTAATGCACAATTGAAACTATTTACAATATTTACAATGATCTCCGTCCTTTCGGATTAGGTGTCAACATCCCCCCCTTAAACTGAAGGGATGTTGGTGAGTCCAAGTATCATTATGAATCTTCAAAACTTTTCTCTTTCAAGTGCTTTGACAAAGATTTATGTAATCTGTGCATTTGTAGAACAATGTCGTAGGTGGATTGTCTTGGACTCAACATGATGTCGAAGAAGATGATTCTTTGTATTGATGTGCTTGGTTCAATCATGGTGTTATCACAAAATTTCTTCTGATAAGTTTTTAATCATAGAATCTCATGTAACTGTTTCAAACCAATCTTGTGATTGAGGCTTAGCCTCCTCAGTCTGAGAGGGCTCTGGGTTAATGATATTGAAAAAAGATGTAGATGGCTAACTCTATTTAGGAAATAACTTGCTTATGATGAGTGTAGGTTGAAAATCATATCAATATGTAAACATTGGGCTTATGGAGTCAACATATTCAGTGATTTAGTGAGTTCACTTGACATGGAAGCTGACGCAGGTCAGAGTTTTTAGTAGTAGGACACACACACATGAAACAGTAAACTACATAGTCATTTCATCTATAAATGAAGTCAGAGCATTGCAAGAATGAATTCTGAGTATTATAAATGAAAACCACTGCAAATGAGATACATAAAAGGTATATATAAGATAGGTAAGAACTAAAAACTCATTCAGAATCTCAAGCTGGTCAAGTAACAAATCTTTGTATTGTTGAAACAGTGAATTTACAATAAGCTGCAATTTTGCCAAAAATCTCCAACCCTTGACAAATTCGACTCTATGCCCTTTCATAGACTTGTTACATCATGAGATGATTTTCCTCCTGGATAGATTCATCGAATTTTTTCTTAATGACACCTTGCATAACCATAAAACATCTATTTAATGACAAAATGACAATTATCCTACTTGACAGTCCTTTTCCTACTAGGACTCAAACTATTCATTATTACAATAACAACCTTATCTCCTAAAACAATTACATATTTTACAAATATGGCTTCACATATTTGAATTGGGTGTGATGGGACTCATCACTTCATGACCTCTTAACTTACCTCCTCTAAAACTGGAAACAAACCCTTTTTTAGGAAAACCGGTCTTCATCTTCAACGAATGGTTTGACTGGTAGTTTGTCTTCATTTTGTGGTCTTTAAGTGTTGAATAATTGTTGTCATGATCCTATAACACTTGGATAGTGCTCAACTGTCCATAGATGCCCAAAAATCTTCTTAAAAAGCTCCCACACAGTACGCTACAAAAGTAAGACAGTTTCGTAGCGTACTTTCATAGTGCCGCAAAAATGCCATTTACCATCATTGTTTTTTATTATTTCCTTTGGTATGGTCTTCATCATCCTTAGACACATCTCCCATGAAAATTTCACCTCTTAAAAGCTCCCAAAATAGGTTCAAAAAGCAAGAAGAAAAGCTATAGTAGTTTCGTAGCGTTTTGTTGTCCTTCAAGCCCGAGCACGCTACGAAACTGCTGAAAAGTGCTAAAATTCTAGATTTTTGTGTAACTTGAAAAATAAACCTCATGAGTGCCAAAAATTTGTTTTTAAAATTCCTTTAGCCTTAAAAACCATAAACCAGCTCACCTTATAATCCTTGAGGCATTTCTTCCTCATTTATGATGGGTTGAGCTATTGGCTCTTCAAGCACTGTCATTTTCAGGCCTTTTTTCTCTAACTCTTCATGAATTAGTTCAAGCTGCTCCTGGAAATATTTGACTTGGTCTTCAACATGCCATGAACCCCTCTGCATGTTATGGACCTCATCAAACTAATGAGGAAAATAATCAATCTCACCTTTCATATTTAAAGCCTCTTTGCATATTTTTCCTGTTTTTTCTGAAAAATAGGTCTTAGAACAGAGCTTATATCTCGGAATACATGATGTGTTTTGAAAAACTAGAGGAGGTTTTTGTCAATAATAATTTTATGAATAAAAACTCTCTTGGGTTTTTGAAAACCATCTCCATCTGGCCAGAACCGGCATTTGTAAAACATGTGTAAAACAGGAAAACTATGTTTTTTTTTAAAATAGGGCTGAAAGACATCCCTGTATCTCCCAATATATAGCACCTTTGAGAACATTGAAAGAGGTTATTGTTATTTGATATGTGCTTGAAAATAACCTCTCTTTGTTTCTTAAAATTCTTCTTTGTTTGCCCAAAAATTGTCCTTGAAGTTGACTGCTCAAAACCAGAAAATAGAGAAATGCTTCATATTCGCTACGAAACTTTCAACAGTTTCATAGAGTTTTTTGCATTTTTTACACTGAATTCACTACGAAAGTAGGGATTATTGACTAAAATGACCTTTTCAGTACAAAAATATTTTAAATTGAAATCAGTCAGAAAATAATGAGTGATGTGACATGAGGGGATTTGAAAATGAGTGGGTTTAGACCTTAGGGTAAACTTAAACAAGAAAAATTTAATATTTCCCTTGACCAAGCATATAAAAAATGAATCCTACAACCCAATTTTCAACACATGAACCTATTAATTTTGTCAAATGAAGCTTTATTTTTTGGGTGATAACAGTGGCTCCACTTGGGATGGTGTGCCCCAGTGGTACACCAAAGAACCAGTAGTTCCAGTGCTGCTATCCATCTTCTTAAAAATAAAAACTCTGAAATTTATGAAAACTTCGCCAAGATCTTATGGCCTTCTCCTCTGGCTCAAGCTTGATGGTTATTGCTGAAAAAACAACTTTGTACCTACTGAAAAGATGTTCATTCAAATTTGAGCTTATTCACACAGACTCCTACCTACCCTAACAACTGCAATCTCCATTTTTTAATTCAAGCAACATGAAACTTCTAATGAAGCCAGTCATTGATCTGATCTGACACTTGAACCTCTTGACTACATTTGAACCCAAAGTAAATATGAAACTGAAATGACCAAGGCAACATAAAATGTATCTGATCCTCATAATAAAAATATAAGTGGAAATATGGATTGTAGAACTCTTCTATGTGTTCAGCTATAGGATCAAAGAAGACATAATCTGTTTGATGATTCTCAAAACATTTTGCAGCTTTGGACAACTCATATATGCTTTGTTCAGAAACACAAGATTTCAATTGTGTGCTATCAAACTGATTTTCAAGCTGATTTTCAAAAACAAGGTATTCTTCCTCAATCTCAAAAGAGAAAGGTAGCAACACCCTCTCTTTGTGTTCTGGCATTAAATTTTTTGAAAAGGCTAATCTTGATCATGGAGACTATAAGATTGACTTTGATCTTCTAAAACTTCAATGTCTTTTCCAATATTCTTAGCAACTTCATCCACAAATTGAATCTTGCACTCAAATTCTTTCAGATTAGAAGACAAGGATAAAGAAAAAATTTCATCCACTTTCTCATTAGTGTGATCATTATTTGATGTAGGTTGATGCAAGGAATGACATGAAGAATAAATTTTCTCCTTTACCTAAGGATTATAGAAATTATCTTCCAGTATTTCCTCTTATTGTTTGAAATGATTCTCATAATCCTGATGATAAAAAGGCTGACAAGTCTGCTACAACTTTTCATCAAACTCAGAGGATGTAACATGATTTTCATAAATAAACTCCTGTTGGGTTTCATTTTCATCTAAGAGAGAGGTTATCCTTTCTTATTGGTGATGAAAGGGATTGTCATGAAGGGCCTCTAAAATTTCCTCATCCATGAACTCATCATCTTCATAACAATTCTCCAAATATTCAATAAAACTCACACAATGTTTACAACAGTCTCTGGCCAGCAATAAGGAGGGATGAAACTCTTCATACATCTCATAAAATGCAACATGGAAATCAGCAAGAGAATATAATGAACCATTTTGCAAGATTTCATACCATGACCATGCCTTTCCTTCTAAAGTGGCCATAAAAATCTTCATGAGACAATCCTTAGGGAACTGAACCTTAAGTTTGCATACATGCATATGGAATCTAACCAAATGAAGAGCAACATTGTCTTTCTTTTCATCTTTAAATATGGGAAGATCAGTTAACCATTCGACCTTTGGCATAGGATTTGGAAAACCAGGGATGTGAGACCGATTCATAGGGGCATACCTGGAATTTATTCTTGCAATGGAACTCATCTTGGAACTTCATCAAGTTACTAATATTCAATCAGTGGAGTCACCTTCCAATTGATTATTTGATGTGTAGAGCTGCCAGAGCAGAAATACAGCTAATATGTGCATAAGTGTCTGCTGCTCTCAGACCTTAGAACTGAAACTTTGTCGTTCTTCCCAAGGAAAATTTACACCTTTGGTCCCCGACAACGACACCAAAATGTTATCACCAAATTTTTTCTGATAGGCTGCTAATGAGAGAATCTCATGTAACTGTTTCAAACCAATCTTATGATTGAGGCTTAGCCTCCTTAGTCTGAGAGGGCTCTCTCAAGGGTTAATGATATTGAATAAAGATGTAGATGGATAACTCTGTTTAGGAAATAAATTGCTTATGATGAGTGTAGGAGGAATATCATCTCATCATGTAACAAGTCTATTAAAGGGCAGAGAGTCGAATTTGTCAAGTGTTGGAGACTTTTTGGAAAAACTGCAGCTTTATGTAATTGATTGTTTTCAGTAATACAGAGACTTGTTTCTTGACCAACCTGAGATTCTGATTGATTTTTTAGTGCATATCTTATCTATATCTTTTATGTGTACCATTTGCAGTGATTTTCATCTTTAATACTCAAAATTCATTCATGTAATGCTCTGACTTCCTTTATAGATGAATTGACTGTGTTATTTCTTGTTTTATGTGTGTGAACTTCTGCTAAAAACTCTTACCTGCCTCAACTTCCATGTCAAGTGAATTATCTACTGAATTATTGCCTTTTTGACTCCATAAGCCCAATTTTTGCATACTGATGTTCTTTTCAACCTACACTTATCACAAACAAGTTGTTTTTCCAAGTAGAGTTAGCCATCTAAATCTATCTTTATCAAATATCATTAACCCTTTGAAAGAGCCCTCTCAGACTTAAGAGGCTAAGCTTCAGTCAAAAGCTAGTTTGAAATAGTTACTCCAAATTGACCATTGAAGCAACCCAAGAGGACTCAATTTGGTGATAACACATGGAACTTTGGGTTCTTGGCCAACTTTATTGCAGAAGTGTTTTCAATCAAAAGAGGAGTTGAATGCACTTGTTTCTCCTACAAAACTTCTATAATTTTCCTAAGCCACACATTTTCCTTTGTTGTTGCCACATATTTTGCCTCAGTTGTGGAATTTGTTGGAATTGATTGTTTGCGTGACCTTGAGGGGACAACTCCTTATCCAAGACTCATAACACAACATGAAGCAAATATGTTAGTTTCTTTATCCCCATCAAAATCCGAATAAGAGTATCCAATCAAGCTGAAGTCATCCACTTGTGCATACTTGAGTCTAAAGTATTGAGTTCCCTTCAAGTACTTTAGAACTCTTTTTGCAGTGAACCAATGACCCTCACAAGGATTTTAATAAACCTGGAGAGGATTCCAACAACAAATGAAATGTTTGGTCTGGTAGTATTCAGGTAGTTGAGACTCCCTACAAGTTGTATGTACTTTATTGCATCCTCAAACTCTTTTCCTTCAGTGGATGTGAGCTTTAAATTATGTTCCATTGGAGTAGTCAATGGAATGCACTTAGTCGTACCAAAATTGTTCAACAAATCTCCAATATGCTTCTTCTGAGGGAGGAATATAAACTTCGGATTTCGAGTTACTTCAATACCAAGATAGTAGTGAACATAGCCCAAATCTTTCATTTCAAAACCTTTCCTCAATTATTTATTTATAGATGCAATGTAATTATCGTTGTTACCTATCATCGTAAGATCATCTATATACATGTCATCATTGTTACCTGTCATCAGAAGATCATCTATATACTAGGCGTGCAGTGCCTGTATGAGGCCATAGAAGGATTTGACAAGATTGCATACTTTGTGTTCATGGGCCTTCACAATAAATCCTTCTGGTGGGGACATAAAAAAATTCTCTTTCAAATATCCATTCAAGAAAGTAGTTTTTACATCTGGACTATCCAACCATTCTATGCTGCCAAGGAAAAGAGTGTCTGAATGGTAGCCCATTTTGTTGTGAGGGCAAAGGTCTCCTCATAATCGACCCATTCATTTTGTGCAAAACCTTTTGCCACAAGCCTGGCTTTATGCTTTTCAAGTGAGCCATATTCTTTATACTTGTTCTTGAAGACCCATTGTAGATAATTGGTTTGGTTCCCAATGGAAGATCAACCAACTTCAAGGTGTCATTCTTTTTTCAAAGCATCATATTATTTTGGAATCACTTCTTTAAATTCATCATGAGAAATGACTTATTTGAAGGAAGTTGTTTTAAAATTTGTAGACAAATTTAGTTCACAATCATAAGAAACATCCATATCAACAGGGGAATCAAGATCATCTACATCACCTCCATCCTATCTAACAGAGCTTCTTGTCCCTATCTTTCCAACCTCATCAAGATGCACACTTTCAAGTGTCTTTGTGATCCATTTTGGAGGACCTTTTTGAGATGGACTAGGTTGATTGGTTAACTGAGATGCGGCTAAATCAAGATTTAGCCTCCCAATTCTCTTAATCGCATCACTCAAAGTGTCTTCTTGATTAGTGGTTAGAGCTTCATGTGGGGGAGAGAGTGCTTCAAAAGGAGATTCCATAGGTTGATCCAGTATAGGGATTCCCCCCTTCAATATATAGAATCTCATTATCAAACACTTGAAAAGACTTTGCATGTTTGAATCTATCCAAGTGGTTAAGTTGTCGCTCAATGACATTTTCAGTCTTGGAAGATTCAAGAAAGATCGCATCTATAGATATTATAAACTTCTTATTTACTTCATCATATAGATGGTATGCTTTGGAGGTATCTGAGCACCCCAAGAAGATACATTTTTTACTCATTTCACTGAGTTTATTTCTATGTTCCTTAGGTATCAAGGCATAACAGTTGGAACGAAAAACCCTGTAATGAATCACCAAAGGAATGTAGCCATACCACATTTCATAGGGTGTCTTGTTTTTTATAGCATGATATGGACACCTATTCTTTATGTACACAACACATAGAATTGCATCGGCCTATAACATCAGCTTAATATTCTTGAAAAACATAATTCGTACCATATTTAATATTGTCAAGTTCATTCTTTCAGCTACTCTATTTTGTTGGGGATTATAAGGCACAATTGTTAGATGTTTGATCACATGTTGGCGAAGATAGTTTTCAAATTCACTTGAAGTATATTTTTTTCCATTATTAATACGAATAGAGACAATATGAGATTGTGCATCATTTTCAATCCATGGATGAAAGTTATTGAATGTTTCAAAAGCTTCAGATTTTTTCTTCAATAAATAAACCCAACGCATTCTGGTGTAATCATCAATAAATGTCATTATACATTTATTACCATTTGCAGGAGGAACATACATTGTGCCACATAAATCAAAATGAATGAGTTCAAGTTTTCAATGTGTTATGGAATGAGAATCATGAAATTATTGTTTGTTGAGTTTTCCTAAGATACAAGCATCACATTGTTTAAGTTTCCTAGGAATAGTTGGCAAACCAATAACACCATTTTTCTTCAACAAACGAAGGTTGTCATTTCCTTGCTAGTAGATGTGGACCAAAGACAACATGTTTCTCCTCCACTTTGGTAGGTAGAGTACATCATGTAGAAGTTTGGAAGACCAAGCAGTTTGAGCATGATGGTTCCAAGCCTTAATGGCTTGAGTTTTGACTTATCTGCAAAGTAGAATACTCCGTCAATATTGTAAGTGAATTCTTCAAATAAATCTCTTCTAAAAGTCATGTGCAATTTTCTCTTAAATCAAGGAACCAAACATCTTTCCATGAAGCAAGTGAAGTATTGAATAAGTATTCAGTTAATCCAATGTTGCAATCTTCCACAACATAATGAGCAGACTCATGTGCTTTACCTTTTTCTTTATCTCATGGTTTCCCTTTCTCTTCTTCTCTTTCCTATCTAATCTTGTCCCATGTGAGCTTACATGTGGAGGCATCATGACCATTTCTGTTACAATGTATGCAATGAAGATCAGACCTTTCTCCTTGGAAATGTTTTCCCCCTACCTCTAAATTTTTTCTTTCCATGTCCTCTTCTACTACCTTTTCCTCTCAATGAATCTTGTGCGTGATTCTTCTCTTCTTGTGCAAGGAACACAACTTCTTCAAAAGGCTGAAGATTTATCTTCTTCCGAAAATCCTTCTCTCTTTCAGCAAACATCTTCTCAAGGGAGTCAAAATAAATCTCCTTAAGTTTTCCACTTGCTTGCAATGACTCAAGATAATGTGAATAAGTGAGATATAGTGCCTTGACATAGGCTGTGAAAGGAAAATATATTTCAACACTAGTGGCTTTTATGTCATGCATAATGGATCTTATTTCTGATGCTAAGGCAAAAGGGTCACCATTTTTAACTAAATATTGAAAAACTTGATCATCAATTGAAAAACTTCAAGCTCAAAGTGTGAGCCATATATTTCCTTCAACTTCTTTAAAGCTTCAAAAGCATTTGAAAATGGTGAAATATGGTGAATCGTCTCTTCATTTATTGACGTTGAAATCAAGGCATAGGCCTTGTTTTTCTTATTTTCCCAAATGGAAAGCTCCTTGTCTGAAGTTGATTTTTCAGGTGCATTATTTCCTTCTCCTTCACAAACTCCTTTCCAAAGTTAATTGAAATAAGGGTGTGTTTTATCTTCCTGGACCACTCATGGTTGTTCTATTTTCCAGAGAGAACCACTCCAACTATAGAGTAAGTGAATGCATTCTTAAAAACCAACTGCTTTTGAAAAAAACTTCTCTTTACTATGCATATGAAGGCTCTCTACCATATAATATATCATTATTCACTTCATACCTTATGGTCTTCAAAAAATACATAATGCATCTTCATATATTATGGTCTTCACCATACAATACACACATAATATGCCATTTCCTATAACCATAAAATAACTTCAACTCAAAGAAAATATCGGCCTTTCTAAAAAATCTATTCAGCACATGTATCATCACATCACTTATGAACTATGGCCATTTAAAATAATATATGAAAGAATGTGACCTTTTAAAAATAAGTTTTCAAAATACAACATGAGGCTCGGTCCTCCAAATGAGTTAAAGCAATTATATACCATTACAAATTATTCACAACATACAAACAACAGCATCACAGCCCAAGCTCACCGCAATATAATCAACACTTAAACAATGGAAAACTGTATATACCAGTGAAACGCCTCATACTGCATAATTAGTAGGCCAGGTTCTTGTGCACATGGTCATCAAAATATGAATCGCTTTTTATATCCCAACTAACGCATTAACCGATTTTTACATTAGCTCAACGCACAGTGTTTGTACTCAATGCACACGGTCAATGCAACAAAATTTGACATTCACCATTAAAACACACACACAACACTCACCAAATTGTTCAACGCACCACTCACAGTCTCCATACAATGAACGGGCTACTCAAGAATTGCTTCAATGGTTACCACAGGGCGAATTCAATGCAAAACACGGAGAATAAACTTTCAAGAATCGATCCAGAGGGATAAAGGACAAAGAATATGGCATGGAATAGGAGTTACAAGGGCAGAAAATCTAATTTTGCGGGTTGTATTTGATACCATGTCAAGCCAAGAGAGTAACTCCACGAATGGATTATCTATTGCATTAGTCAAATAATGAATATGTACATGAGTGGAGAGACTCTTGGGATTCCAATTCCAAGGTCTATTAGTTTTCTCTAATGCATAACTGAAACTATCTACAATATTTACAATAATCCCAATTCTTTCGGATTAGGTGTCAACATGCACCGCTAAGAAAACATCTACTAAAATCTTCAACTGCCTGGATTTTTTAGTTGTGTTGAAGTTTCGTTATCGACTTCGGTAAAACAACCGCTACCATAAACAAATTTTGTAGCGTGCGTATTTTTGATAATTTTTGTCAGTTTTATAACATTAAAAACCTTTTCTAGAAGGTATTTTCCTTGTAGTGTAAAGAGAATTATTTTGAGTCACGAAAAACCTTCATGATTTGAGTTTGAAAATTGCATGAAAGGTGAATTAGAAAGGTCAAGCAAGTTTGAACTTACAATCTAGGAAGTTGGATTTTCCTTTCAATTGGAGCTGATAAAACAAGGAGTAGGAGCTTCCTTTCAGTTGGATTTAATAATACAGGGAGTGGGAGCTTCCTATAAGTAGCAGTTGATAAATTGGGGAGTAGGAGCTTCCTTCAGGTTGGAGCCTGGGAAACTAGCTAGTTGGATCTTGCACCAGATTGAGGGTTGGAGTCTCAAGTAGATTGGAGCCTACCATATTGATGTAACTGTAAGTTGAATTTTTCCTTTGCAAAAGAAATTAAGAAGAAGATGCATTTGGTGTTTTTATGTGTTGCATATGTATGCTAATATGTATTGCATGTGTTGAATGATTATACTTCTTACATGAATTGTTGCTAAATAGATTGAAAAGTGTAAATTAGCAATAGTTGTATAATTTGGTCACAATATGCATTCACCTCCCTCTTAGTATTGTCCTGGTTTATAACACCTTGAAGGGTATTGTCACTCCTAATTCACTACTTGTCGAAGGTGTCTCCATTGTTATTTGGATCCATAAGGATTTGGGTGAAATTTTCCATTATCTCATTCATCTTCCACTCAAGGATTCATAGAGGAAAAGATTGATAGATTCTTCTACATCGTCACCTTTGTTGATTTTTTTTCTATGGGAGGCCACTTGGCTTGGCGAGGAAGATATTCACCATGATAGTTTAGTTCTAGACCAAAATTCTTCTAACCTAAGCTTAACAAGGACATGCCAGTAAAAATAGCACAAAATAGATTAGTGTGATACCACTCATCAATATTATGTTGAGAATGAAATGAAAAAACATAATATTGTAGAGGAAAATATTTGCAATGTACATAGTAGCACACAATGAGAAAAGATGTATGAATTATTTATGAAAATAGATGTGATGGTTATTTTTAATCACAAAAATTCCATAGTAAAAGGTGGACACTACATCGTATAATGATTCCATAAAACTATAAGAAGTAAAAATATAAAATGGAAGAACCATATCCCTAGAATGACGTTAGGGATAAGTGGGAACACTGAATTTGATGAATCTAAGTTGTTCAAAGAAAAGGGGAGATATGTTGGGATCATAACTTTTCACTCTATGTTATTTTTTGGATTTTCTTTGGTGTGTCCTGTGAAATTTCCATGATTTCGGTTACTAGATATTTAACTTCTAACTTATGTAGTGTAGTGTCCCTTATTAGTGAGATAGCTTTGATGACACTTAGAGATGGTGATTTTGATATAATATTATGTATGAAAGACTTATGTACATGCTTATATGCTATGAGCTGGTTTGGGTCACTTGGTTGTTGTGTGCTTATGATAATATCTATGGTTGCGTGCACAAGGATTGATTTTGGTTAAGAGAATATTAGCGATGTTTTCTCTTTTGGTATCCTATTTTGGACATGATTGCCAAAGCTATTGAATGGTTAGTATGATTTATGGATGATACATGATTTGTATGATTATATGTGCATAATCTCGTACTAAGCATGATGTGGCAGGGGACTTGGTCATTTCCAACAGGGATGCTCAAGTTATAAATGACTGCGGAAGTCATTTCTCCAAAACCAAAATGACTGTGGAAGTCATGCACAATATTTAGTAAAATTTGAATAAGTTAATTATGAAATTCATTTGATTTATTTGATCAATGAGATTGTGATGTGTGCAGGTCTTGGAAGAAGACCTTACCAACGAACCATCAGATGGGTAAAAGCTCACAATCAGTACCTTAAGGTGAAACGTGGAGTTTCAAAGCAGAATAGATGAGAAGTATGGATTAGGCTAGTGCAATCAATGAAATATAAAGACGTGGAGTCTTTAATCTATAATGAAATTTTTGGGGCACGGAGTCCTGAATATTTAAAAATATCAAGGTGTGGAATCTTGGATCTTTAGAGTAGATCAGGGCACGAATTCCTCAATCTACTAAGGCATGAAGATGCATACAATAGGGGTGTGGAATCCCTATTATCCAAAATACCACTCATGGGCAGCTCACATATGAATTTTCTTAATAAGATCTCATTCCTAACAATTTTGGAGTGACTTTCTAAAAATAGAAAGTCATGTCTACTATTTCAAGTATGACTTTCCAAAAATAGTAAATCACCTCCAATCAATGGGTAAACAAGTATACTTGAAGGAAAATCACTTAACTGGAAAATCACTTAAATTATGATTAATCAATTATAATAGTTCAATATCGACTTAATCCTCAATATTATTAATATTATTAATATTATTATTATCTTTTATGAGACTATGATATTATTATTAAAAGGAAATTATATCTCCTCAATCACTTCACTCTCCTTCATGACTCTATGTAACTCTCTCTATTTTAAATATTACATTACACTCTCTTTTATGCACTCATCAAGGAATGGCATATTCCTCTTACACTCATTAAATATATGTCATAAAATATTCCTACACTCATTAAATATATGTCATAAAATATTCCTACACTCATTAAATATGTGTCATAAAATATTCCTCTTACACTCACTTTAATGCATATGTTACACTCTCCTTAAATAAGGCATGCATACCTCTCCTTAATGGCGTAAGTTACACTCCTCTAAAAGGAATACAATGCATGCATATTAATCCTCCTTTATGACATGAATTTGTTGCTCCTCCTATATATGAGTCTCATGTATTCTCATTTGGGGGGAGAAGGGGTAATGCCAAGAGTGGAAGAGACTTGAGGAATATTGTGAAAGGGAGAGATATGGAGAGTATCCAATTACTTCAAAAAAAAAAAAATCTGAATTTCTTACTAATCTACTAAGTATCTATTGAGGTTGAACATGAGTGGTATTTAGAGGAAGTGAAAACTATCTTCATTAGTTTTCCTTGCATCTCTCTCTCTATTGCTGTATTTTGGTACTGGTTGTGAGCTTTTACAGCTCGGGGGTTCCAGGGGGAGGAGTTCTCCCTGGATATGGTTGGGCGGAAAACCGGATGGTTCAAATGAGTTGGTTAAGGGATCGAAGGTGGATCATATTCTCAACGATTGGAGCTGAATATCTCTTCAGGTATAATTTCCATTGTCCTAAAATTATAGTATAGATTTAGCATAAAATAAAAGGTAGACCTTTAATTTGTTGTAAGCATCTAATTTTGGTTTAGGTTTATGTTATCTAAAATATTATTGATTAGTTAAAAATGAAGACTAGATCAATCTATATATATGGATGTTTAGATCTCAATATTGGAGTTATTATTGGTATAGTTTATGGTACTAATCTTGGTATTGTAGCATTTGAGAAAGGAAAGCCAAATATTGTTGAAGGTAATTTCAATAAATAAATTCCAAAGGACTTGGGTAAGTATTTCACGATTTATGGTTATGTTTCAAGTAATTAATAGATGCATGTTTTATAAATGGTTTTAGGATAGTTTGCAAAGTGTTTGACAAAATCTGTGAATGAGTAATGTTATAAATTTATTTATGCACGAATAAGTGCTAGCTTGCAGCTTACATCAGAAGTAAGAAAATGGACATGTACCCAAAATATGCTTGGAGGAATTGCAGAATCAACCCTTAAAAGAAAATGCAAATATAATGGCAACTAAAGTATAGTTTGGAAGGTCAAATGCTTGAGGTAAGTTGGAGATAAACTTTAGTTATGGCTTATGTTTCATATTCTTCAATGTTTTGTTATTCAAGTTGTTTAATAGTACTATCAAAATTTTGACAGAAAGCCTTAATGGATGTAGCATTCAGGGCTTCCATGTGTTTGTTAAATTGTAGCAATTGGTGCAAAAAGCTTGTCACTCATGTCAAATGAATTAGCTTGTGGGTGGTAAAATGTTTCAAGAACTCATATGGTGGATTTAGAAATGCGTGATTTCAATGAGCATTTATTAGTAGCATAAATCTGGGTTGTTTTTCCTCATGTAGAGGTGTAGTTGTAAGTTTTCATTCCATATGTTTGACAAAAGTCATAAATGAAACATTTAGGCTATAAATTTTCTTGTTTTAAAAAAATCGCATTTCTGGGCATCCCTGTTGCGATCTAGCTCCACTTTAGGGGGTATCCATACCAATAGGCCATTTCACCCCAATTTTGATTCCAAAAATCAAGGTTTTGGACATCAATTCCCAAATCTTCTCTGTTTTGCAGATTTGCTGTTGCATGTAGAACCGCCTGTTGTTTTGTCTTGCTGTTTGGTTCTTTTTATATTGGAACTGCCTGATAATTTAGAGTGATGAATCTGATTTAGGCTAACCACTTGGAAATTGTTTTTAAAGTATAAATGGTTAATAATTTGAAAATTTAAATAACCATATGGCAACTTGTTTTATGACTGCCAACTATTTGTCAAAATTCCTCAATGGCTGTACCTTACAACATTGTGAGCAATGTTTGAAATTTCTAAATATTTATATTCATTGGTATAGATTCAACAATGAATATGGCTGATAGTCTACTAATATCTTAAGTTCAATTATTGGCACTACTTACAAAAAAAAAGAGAAGTCATGCAACTTTGGATTCATGTTAGCTAATTATTGTGAAAACACCTTAAAGAGATAATGGTTGTAAGTGTTTGACGAAATGTCTCAATGGCTGTACATTTCATGCTTGTAAATTGGTTTTCATAATGTTCAATGGTTGCATCTAATTACGTTTATGAACCGTCCATAAAACAAAAGGCTTAAGTTAATTTAAGATTTGCAGTCAAGGTATTTCTAGTATAATAACTCATTGAGTTAAAGGGTCTTGCTGAAAATTCAAAATTGAAGTAAGTAATTTGTTGCAATATCAGCTCACATATGAATTCCTAAATTATGAGATGCCAACTCTATATAATTTAAATTATCCTTTTAAGAAAATAATTCATAAGCATGTCATTTAGTGACTCATGAAATAAAATAAAAAAATATATATCACATTTTGATTTAATATAATATTTCTCTATAATAATTATGGTAGGTAAGGTGGGACCTTACATGTAGTTTATTTGTCTTCTGTAAATTACTTTACGAAAAATATCGATAAATTCACTATTGAAAATCTTCACAAATAAAAACATTGCAGAAGAATAAAATATTGGAACTGAGAAAATAATATATACACAATAACTCTGACACCAATATTTTTGGACAACCATCCATGGAGAAACCCTGAAGGGAAAACCAGTGTAGAGGATGAGGGTTTTATTATTATTCAGAAAAATAGAGAGTTACAAATGCTTTCCTTTCTGGAAAAGGTCCGACCAATTTATCTCACTGGAAAATAACTGGGAAAACCCTTTTCCCTCCAACAAATTGATCTGACCTCTTCTTGGCCACTTGCACTCCTCTCTGACACTCACATTGTTTGTGAGGAATGCACATTACAACCTCTGGGAAATTCACAAAGCCTTTGAGACTCCTCCTTTTAAGTCGATTTGCCTCCCTTTGCCTCCTAAAGCTACTCGCATCTCCTTATGGAAACTCTCACAGCAACTGGAAGTGATATGTTTCTCCTGCAACTTGCACTAGGAAAATGGATACTCACACTCGTTGAATCAACCTCCACTTTTGGAAATCTCGGCCTCCTTTCCAGACTTTGGAACACTAGAAACCTCCTCAGAATTTATCTAAAAATTCTCACTATTGAATACCTCATTGCTAGTGTCTCCCTAGCTTCAATGGCACCCTTGTTGAATCACTGCAACTGGGTAAGTCGAACTACTCTGTTGTGTAACCAGCTCCAAAAGTAGAAGAAGAGAGATATCAACGCCTTAGAAATAAGCCACTTCGAGGGGGAAACCTCCAATACATTACATAAATGAACAATTCTTGGATGATACAATTTACAAAACCTCCTTTCTATATATAGGAGTCCTTGTGGTCATAATGTAATCCTAGTGGGCCACAATGTTATCCTAGCCGACCTAACAATAATAATTTAAGGGTACAATAATAACAAAATGGGGGTTACAAGGGTACAATAATAACAATAAGGGGGTTACACTAATAACAATAAGGGACTATACTAGTAATATAGGGACCTAACATGCCCCACTCCTCCAAAAAAGTGTTGTCCTCAATGCTTGAGTAGCTCTGGGTGCTTCTGTATAAAATTCTCATCCTCCCATGTAGAATCTTCAGTGGGTAAGTTCTTCCACTTGATGAGATACTCGGAAATTGATCGATTCCGTAGCTGTCGAGTTCTTGTTTCCTTGACCGCTTCAGGTTCCAGTATGATTTTTCCTTCCTCATCAAGTTCTCGCAATATTGTTTGAACTGGAAGATTTTCACCTATAACCTTCTTTAAGCATGAAACATGGAAAACTGGATGCACTCGCGAAGAAGCAGGAAGCTTCAATTTGTATGCCATAGTACCAATCTTTTGCAACACCTTGTAAGGACCATAGTACTTTGGCGATAATTTATTATCCTTCTTAGCTTGCTTGAGGGACATTTGTTTATATGGTTGTAGCCGTAAAAATACCCAATCTCCTACATCAAAACTTCTCTCGCTGCGATGTTGATCTGCCCGTTGTTTCATTCGATTTTGTGCCAAATTCAGGTTATCCTTTAAGAGTTGGAGAACTTCTTGTTGATGCTCGATGTGATCTTCCACCGCTTGAACCTTCGAATTTTCTCTTAAAGATGATGTGATGGATGGTGGATGATATCCATAAAGTGCCATAAATGGGGTCATTTTTGTTGCAGTATGGAAGGAAGTGTTATACCACCATTCAACACGAGGTAACCACTTGACCCATTGTGTTTGTTTATCAGATACAAAACAAAGAAGATATCCTTCCAAACATTTATTCACTATCTCAGTTTGACCATCCGATTGAGGATGATAAGATGAGCTATGAGCTAATTGAGTACCCAAACAAGAAAATAACTCCGTCCAAAAATTTCCAGTAAAAATGGGATCTCTGTCGCTCACAATAACCCTTGGGCTTCCATGTAGCTTTTTAATTTTGTCCATAAATGTAGTAGCAACTGTACTTGCTTTAAATGGATGAGATAATGCACAAAAGTGTGCATACTTGGTAAGTCTATCAACTACCACCATGATGACATTCTTTCCTTCGGACTTAGGTAAACTCGTGATAAAATCCATTGAAATCTCCTCCCAACGTTGACTTGGAATGGATAAAGGTTGTAGAAGTCCCGGGGTCTTAATTGTCTCCACTTTATTCTGCTGGCAAACCAAACATTCCGCCACAAACTTTTGAATATCAGATTTAAGGCCATCCAAAAAAAAATCTTTCTTCACCCTGTGGTAAGTTTTTAAAAATCCTGAGTGTCCTCCTAAAGGAGAAGTGTGCAATTCCAAAAGAATATTTTGTTTTAGTTGGGAATTCTTACAAAGATATAAGCGATCTTTGTACCATAAGGAATCATTTTTCCAACTAAATGTATCAGATGTACTAGGATCTTGCCGCAACTTTTGAATGAGTGTCCATACATCTTTGTCCTTCTTCCATTCATCTCTTGCTTCGGTTATCCAATCTGGTTGGATAATAGAAATGGCACAAAGCAATGCTTCCACCTCTTCATTCTTTCTTGAGAGTGCATCTGCAACAACATTAAGCTTTACTTTTTTGTAGATTATTTCAAAGTCATAACCCAACATCTTTGTGACCCATTTTTGCTGCTCTTCTGAAGATAGTCTTTGTTCCAAAAGTGTTTAAGACTATCATGATCAGTTTTTACCTTGAAGTGTCTTCCCATTAGGTAAGTTCGCCATTTCTTTAGTGCATGTAGTATTGCTAACATTTCCTTCTCATAAATAGGTTTCTGTAAATACTTTCTTTTGATTGGACGACTTTCAAAAGCAATGGGTCTTCCTTCCTGCATTAAAACTGCACCAATTCCATTTCCTGAGGCATCACATTCCACAATAAAGGTTTTTGTGAAGTCCGGCGTAGCTAAGACCGGTGCTAGGCACATTGCCTCTTTAAGATGTTCAAAGGCCTTAGTTGCTTCAGGAGTCCATGAAAATGCATCTTCTTCAATAATGTTGTTAGAGGTGCTGCTATT
Organism: Pinus albicaulis; assembly: GCA_034641835.2. Classification (NCBI taxonomy): domain Eukaryota; kingdom Viridiplantae; phylum Streptophyta; class Pinopsida; order Pinales; family Pinaceae; genus Pinus; species Pinus albicaulis. The sequence goes on along the minus strand of CM076573.1, from coordinate 777,578,616 downwards.
CTCCCATAATTCTTAACAAACTTGCGATAATACCCTGTTAACCCGAGAAATCCTCGCAACTGCTTTATGGTTGTGGGGACTTTCCATTCCTTAATGGCTTTAATTTTGTTAGGGTCTACTTTAACACTCTCGTGAGATACAATATGACCCAGATATTCCACCTCTTGTACTCCAAAGAAACATTTGGATGTTTTTGCATTTAATTGTTTCTCCTGTAATAGTTTGAGCACCCTGCCAACATGTTCAACATGATCCTTCCAAGACCTGCTATAGATTAGTATATCATCAAAAAATACTAGCACAAATTTTCTAAGGAAGGGTTTGAAAATGGAATTCATCAACCCTTGAAATGTAGAAGGTGCATTGGTAAGGCCAAAAGGCATGACCAAAAATTCATAATGAACCTCATGAGTTCAAAATGCTTTTTTTGGAATATCTTCAGTCTTCATTCTAATTTGATGATATCCTGAACGAAGATCCAACTTGGTAAAATAAATTTCTCCATGTAATTCATCCAATAATTCATCAATCACAGGAATGGGAATTTATCTTTAATGGTGAGCTTATTGAGCTCCCTATAATCCGGACACATTCGCCATGATCCATCCTTCTTGTGTACCAATACTACAGGAGCAGAGAAAGAACTTTGACTAGGTTGAATTATACCTGCCTCTAACATTTCTGCAATCATACGTTCAATTTCGCTCTTTTTGACGTAAGGATATCTATAAGGCCTGATGTTTGGAGGAACACTTCCTAGAATCAAATGAATAGCATGATCATGATCACGAATAGGTGGGAGTCCTTTGGGAGTTTCAAACACCTTGGAATGATTGTCCAAGACTTGTTGGAGATCTGCAGAAATAGATGATTTTGATGTCGGAACTTCTAGTGAGCATAATTGTGCAATTACGCCTCGTTGTTCTTTCTTTAGAAGCTTTGTCATGATATTAGAGCTTATTATCCTTCCCGGCTTCCCTTCAATACCCCGTAATTCGACTTCCTTTCCTTCTGAAAAAAATTTCAAGAAAAGTTCTTGAAAATTAAAAGCTACCGTCCCTAAATATTGTAACCATTGTACTCCTAGTACAACATCAGCACCTCCCATAGGAATGGAAAGCATTGGACTAGTCAATACATATTCCCCCATGGTTAGCTTGATATTATGGCATTTTACAGAGCAATTTATAGTTCCTCCATTTGCAACCATCCCTTGACATTCTGGTGCTGGGTATAGGAAACAATTTAATTCCTTGGCTACCTTACAATGAATAAAATTATGGGTGCTACCTGAATCGATCAACACTATTACCTTTTTCTTCTTGATTTGTCCTTTTATCTTGAGAGTTTGAGGAGTGGTAATTCCTGCCAGTGAATTACACGATATGGTCGGATTCATTTCTTCCTCTTCTGGGGCTGGTTCCTGGTGTATATCCTCTTCTTGTTCATTTTCTTCTTCCTCTTCACAATCTATGTAAAATAATTTCTTCTCAGCACACTTATGACCTTTAGTGTATTTGCTATCACAACCGTAGCAAAGCCCTTTTGCTCTTTTTTCTTCCAATTGTTGTGGTGTCAACCTTGTAGGTTGTGGAAATCTAGGCGTAGCAACACTTCCTTCTTTATAGAATTGAGTGGTAGGCTTCCTTGTCGCCATAATTTTACATTCAACTTTTCTTGCCAACCCGAATGCCTTCTCCAATGAATCAGGTTCCAAAACGCGAACTTCATGTTGGATGTTATCCTTTAAAGTGCCTATGAAGAGATCAATCCTGTGTTCCTCTGGAATATCAGTTACCCTTATATTCAATTTTTTGGAAGTCCTCAATGTGCTGCCCCACTAAACCCTTTTGTTTGAGATTTATCAATTGGCTAAAGAAGGTGTTGCTCTTTGTATCCTCATAATGTGCTATCATTTCCTCCGTAAAAATTGACCAAGTGACAATTTTTTTACGGGAGCAAAGCCATCGCTACCATACAAATGTATTTTGTTCTAAATGTAAAGTTGCAATGCGTACCTTTTGTGTGTTTTGCACATTATGGAGATCAAAATATTGCTCCATCTGTAGTATCCATGTTACAGGATCCTTTCCATCAAACTTCCTCATATCCATTTTTGGAATATGGTGGTTCTTCCTGCCAACATTAGAGTTTATGAAATCACGATTGACATTTATTTTCTTCTCATCATGAGGTTCTTCTACTATATTTTCACCATTAGGAAACATTTCTTGTATCAACTTTGGCAAACCTTCGATGTCTGCTTTTAGATCATTCTTCATGTTTTCCATGTTGTATTTCATGTCCGCTTCCATGCCATCCATCTTAGCTTCCACGCCTTTCTTCAAACCGTCCATCTTCGCTTCCACGCCTTTCTTCAAAACTTCCATTTCATTTTTTGTTGCTCTTTGCGAGAGTGAAATTTGTTGCACTTGCTCTTGTAATTTTGATAGATCATGTTGCAATTCATCATCTTCATGAGTCATAATAGAGCCTTCTGAAGGCTTAATGGGTGTTGAATTATTTTTACGGGGCATATTTTAGAACCCAATACTGATATTTGTTCTACAATATGCCCTTAGAATCGATTCAAATTGATTCTTCAAACAAGACTTATGCAATTCGCAAAAAAAATACACACCTTTTTCTTGCTTTTGAGGAGCTCGATATTGAAATTGGATTATCTCTGTAATTGTAGCACTTCAATATTTGAATTTTGGTACCAATGTAGCCCTCTGATTTATCTTTCGAATGCCATAGGTCTGACCTGATTTGGATTCTCCAAGACCAAGTTGTGTCATCTCCCACAATGACCTAATTATGGACTGGTTCAGTATAGCGAACTTGTACGACTTTCCACGTGTCACTGTTTCGTCCTTAGGCTTTGAAATCGATATCCAAGAAACTACAGTCCGTTTACTAGCAACCACTTTTTACGGCACTCCAATCCGATGCTCAGAGAGAGATTTATGAAGATTTTCCCACGATCACCTCTTTCAGATGAAATTCAGGAGCTTGAAAAAGCACTACCTTCCACAGATGATATCTCCGAAAATATTGCGAACCAAGATCTGAAATTTTTTGACCATGTTCCTCAGGATTTCAGCTTCGCACTCTATGAATTTCAGCTTCTGAAACTTTGTAGAAAAAAAGTTATAGCGAAATTTCCACGATGACCTGTTTGGAGCAGCGAAACCCTAGAATCCAAATCTCTGATACCAAATGTTGTGTAACCAGCTCCAAAAATAGAAGAAGAGAGATATCAATGCCTTAGAAATAAGCCACTTCAAGGGGGAAACCTCCAATACATTACATAAATGAACAATTCTTGGATGATACAATTTAAAAAACCTCCTTTCTATATATAGGAGTCCATGTGGTCATAATGTAATCCTAGTGGGCCACAATGTAATCCTAGCCGACCTAACAATAATAATTTAAGGGCACAATAATAAAAAAATGGGGGTTACAAGGGTACAATAATAACAATAAGAGGGTTACACTAATAACAATAAGGGACTATACTAATAATATAGGGACCTAACATGAAGAAGAGATCGCTCCAATTTATCTCACTGGAAAATAACTGGGAAAACCCTTTTCCCTCCAACAAATTGATCTAACCTCTTCTTGGCCACTTGCACTCCTCTCTAACACTCACATTTTTTGCAAGGAATGCACATTACAACCTCTGGGAAATTCACAAAGCCTTCGAGACTCCTCCTTTTAAGTCGATTTGCCTCCCTTTGCCTCCTAAAGCTACTCGCATCTCCTTATGGAAACTCTCACAGCAACTGGAAGTGATATGTTTCTCCTGCAACTTGCACTAGGAAACTGGATACTCACATTTGTTGAATCAACCTCCACTTTTGGAAATCTCGGCCTCCTTTCCAGACTCTGGAACACTAGAAACCTCAAAATTTATCTAAAAATTCTCACTATTGAATACCTCATTTCTGGTGTCTCCCTAGCTTCAATGGCACCCTTGTTGAATCACTGCAACTGGGTAAGTCGAACTACTCTTGTGTCTTCGATCTCTTCTCCAAACCCCATCAACCTTGCTCTTATAATCTTCTGTTAGACAACCAACAACGATGATCACATTTCAATAGATGGTTATGATCATCTTGACTCTATCAAATGACTTTTTCAGAAGTCTCTAGAGAAAAATTGATTTCCCTCAATTAATCTGATTTAATTAACCAATTTTCCTAAGTTAAACTTGGGAAATATTTAATTAATTATCAATTAATCTAATTGAAGTGTTTCTAAAGCTTGTCTCATAGAACCTTTTCTAGGTTTTGGAGATCTCGTTTCCTTAGCCTCTTAAACACCATAGAGACTAGAAAACTTGTTTGCTACTGCCAAAAACTAACATGTCAGAAAGAAGATTAGCATAAAGTTGGGTCCCTAGTCATGGAGCAAAACAACCTCAAAAAACACATGGGAAGGCCCAAAAAAATGCACGAACAAATTATGACCTTGAATTACTATTATTAGTACCATTTTTAAGATGGCCTTGGATGGAAACTTAGATCACCTAATCTCATCTCCAAAATTACTTAATAAGAAGTAAAATTCATTTTAATAAAACATAATGAAAAAACCCTAGAGTGAATAAACTCTAAACCTTGGAGCCAAGGTGGCAAAGGAAAGGAGGGAATTGAAAATTTGTGATGGAATATCACCTTCTTGGGCTAATAATTTTCACATACAAACTTGACTTCCTTAATGAAATACCTTGTTGTAAATCTCATGATGAGCCCTAGACTCAAAATGGCATCTATAAAATGACCTCCATTATTTTCAACCCCAAAAATGATGAGGACGAACCAAAACTTGTGTTGGAAGTTCAAGAATAAAAAATTATCAAAATTAGGGTTGTTTTGAGATGATAGAAGAGTCAAATTACTCCTTGGATCAATTATCCCCTATTTTTAAGCAATGGTCCCTATAGTACACCTCCTTTTAGTAGGGGTACCCCTAGTAAATGTTTTCGTGAGAAATGCAGTTTGGTGCCATGGCATAGCCCCCTTTAACAATCTGGTTGCATTCTAATTTTTTGGTACTTTCACATTTCCAAAGGAAATTTACACATTTCGGAGTACTTTCACATATTCCAAGCCATAAGTCACACTCTCTAAGGCATTATTGGGATATTTATGGACACATGGATGTCTCCTTTGCATGCCACATGGAATGGTATCGAACAACCTCCTAGTTGACTATTTATGAGTTGATTTTTTCTTGCTTTAGGGGTCGCTCTACACTTGGAAGGGCTATGGCATCCATTGGAATTAATTGATTTCTTGGAAGCGTGATTTGGATGGTGTACCACTCTCACATACTTTCACATATTCCAAGCCATAAGTCACACTCTCTAATGCATTATTGGGATATTTATGGACACTTCGACGTCTCCTTTACATGCCACATGGAAGGGTATAGAACAACCTCCTAGTTGACTATTTATGAGTTGATTTTTTCTTGCTTTAGGGGTTGATCTACACTAGGAAGGGCTATGGCAACCATTGAGATTCATTGATTGCTTGGAAGATGATTTGGATTGTGCACCACTCACTTGATATATCTTAGATGATGTGGGAATGGCTTAAATGAAGTATCTTAAAGGATGATGAACTATAGATGAGGATCAATTTCATTATATTTAACATCACTTAGCTAGATGGGGATTTATTGACCCAATTTTTGACATATAAATACATCTCCCATGCTTCATGGAGTGCCTTGACCTAAGGAATGATAATGGGCCCTCTTTTGTGACATTATTCATAGGTGTTGGACCTTTATTTTACATGCTTTGTGGCGTTGTTTAATAGTGTCATCCCTTTAATGGAATGTTATGCACCCTCCTTTTAGACTATTGCACCAAATAAGACTAGTCATTGGGCATCTTTTGACTTTGGGCAACACTACATCTCTCTCCTTCAAAGAACTGTTGTGCCATTTCCATGCATTTGGTAGCCTTTGGAGGCTAGACTTGATAGTGTGAACCATCATTTTCTCTTATTTAGAGAATCAACCCCTCTTGTGGGACTTTTAGTCATCTTTCATTATATGTTTGGCTAAACAACTTCTATTTTATTGTTGTGATAAATTAGTTGGAATTGTGATTTACTTTCCTATATTTAAGAAACACACAATAAATTATTATTTTATTGTAGAGGAAGTTAGATATTGGTGAGCCCTGGTATTGCACCAAGAGTGTTGCAACTCCCAGGGGCTACCCTACTTTACTTTATCAACCCGGGGTTCATACAAACTTGGAGGTGACAGTGATATATACACAACAGATGCACTATGTTCATCTCATCCTCTTCTGCTTTACGAAAGGGTGATATCTCTTAAACTATGATGAAGACTAAGAAATAAATTACTGAGGGGAAATGACAGAAAGGAAACTAACTCAATTTTCAAAAAGGAAATGACTAGAATGAAACTAATTTAATATGCCGAGAGGAAATGACAGAAATAAACTAAATTAATTTGCTAAAATGAAATGATTGGAAAGAAACTAAACTATATTGTTGAAAAGAAATGGCAGAAAGGAAACTAATTCTAAACCACACTTAACTTGGTTGAATGGATAAATACACTCTATTTATCTTATGGTCTATCTACCATGCTTCTATCCATGCAACTAAGTTATCCATGACTTAATTCTAATTGAAAAGGCGTTGATTTGCAACTTGGAAGAAAGAAAAGGGCTAAAGAGGCTAATTGAGGGTTTAACACATGAAACGAGGCTTTGAAGTGGAAAGAGGGTGACTTAAACCAGATTAAAGCTTTGTTGAAGCATAAAGAGGCCTTGGAGCGGAATGATTCACAAAGTGTGATGGTTGAGTGTGATAGAGGACAAAGGTTGTGATATGCGATGTCGCAATCGCAATATCGCAAAAGTAAAGGGATAGTGGAAAGGACATCCGGGAGCGGGAGCGAAGTGCGATGAGTTAAGTATTGCGAAATGCGATGCGGAGTGGTGACGTGGACGTGGGACCGATATCGCAATCGCAATATTGTGAAGTTGGAGCAGTAAGTATTAAAGAAGAAAACAGAAAATCTGATGAGCGATCTGCGATGCGGCGAAAATATCACATCGGTGTTTAAAAGTGGTAAGTGTTAAGGAGAAAAGGTAAAAGTTGCGATCTGCGGCTGCGCAAAAAGGAAATTCAATTGTGTTTACAGTAAGTCTCGAAGGAAAAAGGGAAAAGGCGCGATCTGCGATATGCGAGATCGCAATATCACAATCGGCAGAACCAAGCAGTAAGTGTTAAAAGCAAAGGGAAAGAATTGTGGGTTGCAATTTGCGATGTACGGTAGCAGGGGTTTTGAGGAGGAAAGGTGGAGGTTGAGTTCTAATGGTTTTTCAAGTGTTTTGTGTTTAAAATAGGTAAGGCAATTGTGAACGATAAAAACAAAGGAATGAGGCGGGCGGAAGGGTTTAAGTCTTTTTGGGAATAAAGGTGGGTGCAGCAGTTGGAATAAGCAGAAAAAAGAGGGAATGGAGGTCGTAACATCGATGGAAAATGAAGCAGGGAAGCACTACGTAGCTCTAGGTTTTTAACAATAAGTCCTGCAAACAATTTTTTCAATCTTATGCATGAGAAACTGACAAATGCGTGAAAAATACCATGCAAAGGAAGACTAAAAAATGGTAATGCAAATCTACTTCTAATCTCAGAAAAAGTGAACATAAACCAGTTTTTGGGTCTGTGAGAAGGTTCGCCCTCCTCGAGCTCTATTGACAGAGATGAGAAAGGGTCTTGGATCCACAACTTTTCTTGCTTTTTCTTCTTTATTCTATCACTCACAAGCAAATGAAAACTACAGCAGCATACTGAAAGCAAAAGCTAAAAAGAAACTTGAAAGATAAATGAAATTATCAGAAGCGGAGCTAACGAAATGACATAAAGCAAAGAACCAATACAGCAAAGAGGATGAGGCACATGGATTGGGCCCTAACCCACGATCTTAGCTCTCTAAAACTTAAATAAGTAAAATGAAATCAATCTGCTCATTTCATAAAATAATAACCTCATACATCTCTGAAAGTTTGATCACTAAAATAATAAAAATATCAATAACTTACAACAGAGTTCCAATTGGAATCTACTAGTATTGACTAACTCCTCCTAGCTCTAGCTCTGCTCTATTTATTCTAAAGGGTAGCTACCAACAACTCCCTAGAAAATGGTGATTGAGTCCTCTTGACTCCCAGTAAACAAAGATTGAGTGCACTCATCTTTGAGTTGTTTGGTTGCCTATAAAATTCGAATTGCTGGAGAGAATCATTGAGATCCTTTGGCTGCCTTTGGAGTTCAAATTACTAGAGAGAATCTAGGGTGGAAAATCCTCCTATAATTTCTCCTTGTTGTCTCCTCCAAGTCTTTATGATAAAATCTTTATAAAAAGGCTTAATAAATCATTATTTTCTGCACTCAACCTCATATTAGGTACTCAGAGTATGTTAGCCTTAATACCACCTATACTAGTGTTGTATCTCAAGAAACAATCCCTTGGATGTGGTAAGGAATCAATGCTTAAGACATTTTATAAATGTATGTCACAATTACGATATCAAATGGCCTATATTTAACACCTTTGGAATCTAATTACTTAATACCCTCAATAATCTGATATAATGAAATCCTTTACAATGCCATAAACTGTTGATACTTAAATGAAATGAAAAGAAGAACTGTAAGAGAAACTCAAAATGATGTTGAATACACAAAATCTACCACTTTTAAGTTTCAGAGGAAATCATGGGGAGAGAGGAAACTTGAAATAATATGTTGTAAACACATAATCTATTACTTTAAAGTTCCATTAGGAGTTTGCGAAAAGAGAAGAGATGAAGTGAAGGAGTGCAAATTAAGGTGATTTAACTCTTACTGACAGATGTAATTAAAAGACCGGATGCTACATTACTTCACTTCATTCAAAGAGGAATGAACATAGAGTGAAACTAGAAATACATATCAACATCAATAGGTGCAGCAAACTTGATCTTCTTTCATTAAATTCTCAGAAAAATCAGTACCAAATTCACAGTAATCCAGAGGTCCAAAACTCGGAACCCATTTTCTTTATTTCTATCTACTTAAATACATCACAATGGTTCGTAACTCCTGAACTTCTTGAAACCATTCGACTACCTAAACTGTTAAGATTAATTATGCAATCATACTTGAGAAAACAAATTAAAACTTGAAATATGTTCATTTTGCTGAATCTGATGTTGCTGAAGCGTCCTCCCGAAGTGCCAAGGTGTCCTTTCTAGTTATGATGCAGATGTTGCACAGCTCTGTAACGAAGCCTCAGCGCCCGACTTGACCCATCTGTCATGCTCCAAATAGGGCCACTATTATTGACTAACTCATCCTAGCCCTAGCTCTGCTCTATTTATTCTATAGGGTAGCTACCAACAACTCCCTAGAAAATGGTGATTGAGTCCTCTTGACTCCCAGTAAAAAAATATTGAGTGCACTCATCTTTGAGTTGTTTGGTTGCCTCTGGAATTCGAATTGCTGGAGAGAATCCTTGGGATCCTTTGGCTGCCTTTGGAGTTCGAATTGTTGGAGAGAATCTAGGGTGGAAAATCCTCCTATAATTTCTCCTTGTTGTCTCCTCCAAGTCCTTATGATAAAATCTTTATAAAAATTCTTAATAAATCATGATTTTCTGCACTCAATCTCATATTAGGTACTCAAATTATGTTAGCCTTAATCACCACCTATACTAGCATCATAAAACCAAATAATAATAAAAATGCAAGAAAAATAGATCTAAGAAGGCAAAAACGGTGACCATTAACCCCTCCAAATATGTCTAATGATGGAGCTCATCATCACGCCCCTAATGAATGGTTTCTCATCCTCTGAGCAACTAATCCTCCTCCATTTCCTTCAAGGCTTTGATACCCCCCTTGATTTCCTGAGGAAGAAGTGTGGGAGTTTCCCCAAGGGGGTAAAAACCATTATTCTTTTCTACACTCTCCCATTCTCTATCTTGTGAATTTGTGTCCTCTTCATAATTCAGCCCCGGCAGCAAAGGTGGGTTGAGCTTTAGTCCCAACCATTGGATATTTTTGACCTGCATGGCCCTCTTGTATAATGGTTCCCTTTCCAATGCACCCCTCAGTATTTCTGGAGTATGGTACTCCCTGTTCTTGAGGCTGTGAGGGAGGTTGTTCCATCTCCTCTGGCTGGCCATAATGCACTCATCTTCTATATGTCTAGAAACATCATCAAAGTGACCTATCACATGGTTTTGAGTCTGAAGGTAGCTTTCAACCAGTGCAAGGTCCCTTTCAATCTCTCTATGGTTAAGGATGACTCCTCTTGGGCTGAACAATTCTGGTCTGATATATAAGGGCTCTCTATTTCTTCTTTCCATGACCTTCCATACCTCGTTTTCTCTAGTGTCCTCATTCACCATCCAAGATGCTAGAGCCATTAACTGCATATCCCCCATTGTAGGATTGGGGTCCCAATTATCTATATTTTTCAGCACAAAGTTATGCACATAAAACTCTGCCATCTTTGCTTGATCAACCATGTTAGCTTGCTTGTATAAATTCATGAATTTCCTACAGTCTTGGAAAGGTAGTGGTCCATGGGAGGCTAGAGTTTTGATTTGAAATAGAAGCCATTGCTCTTTGAGGTACACAACATATGAGTCAGAAGGGAATGTGTGTTGAAGGGCTTCTATGCATAAGTCTGCCATGGTGGATACTTGCTCCTATTTGTGCTACAATTGATCCTTCAGTGCTACATTATATTTTTGTGCATTCTGCAACTGTTCCTTCAGAGTTGTCTCTTCGATTCTTTCCTCCCCCCTTGGTGATTCTTCAATGATAATTGGGCTTGTGGGAGAAGTTTATGGCTCTCTCTGACTCTTTTCATCTTTGGAATACATAGAGGTATGCATTTTTCTATTTGTGCTCAGAGGAGCTATGGTGGAAACTGCCTTTTTGTATTGAGGGGATGTGGTGTTGTGTTGTGAGTCTGTTTCTCGCCCATTTTCTGCTATCTCTATGACTTCTATGGCCATCTCTTCTGTTTTTCCTTGGCCCTTTGTCTCTTCCTCTTCTTCTTCTGGTCCTTTTTGTTTCTGATGGTTCTTCCTCTTCTTCTTTAAGCATTGCGTGCTTCCATCAGTCTCTCTCCCTTTAAAAATTTTCAATTGACTGGTTTGGATGAGACGACATCTCCTTTTATTATATTGCGCAGCTAATTTTGGAGTGCTTATGTAACTTAGCTCAGCTCCAGTTCTATTGTAGATAGTTGTTTCCTCCTCCCTGTTAATTCGTGATGGACTATGGGTTTCCTCCCCTCGTTATCCTCTATTCCACCTTATTTAAATTATTTTCTTTTGCATGCCCAAGTGGCATGTACTTCCAGTTCTTTCCAGTCATACCTCACGGTGGTGGCCGAGTTAACTGGCCACCTTTCTGCCCCTTAAACTCTAAGTCTGAAAATTAATTATTTCTGGCTATTATGGATGTGTAGCAAGGGGTGAGAAGCTATACCTGAGTTTACCTGTTGTTTCCAAGGCTTTTGCAGGAGCTGTATTGAGGAGACAAGCCTTTTGGATATTGCGTTCTTCACTATTTTTATGTTCTCTGTTTGAGAAACTTGCTGAATGAGAAACTCTCTGAGTGAACTGTGTATCTGTTGTTTCTCCTCATTATAGATACTACGTGGGGGTGCTCCAGATGCCATGGGTGGCACTCTTTTCTTTCCTGGGGTTTGATTCATGCGCTCCTCCCTTTTTTTCTCTTGTTGTTCAAGAACATATGTCTGTGTTGTAGGAATTCCCTGATGTATGTAGCAGTCTATGTTTTGTTGTCCTTGCTACATTGTGCTCAGGAATGGAGTGTGGTGCATGGAGGTGATGGAGGAAGTTATAAAAATTAATGGAGTGAATGATGGGATGGATGGTAAAACAGAGGAATGGAAAAAGAGATGAATGCCTTCCTGTGTTTCCAGAAACCATTAATAACCTGCAAAACAACAAACACGGAAAACATAAAAATGCAGATGTTTTTTTTTTTGAAAAAAATTGGGCTGCCTCCATGGAGGTTTTCAACTCACATACTTTCCTTGGGCACCTCAAATAGGTTTTCACCGATGGATCTTTATTCTCCTTTTTTTTTTTTTTGAACTGCCTCCATCGAAGTTTTCAACCCACAAGCTTGCCTTGGGTGCCTCAGAGAGGTTTTCACCCATATATCTTTATTATTTTTTCTTCTTCTTCTTTTTTAGGAGGTATGGGAAACTATGGAGTTTCCCATCACATATACCTCTCTTCTTATTGAATTTATGAACTCTTCCTTTGACAATGGCTTCTTGTAAATTTTAAGTCTGTGAACATTGACAAGCAAGGGGATTCCTTCCTCATCTATGGTTCTCATTTGAACTACGCCATTATCAAAACATTTTTCCACTGTGTAAGGTCCCAACCATATTGTCATCATCTTGCCTTTGAAGTATCTAAACCTTAAATCATACAATAGTGCCCAATCTCCTTCTTTGAAGGTCTTTTCTTTGATGTTCTTGTCATGCCATACCTTCCTTTGCAGCTGAACTACCTCTGTGTGAAGAAGTGTTTTCATTCTGAACTCATCCAATCCATTTAGTTGCAGCAACCTCTCTTTTTGGGCATTTGATAGATCTAGATTTAATTCAGCTGCCATTCTTAAATTATTGAATTCAAACTCAACTGAAAGTAGAGATTTCTTACCATAGACTAGTTCATTAGGAGTGAATCTTGTTGGGCAGAGTAGCAGAAAATATTGGGCAGACAGAGTAGCTTCTACCACTCTGTCTGCCCAATATTTTCTGCTGCTGCTCACAACCTTGGTGAGGATGATCTCTAAAGCTCTTTTAGTCACTTCTACTAGGCCATTTTCTCGAGGGTGATAAGCAGTAGAAGTTATATGCTTAATCTTGTGCTTCCTCAAAATATTCTCAATGAGGTGGGAGGTGAATTGTGCTCCCTGATCAGTGAATATTTCTCTGGGGTATCCAAACTTGTAAAACACATTCTCCCTCAGAAATTTTGTTACTTTCTCCTCGGTTTCTACCCTCACTACTTTTGTTTCAGCCCACTTTGTTAGGTAATTAGTGCAAGACTATGATATACTTCTTTTGTTCGAATGGTAGATCGATAGGTCCAACAAAGTCTATGCCCCACTTGTCAAATGGCTCAAGATCCACCTAAGGGTGTAAAGGAATTTCATCCCTTTGTGTGGATTTCCCCATCCTCTGGCACTGGTCACACCTACTGGTGTATCTTCTGGAATCTTGATGAAGGGTAGGCCAATAGTATCATGTCTGTAAAACTTTGTAAGCAGTTCTTTTTGCAACAAAGTGACCTCCACATGGGCTGTCATGACATGCAGAGAGGATATCAAAAACTTCTTCCTGCCTCACACATCTCCTTAGGATTTGATCAGGGCATAGCTTGAAAAGGTTTCCCTCAATCCATGTGAAAGGGGCGTTTTGTTTCTGATGATTCTGCTCCTTTCCCTTAATGAAAGATTAGGAGGGAGTTTTCTAGCAACCAAGTAGTTGGCTATATCAAAAAACCATGGTGACAGTGATGATATGGAAAAGAGGTGTTCATGGGGCATTTGGTCATCCACCATTCCTTCTTCACCTACAAGGAGAGCTAACCTGGACAAAAAATCTGCAACAACATTCTCCTTTCCAGGTTTATCAACATTAGTCAAATCAAATTGCTGCAAAAGTAACAACCATCTAATTATCCTAGCATTTAAATCTAGTTTGTTCATTAAATACTTGATGGTTGCATGGTCAGTGTGAACAAAGGTCTAATATCCAGTTACATAATGCCTGAATTTGATCAATGCATAGACAATAGCTAACATTTCCTTCTCAGTAATAGTATAATTCAGCTCGGCCTTTGACAATTTCTGGCTGATGAAATAAATGGCATAAGGGATTTTGTCCTCTAATTGTCCTAATGCTTCCCCTACAGCTTTGTCAGATGCATCAGTGTGGATGTGGGAACGCAGAGTCCAATTTGGACCTCGAAGGATGGGGGCAGTAGTCAACTTTCCCTTAATGATCTCGAAAGCCTCTTGACAAGGACCGGACCAAATAAACTCAGAATCTTTGGCCAATAACCCAAATAATGGTGAAGTCATTTTGTTGAAATATTTGATGAACCTTCTGTAGTAACCATCTAAGCCTAGGAAACCCCTGACATCTTTCTGCTTTTGAGGAGCAAGTACCCTTTTGATGATAGTGATTTTGTTCGGGTCTACCTGTATTCCTGCTTGGGATATGGAGTGTCCTAATACAACCCCTGCTTTCTTCAGGGATTTCACACTTTTCTGGGCTCAAGGAGCGATGCATCTCAATGAACCTTCTTAGTACATTACCCAAATTGGAGAGAGCTTCCTGGAAGTCATCTCCATATGGTGTGAAATCATCCATATAGATTTCGACAAAGTCATGGAATAACTCAGAAAAGATGCTCAAGAGAGCTCTTTGGAAGGTAGCTGGGGCATTGCACAATCCAAAGAGTAGGACTCTATAAGCAAAGGTACCCCAAGGGCAGGTGAAAGTAGACTTATCCTGGTCTTCAGGGCTGATTTGAATCTGATTGTACCCACTGAACCCATCTAAAAAGGAAAAGAACTTCCCTGTAAGGCCATCCAGGACTTGGTCTATAAAGGGTAAAGGGAAATGGTCTTTCTTAGTGGCTTTGTTAAGTTCTCGATAATCAACACAAATTCACCACTTTCCGTTCTTCTTTGGGACTAAGACAAGAGGAGACACCCACAAACTTTCGGATATAGCATATATGAACCCTGCATCCAATATTTTCTGTAGCTCTTCTTTGACTATGTCCTTCAGAGCTGGGTTGATGAGCCTATTGTAGAAATGGACATCCTTAATGGCCTGGCGAAGTGGTAGAGGTATCTTTACACAAATTTTCCAATTCTCCCAGGAGTTTAGTCTCCTCATGGGTTTGCTGACTAGGGTGGATCAAGTGCTCAGAAAAATGAGGTTGTTGGATCTGAGTGTTACCTTCTTCCTTTTCCTCCTCAACCTCTACAGGTGGAGATGGAGGATGTTTCTTTGGGAGTACCCTTCCTGATCTGAGGTTAATCTCCTGTATCTCCACAACATAAGTTGGATAGGATGTTTCTCCAGTAGGAACCTGTTGTGTTTGTCTGTTGTATGGGTTCAGGTTGGGTTGTGCAGGTATAGGTAGCCTAGGTGGAGAAGCATGAGTAAGTTGAGGTTGAGTTTGGGGTGGAGGCATTAGAGCAGGTGGTTGATTTCGTTGAGGCCTCCACCCTTGGAATGGATTGTTCCACTAAATTTGTTGTGGAACATACTACTATAATAGTTGGTTTATTGGCTGAGGATGATATGAAAGGTTGTAAGGCCAAATAGGAGGTGTAAACCAGGATGGAGAAGTGGGGGTGTACGAAGGTTGCATGGGTGCACTCTCATTGTTGTGATAGTAAGAGTAAGGTGCACCTTGCATACCTTATTGGTATGGTCAAGGGCCTTGAGGCCTTCTCTGGTTGATGAAACAAAGTTTCTATAGCATTGCTTTCCCCACCTTGATATACAGCCTTAAGTCCAGGTAAGGAGGGACAATTTTATGTGGCATGATTCTCCTCACAGACTAAGCAAACCTCTATGACATTAATTTCTTGGGTGTTTCCTGGTACATCTAGGACAAAATATGGCCAGGGCTCTCTTGGCTTCCTCTTGCTTCCTTTTGACCTGCATTGTGTCCATTTGCAAACCAAAGGTTTGCGACATGTCACTCTTGAAGTCCTCTAGCATGTTTCCAATCTCATGTTTTATGAAAGTGGAAGAGCAAGGGGTATTAGATGTACTTTGGCTAGCTCTGCCCTTCTTCCTAAATGCCTTAGAATGGTTCTAGAAGACAGTTTTGATTGCTTCATAGGGTTGTTGGTAGATATATCCTCTTGATAGCATATTCAAGGTTTCTATCATCACTTTACTGATCCCTCGAAGAAGTATAATTTTAAGTGAGTCAAGATCAATAGTACAATTGGCTCTCTTATAGTTCAATTGAAACCTCTCTTCATAGCCCTCTAAGGATTCATCTGGCCCTAGAGTCATCCTAAATATCTCATCCTTAGTTTCTTTGGACCTACAATAGTATTTGTATTTGATGTTGAAGGTCTCTTCCATATGTGCCCAGGTAGTGATGCTATCCCCAGGTAGACCCATGAACCAGCGCAAGGCTGCATCCTTAAGAGTGGATGGGAATAGCTTCAACTTTTGATCATTAGAGGTGTAGTCATAAGTCCTACAGACAACAGGAAATTCAAACATGAATGTGTCAGGGTCCTTAGAGATAAGTCCATGGAAGTGTGGAAAAGTTGAGGGGCTAATGTTATTCATCTTAGTTTCCCCATCTACCTCTCTTATGGGATAGGATCATTGGATCCTAGCCATGGTTAAGATAGGTGAAGCAAGTCCCTTAGTTGAAACAAGGTCTTCTTCTTCCCCAATAGGATCCTCAAAATATTCAGAAGGCTCTCCTAGAGTGGGTTCACTCTCACTGCCACTGAATAAGAGTGAAGGGTGGCCAGGAGGTGATTTGGGGGTTTTAGGTAAGGTTTTTCTTTGAGTATTCCTAGTCCTACAAGGCATGAAAATCAAATTTTTTTGTATTTTTTCAATATTTTTGAAATGACATGAAAAGAAAGAAAAGCAGAAAATAATGCTAAAAAAAAAATCAAAGAATCTACTAAACACCTCCCCGACAACAACGCCAAAAAGTGGTGAGCCCAGGTATTGCACCAAGAGCGCTGCAACTTCCAAGGGTTGCCCTACTTTACTTTATCAACCCGGGGTTCGTACAAACTTGGAGGTGACAGTTCTATATACACAACAGATGCACTTTATTCATGTCATCCTCTTCTGCTTTACGAAAGGGTGTTATCTCTTAAACTATGATGAAGACTAAGAAATAAATTACTGAAAAGAAATGACAAAAAGGAAGCTAACTCAATTTGCAGAAAGGAAATGACTGAAATGAAACTAATTTAATATGCAGAAAGGAAATGAAAAAAATAAACTAAATTAATTTGCTGAAAGGAAATGATTGGAAAGCAACTAAACTATATTGCTGCAAATAAATGGAAAAAAGGAAACTAATTCTAAACCACACTTAACTTGGCCGAATGGATAAATGCACTCTATTTATCCTATGGTCTCTTTACCATGCTTCTATCAATGCAACTAAGTTATCCATGACTTAATTCTAATTGAAACAGTGTTGATTTGCATCTTGGAGGAAAGAAAAGGGCTAAAGAGGCTAATGGAGAGCTTAACACATGAAACGAGGCTTTGAAGTGGAAAGAGGGCAATTTAAACCGGATTGAAGCTTTGTTGAAGCGCAAAGAGGCCTTGGAGCAGATGATTCATAAAGTGCGATGGCGGAGTGCGATATAGGACAAAGGTTGTGATATGCGATGTCGCAATCGCAATATTGCAAGCGGAAAGGTCGTCCGAGAGCAGGAGAAAAGTGCGATGAGGTAAGTCTTGCGAAATGCGATACAGAGTGGTGACGTGGAGGTGGGACTGATATCGCAACCGAAATATCACAAATTTGAAGCGGTAAGTGTTAAAGAAGAAAATAAAAAATTCGATGAGCGATCTACGATGTAGCAGATGACATGGAGGTGGGACCGATATCGCAATCGCAATATCGCGAAGTTGGAGCGGTGACTGCTAAAGAAAAAACAAAAAGGTTGCGATGAGCGATCTGCGATGCGACGGCAATATCACATCGGTGTTTGAAAGCGGTAAGTGTGAAGGAGAAAAGATAAAAGTTGCGATCTGCAGTTGCACGAAAAGGAAATGTGATTGTGTTTGTGGTAAGTCTCGAAGGAAAAATGGAAAAGGCGTGATATTACGAGAGGTGAGATCTGCAATATGTGAGATCACAATATCGCAATCGGCAGAACCAAGTGGTAAGTGTTCAAAGAAGAGGAAAAGAATTGCGGGTTGCGATTTGCAATGTACGGTAGCGGGGATTTCGAGGAGGAAAGGCGGAGGTTGAGTTTTAATGGTTTTTCAAGTGTTTTGCATTTAAAAGAGGTAAGGCAATCGTGAACGATAAAAACAAAGGAATGAGGCGGGCGGAAGGGTTTAAGTATTTTTGAGAATAAAGGTGGGTGCAACAATTGGAATAAGCAAAAAAAGGAGGGAATGGAGGGCATAACAGCGATGGAAAATAAAGCAGGGAAGCACTATGGAGCTCTCAGTTTTTAACAATAAGTCCTGAAAACAATTATTTCGATCTTATGCATGAGAAACTGACAAATGCGTGAAAAATACAGTGCAAAGGAAGACTAGAAAAAGGTAATGCAACTCTACTTCTAATCTCATAAAAAGTGAACAAAAACCAGTTTTTGGTTCTGTGGGAAGGTTCGCCCTACTCGATCTCTATTGACAGAGATGAGAAGGGGGTATTGATCCACATATTTTCTTGGTTTTTTTCCTCTATTCTATCACTCACAAGTAAATGAAAACTACAACGGCATATTGAAAGCAAAAACTAAGCAGCAACTTGAAACATAAATGAAATTATCAGAAACGGAGCTAACGAAATGACAGAAATCAAAGAACCAATACAACAAAGAGGTTTAGGCACATGGATTGGGCCCTAACCCACGAGCCTAACTCTATAAAACTTAAATCATTAAAATGAAATCAGTCTGCTCATTTCATAAAAGAATAACCTCATACATATCTGAAATTTTGATCACTGAAATAATAAAAACCTCAATAACTTGCAACAGAGTTCTGACTGAAATCGACTAATATTGACTAACTTCTCCTAGCTCTAGCTCTGATCTATTTATTCTATAGGGTAGCTACCAACATCTCCCTAGAAAATGGTGATTCAGTCCTCTTGACTCCCAGTAAACAAAGATTTAGTGCACTCCTCTTTGATTTTCTTGGCTGCCTCTGGAATTCGAATTTCTGGAGAGAATCATTGGGATCCTTTGGCTGCCTTTGGAGTTCGAATTGCTAGAGAGAATCTAGGGTGGAAAATCTTCCTATAATTTCTCCTTGTTGTCTCCTCCAAGTCTTTATGATAAAATATTTATAAAAATTCTTAATAAATCATGATTTTTTGCACTCAACCTCATATTAGGTACTCAAAGTATGGTAGCCTTAATCACCACCTATATTAGCATCATAAAACCAAATAATAATAAAAATGCAAGAAAAAGAGATCTAAGAAGGCAAAAACAGTGACCATTAACCCCTCCAAATATGTCTAATGATGGAGCTCATCATCACCCCCCTACTGAATGGTTGCTCATCCTCTGAGCAACTAATCATCCTCCTCCATTTCCTTCAAGGCTTTGATATCCCCCCTGATTTCCTGAGGAAGAAGTGTGGGAGTTTCCCCAAGGGGGTAAAAACCATTATTCTTTTCTGCACTCTCCCATTCTCTATCTTATGCATGTGTGTCATTTTCATCATTCAACACAAGCAGCAAAGGTGGGCTAAGCTTTAGTCCCAACCATTGGATCTTTTTGGCCTGCATGGCCCTCTTATATAATGGTGCCCTTTCCAATGCACCCCTTAGTCTTTCTGAGTATGGTACTCCCTGTTCTTAAGGCTGTGAGGGAGGTTGTTCCATCTCCTTTGGCTGGCCATAATGCATTCATCTTCTATCTGCCTAAAAACATCATCAAAATGGCCTATCACCTGGTTTTGAGTCTGAAGGTAGCTTTCAACCAGTGCAGGGTCCCTTTCAATTTCTCTATGTTTAAGGATGACTCCTCTTAGGCTGAACAATTCTGGTATGATATATAAGGGCTCTCTATTTCTTCTTCCCATGACCTTCCATATCTTGTTTGCTCTAGTATCCTCATTCACCATCCAAGATGCTAGAGCCATTAACTACATATCCCCCATTGTAGGATTCGGGTCCCATATATCCAGATTTTTCAGCACAAAGTTATGCACATAAAACTCTGCCATCTTTTCTTGATCAGCCATGTTATCTTGCTTGTAGAAATTCATGAATTGCCTACAATCTTGGAAAGGTAGTGGTCCATGGGAGGCTAGATTTTTTATTTGAAATAAAATCCATTTCTCTTTGAGGTACACAGCATATGAGTCAGAAGGGAATATGTGTTGAAGAGCTTCTATGCATAATTCTGCCATGGTAGCTACTTGCTCCTCTTTGTGCTGCAATTGCTCCTTCAGTGCTACATTCTCTACATGTGCCTTCTGCAGTTGCTCCTTCAGAATTATCTCTTCGATTGTTTCTTCCCCCCTTGGTGATTCTTCAATTATAATCGAGCTTGTGGGAGAAGTTTTTGTCTCTCTCTGACTCTTGTCAGCTTTGGAATACATAGAGGTCTGTCTTTTTCTCTTTGCGCTCAGAGGAGCTATGGTGGCAACTACCTTTTTTGTATTGAGGGGATGTGGTGTTGTGTTGTGAGTCTGTTTCTCGCTCACTGTCTGCTATCTATATGACTTCAATGGCCATCTCTTCTTTTTTTCCTTGGCCCTTTGTCTCTTCCTCTTCTTCTTCTGGTTCTTCTTGTTTCTGATGGTGCTTCCTCTTCTTCTTTAAGCGCTGCGTGCTTACGTCGGTCTCTCTCCCTTTAAAAATTTTCAATTTACTAGTTTGGAAGAGAAATTCATGAATTTCTTACAATCTTGGAAAGGTAGTGGTCCATGGGAGGCTAGAGTTTTGATTTAAAATAGAAGCCATTGCTCTTTGAGGTACACATCATATGAGTCAGAAGGGAATCTATGTTGAAGAGCTTCTATGCATAAGTCTGCCATGGTGGCTACTTACTCCTCTTTGTGCTCCAATTGCTCCTTTAGTGCTATAGTCTCTGCTTGTGCCTTCTGCAGTTTCTCCTTCAGAATTATCTCTTCGATTCTTTCCTCCCCCTTGGTAATTCTTCAATGATAATCGGGCTTGTGGGAGAAGTTTTTGTCTCTCTCTGACTCTTGTCAGCTTTGGAATACGTAAAGGTCTGCCTTTTTCTCTTTTCGCTAAGAGGAGCTATGGTGGCAACTACCTTTTTGTATTGAAGGGATGTGGTGTTGTGTTGTGAGTTGATTTCTCGCCCACTTTCTGCTATCTCTATCACTTCTATCGCCATATTTTATGTTTTTCCTTGGCCCTTAGTCTCTTCCTCTTCTTCTTCTGGTTCTTCTTGTTTTTGCTGGTGCTTCCTCTTCTTCTTTAAGCGTTGCGTGCTTCCATTAGTGTCTCTCCCTTCAAAAATTTTCAATTTACTTGTTTGGATGAGAAATTCATGAATTGCCTACAATCTTGGAAAGGTAGTGGTCCATGGAAGGCTAGAGTTTTGATTTGAAATAGAAGAAATTGCTATTTGAGGTACACAGCATATGAGTCAGAATGGAATTTGTGTTGAAGAGCTTCTATAAGTCTGCCATGGTGGCTACTTGCTCCTCTTTGTGTTGCAATTGCTCCTTCAGTGCTACATTCTTTACTTGTGCCTTCTGCAGCTTCTCCTTCAGAATTATCTCTTCAATTATTTCCTCCCCCCTTGGTGATTCTTCAATGATAATCAAGCTTGTGGGAGAAGTTTCTGGCTCTCTCTGACTCTTGTCAGCTTTGGAATACATAGAAATTCTCATTTTTCTCTTTGCGTTAAAAGGAGCTATGCTGGAAACTACCTTTTTGTATTGAGGGGATGTGGTGTTGTGTTGTGAGTTTGTTTCTCGCCCATTTTATGTTATCTCTGTGACTTCTATGGCCATCTCTTCTATTTTTCTTTGGCCCTTTGTCTCTTCCGCTTCTTCTTCTAGCTCTTCTTGTTTCTGCTGGCGCTTCCTCTTCTTCTTTCAGCACTGCGTGTGTTCGTCGGTCTCTCTCCCTTTAAAATATTTCAATTCACTGTTTATTGTAGAGTGTTTATGTAACTCGGGTCAGCGACAGTTATGTTGTAGACAGTGGTTTCCTCCTCCCGGTTAATTTGTGATGGACTGCGTGTTTCCTCCCCTTGTTCTCCTCTATTCCACCTAATTTAAATTCTTTTCTTTTGCATGCCCAGGTGGCGTGTACTTCCAGTTTTTTCTAGTCATACCTCACGGTGGTGACCGAGTTAACTGGCCACCTTTCAGCCCCTTAAACTCCAAGTCTGCAAATTAATTATTTCTGGCTATTATGGATGCGTAACAAGGGGTGAGAAACTATAACTAATTTCACCCATTGTTTCGAAGGCGTTTGCAGGAGCTGTATTGAGGAGACAAGCCTTTTAGATGTTGTGTTCTTCACTATTTTTCTGTTCTCTGATTGAGCAGCTTGCTGAATGAGAAACTCTCTGAGTGAACTGCGGATTTGTTGTTTATCCCCATTGTAGATGCTGTGTGGGGGTGCTCCAGATGCCATGCGTGGCACTCTTGTCTTTCCTGGGGTCTACTTCATGCGCTCCTCTATTTTTTTCTCTTGTTGTTTAAGAACAGATGTCTGCCTATAGGAATTCCTTGATTTTTGTAGCAGTCTATGTTTTGTTGTCCTTGCTAGATTGTGCTCAGGAATGGAGGAGTGTGGTGCATGGAGGTGATGGAGGAAGTTATACAAATGAATTGAGTGAATGATGGGATGGATGGTAAAATAGAGAAAGGGAAAAGAAGATGAATGTCTTCATGTGTTTCTAGAAACCATTAATAACCTGCAAAACAACAAACACAGAAAACACAAAAATGTAGATGGTTTTTTTTTTGAAGAAAGTGGGCTGCCTCCATGGAGGTTCTCAACCCACAGAGTTTCCGTGGGCACCTCAGAGAGGTTTTCACCCATGGATCTTTATTTTATTTTTTTATTTTTCTTGAGCAATTGAGCTACCTCCATCGAGGTTTTCAACCCACATGCTTGCCTTGGGTGCCTCAGAGTGGTTTTCACCCATGGATATTCTTCTTCTTCTTCCTTTTCTTTTTTCTTTTTTTTTTCAGGAGGTGTGGGAAACTATGGAGTTCCCATCACATACACCTCTCTGCTTATTGAATTTATGAACTCTGTCTTTGACAAAGGCTTCTTGTAAATTTTAAGTCTATGACCATTAACAAGCAAGTGGATTCCTTCCTCATCTATGGTTCTCATTTGAATTGCGTCATTATAAAAACATTTTCCACTGTGTAAGGTCCCAACCATGTTGTCATCAACTTGCCTTTGAATTCTTTAAACCTTGAATCATACAACAGTGCCCAATCTCCTTCTTGGAAGATTTTTTCTTTGATTGTCTTGTCATGTCATACCTTCCTTTGCAGCTAAACTACCTGTGTGAAGAAGCGGTTTCATTCTGAACTCATCCAATCCATTTAGTTGCAACAACCTCTCTTTTTGGACATTTGATAGATCTATATTTAATTCAGCTGTCATTCTTAAAGTATTGAATTCAAACTCAATTGAAAGTAGAGCTTTCTTACCATAGACTAGTTCATAAGGAGTGAATCTTGTTGTTGTCTTCCAAATAGTGTTGTAGGCCCAAGTAGCTTCTACCAATCTGTCTTACCAATCTTTTTTGTTGCTACTCACAACCTTGGTGAGGATGCTCTCTAAAGCTCCATTAGTCACTTCTACTTCGCCATTTTCCTGAGGGTGATAGGCAGTAGAAGTTCTATGCTTAATCTTGTGCTTCCTCAAAATATTCTCAATGAGGTGGAAGGTGAATTGTGCTCCCTAATCAGTGACTATTTCTCTGGGGTATCCAAACTTGTAAAACACATTCTCCCTCAGAAATTCTATACTTTCTCCTCGGTTTCTACCCTCACCGCTTTTGTTTCAACCCACTTTGTTAGGTAATCAATGCAGACTATGATATACTTCTTTTGTCTTGATGGTGGATTGATAGGTCCAACAAAGTCCATGCCCCACTTGTCAAATGGCTCAAGAGCCACCTGAGGGTGTAAAGGCATTTCATCCCTTTGTGTGGGTTTCCCCATCCTCTGGCACTGGTCACACCTGCTAGTGTATCTTCTGGAATCTTGACGAATGGTAAGCCAATAGTATCATGCCTGCAAAAATTTGTAAGCAGTTCTTTTTATAGCAAAGTGACCTCCACATCGGCTGTCATGACATGCAGAGATGATATCAAAAATTTATTCCTCCCTCACACATCTCCTTAAGATTTGATTAGGGCCTAGCTTTAAAATGTTTCCCCCAATCCATGTGAAAGGGGCACTTTTTCTGATGATTCTACTCCTCTCCCTGAATGAAAGAATAGGAGGGAGTTTTCCAGCAACCAAGTATTTGGCTATATCAGCAAACCATGGTGAGAGTGTTGATATGGAAAAGAGGTGTTCATCGGGCAGCTGGTCATCCACCATTCCTTCTTCAGCTGCAGGGAGAACTAACCCGGACAAAAAATCTGCAACAACATTTTCCTTTCTAGGTTTATCAACAATAGTCAAATCAAATTGCTGCAAAAGTAACAACCATCTAATTATCCTAGCATTTACATCTAGTTTGTTCATTAAATACTTGATGGTTGCATGGTCAGTGTGAACAAAGGTTTGATATCCAATTACATAATGCCTGAATTTGTTCAATGCATGGACAATGGCTAACATCTCCTTTTTAGTAACAGTATAATTCAGCACGGCCTTTGACAAATTCTTGCTGATGAAATAAATGGCATAAGGGATTTTTTCATCTAATTGTCCTAATGTTGCCCCTACATCTTTGTCGGATGCATCAATGTGGATGTGGAAAGGCAGAGTCCAATTTGGACCTCGGAGGATGGGAGCAGTAGTCAACTTTCCCTTAATGAACTTGAAAGCCTCTTGACAAGGACCGGACCAAATAAACTTAGAATCTTTGGCCAATAACCCAAATAATGGTGAAGCCATATTGCTGAAATCTTTGATGAACCTTCTGTAGTAACTAGATAAGCCTAGGAAACTCCTGACATATTTCTGCTTTTGAGGAGCAGGTACCCTTTTGATGATAGTGATTTTGTTCAAGTCTACCTTTATTCCTGCTTGGGATATGGAGTGTCCTAATACAACCACTGCTTTCTTCAGGAATTCACACTTCTATGGGCTCAAGGAGAGATGCATCTCAATGCACCTTTTCAGTACTTTACCCAAATTGGAGAAAGCTTCTTGGAGGTCATCCTCATATGGTGTGAAATCATCCATGTAGATTTCGACAGAGTCATGGACTAACTCAAAAAATATGCTCAGGAAAACTCTTTGGAAGGTAGTTGGGGCATTGCACAACCCAAAGGGTAGGACTCTATAAGCAAAGGTACCCCAAGGGCAGGTGAAAATAGTCGTATCCTAGTCTTCAGGGTTGATTTGAATCTGATTGTACCCACTGAACCCATCTAAAAAGGAAAAGAACTTCTTCCCCGCAAGGCCATCCAGGACTTGGTCTATAAAAGGTAAAGGGAAATGGTCTTTCTTGGTGGCTTTGTTAAGTTCTCGATAATCAACACAAATTCACCACCTCCCATTCTTCTTTGGTACTAAGACAAGAGGAGATACCTACTCACTGTCGGATATAGGATATATGAACCCTGCATCCAATAGTTTCTGCAGCTCTTCTTTGAATATTTCCTTCAGAGTCGGGTTCATCCTTATTTGGGGTTGTCTCACGGGCTTGCATCTTTCTTTGATGTA
This sequence comes from Pinus albicaulis, assembly GCA_034641835.2. Classification (NCBI taxonomy): domain Eukaryota; kingdom Viridiplantae; phylum Streptophyta; class Pinopsida; order Pinales; family Pinaceae; genus Pinus; species Pinus albicaulis. The sequence goes on along the minus strand of CM076573.1, from coordinate 777,552,931 downwards.
AATATGATGTTTTCACACTGAAAGATGCACCCCTTTCATGTCTTTGTAATCTCAATAAAATGCATCTAGATTCTCTTTCAAAAGATAGCACAGCTGCTTCGCTTCTTCATTCGAGAGGTTTGGGTTGATTTTCAGAGATCTTGATGGGCCAAACTCAATAGCCTTGGTGGATTCAGAGGTTGACTCAACTGAGTGAACTTCCATCCAAGGTTGACTTTCAGACTCTTTGACTAAGGTTTCGAGAGGAATGTTAGTGGAGAACTGGTTTGAATGGCATGGTCGATGAGTTCATCTTCATCAAGATGCCCCCCTCTAAGAATAGAATCTATGGTACACATAGGGGCAGTGTTATATAACTCATCTTCTTCATCCTCCAACCATATAGGGATAGCATGATCAATGGAAGGCTGAGCTGGAGGATATAACACTAGCTGTTTAGACAAAGGCCCATTTTTTATAGTCATGTTTCCGGCACGAAAACTAATATAAGCATCTGCGGTGGCTAACCAAGGTCTCCCTAAGATGAGAGGATAACCATTAAACTTGGTTTTCAGTTGCAAGACCAGGAAATCTATAGAATACTCCCAAGATTCAATGGTAACAATAACATCCTCAACAATTCCTTTCGAAGTTACTGTGGATGTATCTGCAAATTGAAAAATTGCTGTGGTTTTCCTCAAAGTCCGCTGGAGATTAAGTTTCAAAATAGTTTCCTTGGTCATGACGTTAATGGCAACCCCTAGATCAATTAGAGTGTTGGGGACTATGACACCATTTATATGCACATCAACAACTGGACTACCGGGGTCCAAGTACTTTGGAAATATCACCCTTCCCAGCATTAAGTCAGACAGTGGTCCTACCACATTGATGGTGGAGGTATCTCTCTTTCTTCTCCCAAGTTTCTTGAAGCACTTTCTTTGATGAGCCTATTGTAGATATGGACATCCTTAATGGCCTCAAGAAGTCGTATTTTTACACACAAATTTTCCAATTCTCCCAGGAGTTCAGTCTCCTCAGGGGTGTGCTGACTAGGGTGGATCAAGCGCTCAGGAAAAGGAGTTCGTTGGATCTTAGTGTTGCCTTCTTCCTTTTCCTCCTCAACCTCTACAGGTGGAGATGGAGGATGGTTCTCTGGGATTACCCTTTCCGATCTTAGGTTAATATCATGTATCTCCACAGCATAAGCTAGATAGGATGTTTCTCCACTGAGAGCCTGATGTGCATGTCTGTTGTTCGAGTTCAGATTGGGTTGTGCAGGTATAGGTAGCCTAGGTGGAGCAGCATGAGTAAGCTGAGGTTGAGGTTTGGGTCGAGGCATTAGAGCAAGTGGTAGATTTTTTTTAGGCCTCCACCCTTGGGATGGATTGTTCCACTGAGGTTGTTGTGGAACATACTGTTGGAATGGTTGGTTTACTAGCTGATGATGATATGAAGGGTTGTAAGGCCAAATAGAAGGTGTAGACCAGGATGGAGGAGTGAGGGTGTACGAAGGTTGCATGGGTGCACTCTGATTGTTGTGATAGTAAGAGTAATGTGCACCTTGCATACCTTGCTGGTATGGCCGAGTGCCTTGAGGCATTCTCTGGTTGATGAAATAGAGTTGCTCTGGCATTGCTTCCCCACCTTGATATACAGCCTTAAGTCCAAGTAAGGAGGGACACTTTTATGTGGCATGATTTTCCTCACAGAATAAGCAAACCTATATGACATTCATTTCTTGGGTGCTTCTTGGTACATCTAGGAAAAAATATGGCCAGGGCTCTCTCTGCTTCCTCTTGCTTCCTTTTGACCTGCATTGTGTCCATTTGCAAAGAAAAGGTGTGCAACATGTTACTCTTGAAGTCCTCTAGCATGTTTCCAATCTCATGTTTTATCAAGGTGGAAGAGAAAGGGGTATTGGATGTACTTTGGCTTAGCTCTGCCCTTCTTCCTAAATGTCTTAGAATGGTTCCAGAAGACAATTTTGATTGCTTCATAGGGTTGTTAGTAGATATATCCTCCTTATAGCATATTCAAGGTTTCTATCATCTCTTTGTTGATCCCTCGACGAAGTACAAGTTTAAGTGAGTCAGGATCAATAGTACAGTTGGCTCTCTTATAGTTCAATTGAAGCTTCTCTTCATAGTCCTCTAAGGATTCATCCGACCCTGGAGTCATCCTAAAGATCTCATCCTTAGTTTCCTTGGACCTACAGTGTTCTTTGTATTTTCTACTGAAGGTCTATTCCATCTATGCCCAGGTAGTGATGTTATCCCCAGGTAGACCCATGAACCAGCACAACGCTGCATCCTTAAGGGTGGATGGGAATAGCTTCAATTTCTGATCATTAGAGGTGTAGTCATAAGTCCTACAGACAACATCAAATTCAAACATGAAAGTGTCAAGGTTTAATGTTCTTCTTAGTTTCCCCATCTGCCTCTCTTATGGGAAAGGCTCTCTGGATCCCAGCCATGGTTAAGATAGGTGAATCAGGTCCCTCTGTTGAAACAAGGCCTTATTCTTCTTCCCCAATAGGATCCTCAAAATATTCAAAAGGCTCTCCTAAATGGGGTTCACTCTCACTGCCACTGAAGAAGAGTGAAGAGTGGTCATGAGGTGATGTGGGGGTTTTAGGTAAGGTTTCTCTTTGAGTATTCCTAGTCCTACAAGGCATGAAAATCAAATCTTTTTGTATTTTTTCAATACTTCTGAAATGACATGAAAAGAAAGGAATGCAAAAAATAATGTTAAAAACAAAATCAATGCATCTACTAGACACCTCCCCGGCAACAGCACCAAAAAGTGCTGAGCCCTGGTATTGCACAAAGAGTGTTACAACTCCCAGGGGCTGCCCTACTTTACTTTATCAACCTGGAGTTCTTACAAACTTGGAGGTTACAGTGCTATATACACAGCAGATGCACTCTGTTCATGTCATCCTCTTCTTCTTTATGAAAGGGTGTTATCTCTTAAACTATGCTGAAGATTAAGAAATAAATTACTGAAAGGAAATGACAGAAAGGAAACTAACTCAATTTGCAGAAAGGAAATGACTGAAATGAAACTAATTTAATATGCAGAAAGGAAATGACAAAAAGAAACTAAATTAATTTGTTGAAAGGAAATGATTGGAAAGAAACTAAACTATATTACTAAAAAGAAATGGTAGAAAGGAAACTAATTCTAAACCACACTTAACTTGGTCGAGTGGCTAAATGCGCTCCATTTATCCTATATTCTCTCTACCATGCTTCTATCCATGCAACTAATAAGCTATCCATGACTTGATTCTAATTGAAAAGGTGTTGATTTGCATCTTGGAGGAAAGAAAATGGCTAAAGAGGCTAATGAAGGGCTTAACACATGAAACAAGGCTTTGAAATGGAAAGAGGGTGGTTTAAACCGAAATAAAGCTTTGTTGAAGCGCAAAGAGGTCTTCGAACGGAATAATTCACAAAGTGCGATGGCAGAGTGCGATAGAAGACAAAGGTTGCGATGGTGGACAACGATCAGACATAAGAAGGCTGAAATCATTCACCTGGTGACTCCAACTCAATGTAGAGACTCCACTGGAGGACTGACTCTTTCTCTGAGAAAATGGAAGGATCTTACACAAAGTTCAGGTATCTGAAGTGGAATGGTATTCAGGATCTAGTCTGCTTTCTTGTAAACTATTTCTTTGTTGTTCTTGAAGTTGCCCTGAAAGTTTTTCAGAATTTGTTGTATGAGAAAGGTGATCAAAATATTCACTCGACCTATTCAAAGAGTGTAAATACTGAGTTTCCCTTTGATCCTGGCCTCCTTACTTTTCCCACATCTTATGATGACTCTCTTCAGAGTGATGAGCCTAAAGAAAACAAAATTGATCCCGTAGCTCTTGTATATACTCCTACACCATTTGTAGTCCCAGATAGGTATAAACCTCTCGCTTTACCTTCTGTTCTTCATGCTTTCCCTAAAAATTATGACCTATATCTACCAAGATTCGATGGTGAATGTAACAATGTCAACGTTGAGCAACATGTGCAGAATGTTGAGACTTTTCTAGATCTTTTTGAAGTTGATGAAGAGGATGTTAGTATTAGGCTTTTTGCTCTTTCTTTGCAAGACCAAGTGAAGAGTTGGTTCAAAGCCCTGCCTGATGCGAGCATCTCAGATTTCCAGCAGTTTGTCAAAGTTTTCCTTGATAGGTGGGTGATCGGACAAAACATTTTCTTGATTATAGAAGAGTATAACCAGCTGAAAACACTGCCAGGGGAGACAGTACAACAATTTTCTGCCAGATTTAACCAAGTTTATTATTCGATGCCAGTTGATATAAGACCTTCTCCTCGATCTGCTCTCTTGCACTACCCAGGTGCCTTTGATTCGGAAATGGAGTTTCAGCTGAGAGAAAAGAATATTGCAACACTTCACGAAATGCAGAACAAGGCAATGAATGTAGAGGCTCATTTGCTCATCTTGAGGGCAAGGTTGAAGGAAGAAGAGATGAAAAACATAGATCCGGAGAAATCGACATCTTTAGAGGTAAATCTTGACATGTTGGTAAGTGCAGTAGAAGAGATGATACAAAAGAAAACCACAAAGAATGAGTATAATGTTGAAGCCCATGACTTGTTGATTGAGGAAGAACAAGTTGTTGATCCAAAACATTTTGTTCCTTATCCCAGTTGTCATAGTGATTGCTTTATAGATCATCTTGAAGAAGAGAGAGCTGTTGATATGACATGTATTCTTGATGATGTGTTGTATTATGGTGATTTGCCTCAGTTTGATCAGTATGATGATGATTATGTTCTCCAAACAGAAGCTAATCTTGCAGACGAATCAGCAGCTAGTTTGTGCGAGGAGGAAGTTCACTTTTAGCAGCTTGAGTACAGTGATCAACCGATGCATATCAGCTATGACAATGATGAGGAAAGTGCAGCAAATTTTGAAGTAAGTGAAGGGTATTTTCCTTTTTATTTTGATTCATTTCAGTACATCAGAGAAAACTTCCATGCAATCAGAAATCAACTGCCAAAAAGTCTTGATTTGGACCATCTTGAGGACAATGAAAGCCGTGTTCAAAACTTTTCATATTCAGATGTACAGTCCCCGAAAACCATTGATTTTCAAGTTTCAGATGAAGACTTGGAAGCTGGTACATGTGATCAAATGATACAAGGTGACTCCGTACCATTTTGTTTTGAATCATTTCAGTTTTTGAAGGGTAAATTGCATAGTAAATCTTCAAATGAGCAGCCTATAAGAAATCAGCAATCTCTCAGTGTTAATGTTGAGGATGAGACAAATAACGAAATTCTTGAGCAGCCTGTAGCATCAGATTTGCAGCCACCAAATGAAATTGAAGGTCAGATTACAGATGAAGGTGTGGAAGATGAAATACATGATTTGATGATGCAGGAAAATTCTATACCCTTTTGTTTCGAAGAATTTCAGTTTATAAGGCAGAATCTTCGTAATATATCTCAAGAAAAAGAGGAACAGCCAGTAGGATGTCATACAGTTTCAAGGGATACAGTGCAGCAGTCTTCTCAAGTTTTTGATGATCCTATTGCTCGTGTGTTGGATGATGTTTGCTGTAAAAATTTTCCTTCATTAGCTAACCATGTGCCGGAAAAGAATGTTGATGATAATCTTATTCAAAGGTCGCCTTCATTCTCTTGTTTCACAGATTTTTCATTACAAAGCCCTCATCAAGGTTTGCAGTCATATGAGGAGATTGATGAAGGAGACTTTTGTTTTGTTTGTAATCAGCAACAGTGTTTGGTTATTCACGAAATTCAGGATCCTTTTGGCAGCTTGCTGCAATCACCAAAGAAAGACAACATAGAGGTGAGAAAATTTTTAAGATTAAGGTATGGAGATTATCTGGATCAGAGCAGTGATGTGTTAATGGAAATCAGTAGCTATGTGTATGAAGATCCTTTTGCAGTTTTCTTGAAGTCCTCTAGTCAATTCATGCTTTGCAAGTTTATCAGCAGTCAGCTTGAGTTCAAATTTCCATGGGAGTTGCCTTTCGATTCTTTCCTTTTCCTGCGCATCAGTAAGCATGTGGGAAGAAATCAAACAACAGCCAGGATGCTTACATGGTTGCATTGGTTGTTTCATTTCACTTGATCAGGTGATGAATGAAACTGTTAGAGTAGGTTGTATTGAATAAGCTTCATATTGAGCATATTTCCAGTTTGTCGGTTGTGTTTAAGTATCGAGTCAGTTCTTAGTTGAGTGAGAGTCAATTTGTGTCATCAAGTCATCAGTTTTCAGTCATGCATTTCAGTTTGAGTTTTTGATTTCATTGTCCAATGGATAAGGCACTGGTCTGCTCTCCCAAATATCTGTCGTTCTTGGCACCTCCAAGGAGCTACCATCCCCATTGGATCCAATGTTAGTGTCAGCCTTTGTAGCTTTCCTCCAGTGATCAACATGCTCTTACAAAGTGATTTTAAGGTGTCAAGGTCAAATTTTGTCATTTCAATGAGTCTTCAAGCAAAATTTGGTCACTAGGCATTAGGTCTAGGGTTTGTTTTCACTCTTTTCAAAGTTGTCCAAATTTCGGTCCATGTCACCATTCAGCTGAGTGTACCATCATTCAGAGGGTTGTCATCATCATGTCAAGTTCCATTGGGTCATTTTACAGCTTGTTCATGCTTCAGTTGTGCCTAGGTAAAGTCCATTTCCCTCTCCTAGGGTTTTGGAGGTAATTTCTCTTGGATGGTCAAATCATTAGAAAAACTTGCATCCTGATGTTCATACACATTCCCCTATCATTAATGTACCTTATTAAACACTTCCCATCACTGAGATCCCCCAAATTCCTCATTTTTGCACAAACCCTAGTTTCTTGCCACAACTTGGAATTTTCTAGGCTAGGCCTGTGTTTTTCCCTTTTGGACCCCTTCCCCTCACTCAATCTCTGATATTCCACTTTCCCCTGCTTCCTAACATCCCTCCCTACTTCCCAAAATTTTCCCAAGAATTTAGAAGCCCCTTATCCCCTTCATTTCGCTTCATTTCGACAAATCCCTTGTTTCACACATCGGGATAGGTTTCACTCAAATAATGTTTCAGAGCAATAAAAGATGAATTTTGGAAAACTGAGAGAGGTTTTTGTACACAACATGCCAAGGAAGAAAAATCTCCTTCACTTTTTACACAGGTGTAAGGGTTTTGGAGAAATGTCAAGAATACCGTTGCCTCAGGAGAATTGATGCACCTACAGGAAGTAGTGTTGGGAGATTTGATTTTTGACAGGGTAAATGAACTCCAAATTGAAAAATTCCAGTTAGGATGGAAAGTAGACTTCATAAGCTTTCCAACGAGCTATCACACGTCCAATTTGGACACCGGGAAGGCCTCCAAAATCCTCCTGCAAAATTCACTATGTAGCGCGCGACGCATTGAGCCATCAAGCTAGAAATTCACCCAAACTCTTCAAATTTTCAAATCCAATTCTTGTGAGATATTTCTCAAGCTATATAAACCATTTGAAACAAGTTATTTTCACAAATTTCCAAAGCAGAGGTCGAATTGGAGTGTTGAAGGGCGAAAAATTTGTTTTGGAGCCGTGGAAGTGAATTCATAGTGCGCGCGGCGCATACAAGTGGCGCGCGGCGCACTGGGCATCACTGGCCTGTGTATTTTTGCATGCGCGCGATGCACACAGAGCGCACGGTGCATTGGGCATGCGTGCGGCGCATAGAGCCCTGAGGCCAGAAAACAACATTTCATCACCCAAATTCGCATCAAATTGCCTCATTTGCCTGCAAGTAAGTTATTCATGCTTGCTCAGTGATTCGTGAACATGTTATGGTGTTGCAAATGAGGAAAACACAAGTGTTTGATATAGTGAACATTAAACCCTATATTCATTGTCAAATTCGCTCCATAGGGTTTTGAAACAAATGATGGTGATATTGTTGGGTTTCAAATCTTTTGTTATTGACATATATACTCATGCCATCTATTGTCATTAGTGTCACTGTTTATTATTTACCATAGCCTCACGCTCTCTTTGCTATTCCATCATCGTTGTCATTGCTATTACCATATCATTGTCTCAATGTTTATCATTTATGTTATAACACAGTCCCATATTCACTATCCCACATCCTCCATTGACAAAGTCTAATTGTCACTGCAAGGGCTATTTTCACTTTTGTTCCTAATAACTATTTCCGCCAGCATTACACTCCTTCCTACTCACTTGTCAAATCCCCATGTAGTCAAGCAGTGGCTGTTTTCCATTCAAACTCATTTGACAGTACCTTTATCATTGTGGTTTTCCTATAGCACCTTGATACACATGTGACACATTTGGGATTAGAGCATACACTGAACTCTTGTTTTTCACCATACCTACATCAGCATATATTTGTCAAACATCTTGATTTCAGCGCCATGTCAAAGACAGATTCAGTTTATGAGCAGGGGTATGACAGTGATTCCACATCAGAGATTAATGTGTCAAGGAGATCTCATAAAAGTGGCCGTTACATATCAGAGAGGCGCCAGAGTCTTGTTTGCAGCATCACGACGAGTACTATCTCCACCCGGGGTGGAAGGGATCTCGTTAACTTCATCAGCAGAGCGAGTACTATCTCCACATGGTGTGGAAGGGGTCTCACCTTCTTCATCAGCACAGGTACAGATTCAGGACAGAGGCAAGAGGCCTATGCACGATGAGGGCCCTTCAGGAGGCCGAGACACTGATTTCACACTCATCGATGTTGATGCGAGCTCTCCTAGCTCGAAACTGAAAGAGATCATCCAGGAGCAGAAGGCCGAGATTGAAACGCTGAATGTGAAATTGCAGAGAGCTCAGTGGGTAATAAACTACCTGAAGCAGCGGAACAAACATCCAGAGGACCAGCATACACTTGTAGAGTTGCGGCAAATCCGGGAAGACCGTGCATTGGCCCGGAAGAGACCCGGTGACATGACACCGGCTGATCGAGAGACTTGCCTCACGCATGTTAACATTCATCTGGAGAAGTTGTTGGCGAAAGCCAATAGAGACAAATACATGCTCCGTCACATGAAAAATCATTATTGGGCCCGTAATCACGTTTGCCAAGCTAAAATGAAGATCCTGAAGGCAAAGTTGAGCAAAGCACTAAAACGACGAAAGAGGCCTGATCCACTCCGTATTTTGGCCGAGGCTTCATTGGCTGAGCATAAGGCATGATGGGAGATCTTCGCTCCGAATTTCAACAAATTCTGAGAAGTTTTTGTCATTTTGGAAAATTTTGGTCTCAAAACAGGTTTTTCCGCCCAACGCGTAGCGCGTCACGACGCGCGCTTATGATTGGGACACTTTCTGGAGGAAAACTTTGTATTTTTGGATGTGTCATGGTAAGTTATGCATGCTCAGAAATGGCCGAAGCATTTCATCAAGCTCTGGATGATCAAAAGGGCCAAAAACACCATGAAAATCACCTTTCTGCCACATTTTGCACCAGCAGGAAGTACTTGTGGGAGAATGAAGTTTTGGAGGGGAAAATGAGCTCCAAATTGGGAAATTCCACTTGGGTTGGATAGAAGACATCCAGAGCTTTCCAACAAGCTATCATGAGCTTGATTTTGATGCCGGGAAGTGCCCCAAAAATAGGCTGAAAGGCGTGCGACGCATAGAGCTCAGGCGCGCGGCGCATATAGAAAATTGGCTAATTTTTCATCTTCCAGCTCAGAATTTCGGCCAGTTGGACCAGTTTTGATTGTGGATGTAATTTTTGAGTTATCTTGATGTAATTTTGTAGTTTTAATGTAACTTTGACTCACTTTTACCTATTCTAGATGATTCACTCACAAAAAAATGAAAATCAAGTGAATGAATCAGTTTCCTTTCTTTTAGAGGCAGGTTGTTTGGCTGCCTAGTTTTTAGCTCCTTGTTTAGAATTGGTTGAAACTGCTCCTAGAAGGAGGAATTCGACCCCTAGAGGCATGGGAAGGGGTTAGGATGGTCTATATGATGTATTTTCTCAATCATTTTCAGAGGTTGGACAAGTTGGACTCTTGGGAAAAGTTTGGCACACTATTGTACATATTTTCTGCATTTTGGCTAAGGAAATATCAGAGGTTTTGCAGCCCCTGTTGGGATTCTTGTGGCTTTCAGTTTTGATGGTGTGTTCTCTCAGTGATTTGTAATGTTATTTAATGTTTAATGTATTCCATTCCCTTCTTTTGCTTCTGAAACTAAATGAATGAGTAAATGAGGTAGAATTCATTGATTCCAGTGCTCTGCCTTTAAATTTGTTTAGTTTTATATGTTTTCGCCAGTTTGGAGAGGATCCTTGTTCTCCCTTGCCCTCTTCATCTCCTTGTCATTCTGATCCATCCATACACATAATCAAAAAGCATCAACACTACTGCCTACCTTGCCCCAACTCGAATTCTGCAAAGATCTGGCTTCATCCCCGAGCCCAAAATTGTTTTTCCCATTTTTCCAACGTAAACCCAAAAATCTAAAACAAACATTCCTATCTATTTACTAGCCTAAAATCAGTATTCATTATAAGTCATCTCAGCCCCTTTGAAGATTTTTTGCCGAGATAGACCCGGAGAGAGCCCTCTCCTGTCCTCGTAGGGCTAGCTACGAGGCTGAGCTTGGTTTGATGTTGCCTTGAGTTTTACCTTATTTCAGCCTAAGGTAGATTCGAGCGCTAACAGGTCTGGCGCTTGAATTTTTATGCACGTGAATGAGCTTGAATCGACCCACCTTCACATCTCATCATGTAATGTTAATGTACCAATATACAAATCAAAATTCTTCTATGACACACCAACATTTTACATTTTCTACCATATATGTTTTTTTTTTGTGTTTTGAAAGATATTTCAAAGCTAAATGCAAATGAGCCGCAACATCTGGCTCCACCTAAGGATAGTGCTTTTTTCCACGGAAGCGTTAAGAACCGCAGATTATTGCCTTATCCATTGGGCATGGAGTCAAATATTTCTTGGTGACATATGAACAATGAGAAATCCAGTATTTACAATGGTGGAATGCTAACTTTTAATGTTGAAAATAATGCTTCAGAGATTGCTCGTTCACAGGCCGATGTATTGTCTCTCCATCTGGATCTTCCAAAATAAATGTGTTATTTGACCTTGCCTCAGATATCTTGTATGGACCATACCAGAGAGGGTCAAATTTACCATGCTTCCCCTTTTATTCTCGTCTGGTGTCCCATCTTAGTACCAAATCTCCTGCTTGAAAGAGAACTTTTGCTTTTCTGTCAAATATAGACTTCATATTTTTCTAATAAGTAATCAAGTTATCCCTGACTTTGTTCTTGTTTTCACTTGATTCAATTATTTTGTTCAATCTTCTTACCAGAGCATTCGGTTCTTCCTGAGCTTCTTGAAGGAAAGAAATCACTGGTTTGGCCAGCTAAGAAGGAAATAGTGTTTGAGTTCCATAAACCAGTTCATAGGGAGACTTCCCAGTGGATCTCTTCGTAGTGACTCGAACTGCCCAGAGGACAAACTTCAACTTCATATCCCAATCCTTCTGATTCTCGGTGATTATCTTCTTTAAGATTATGACCAGTGTCTTATTTGAGGACTCTGCCAATCCATTCCCTTGGGGATGATATGCTATGGAATGTGATAAAATTACATTATATGTTTGAAATAAATTAATAAAACGAGAAGAGTTGAATACCGGAGCATTATCAGTCACAATTTTGACTGGACATCCGAATCTGCTAAAAATGTTTTCCTCCAGAAACTTCATCACTATTTGGTCATTTGCCTTCTTCGTGGGTATTGCTTCAAACCATTTTGTAAAATAATCAATGGCAATCAAAATCCACTTGAATTGTCCACTTGAAGGTGGATTGATCTCTCCAATAAAATCCAATCCCCATTGCCTGAAGGGTTCTTCAATAAATACTGGGATGAGAGGTAATGGAGCAAGTTTTTTCCTTTCAGAAAACAATTGACACTTTTGACAACTTATGACCAGTCTATAAACATCTGCAAACAGGGTTGGCCAATAGAAGTCTGACTTGAGAATATTATGGGCAGTGACCTTCCAAGTATAATATCCTCCACACAAACTTTCATGATATTGTTTGGTGACTTCAATAGATCTCCTTCGATTAAACATAACAGCAAAATACCAGCAGGATCTTTTCAGTATAGCTTAGCTTCTATGATAACATAGGGTTGAGACTTGAGCTTGAGAGCTCTGTATTTTGTTCTATTTAGTGAAGTTGGACAGGAAAAGGAACACAAGTAGTGCACAATATCCTTATACCACTCGGAGCACAAAAAATTCAATACCTATTTTGGACTTTCTTTGACCTTCTTCATTAACAACTCCATCCACTGGTGCCAACAGATTAATTCCCAAGGATTGAAAATTTTTCTCTGTCAGCAACTTCGCTAAACCCTGTCCCTTGACCAGCTTGGTGGGTTTGATGTCCAAATCATCCTCTTGGATTTTTTTTATCCACTTCCCCATTTTTCCTTCAACATCACTTTGGACCAGCACATCTTTCACAGCAGAATTAGTAACATAAGCAGTTATTTGGGACTGCAACACATAAGTCCTTAAGGCTTTCAGTGCTTTTACCAAAGCATGTACTTGTTTCTCCATAATATTGCATTTGAGCTCAGAATCTCTGAAAACTTTACTGAAAAATGCAACTCGCTGCAAATTAATGTCTTCATTTTTCTGCAACAACACAACGGCAATAGTAGTGGGGGATGTAAATGAGAATACCTGAAAGGCTTTTTGATAGTCTAGACTAATCAAAATTGGAGCTTCCTGCAATGCTCCATTTATTCTAACAAATTCACCTCTTGCTTCATTTTCCCATTTCACTTCTGCATTTTTTTTCAACATATCTGTTATACTTCTCACAATCTCAGCATAATTGGACATAAACCTCCTCAAAAAGTATTTTTCCCAGTAATCTCTGAATATCCTTATTTCTTATGAGTAAAGGAATAGTCTAAATCGCTTCCACCCTTGATGAGTCAATCTTTACTCCTTGTTTAGAAACTATGTGACCCAATAATTTACCTTATTTTAAGGCAAATAAATATTTCTTGGGATTTAATGGCAGACCAAAATTTCTGCACTTTTGAAAAGTTTTTTGAAAATGCTCAGTGTTCATCCTCTGAACCTAAGAAAACAGTTACATCATACAGATATATAACTACAAACCTGTCACCAACGAAGGCTATGTCCATGGCCCTCTGAAATGTTGCACCTGCGTTCATAAGGCCAAATGGCATCCTTGCATACATGAAGGTGCCCTAGGGTGTAGTGAAAGCAGTCTTCTTCTAATCTTCTTTTTCTACTGCTCCCTGATTATACCCAGAAAATCCGTCAACCATAGGCAACCTGTGAGATACTGTCACCTTTTGTAAGACATAATCCATTTTCGACAAAGGATAATTATCTTTTATAGATGCTCTGTTTAAGTTCCTGAAGTCTACACACAGTTTTATCTCTCCATTCTTATTTCTTACAGAGACCAGATTGGAAACCCAGTCTGAATATCTGAGAGGGACTATAATTTTCGCCTGCAACAGTTTCTTCACTTATTTTTCGATTGGAGCTAACAACAATGGATTGATATCTCTGAGCTTTTGTCTGTGTGGTTTGAGTCCTTCCTTCAATGGAATATTATGCTGAATAATGCTTTTGTCATATTTTTTCAGGTCTTCATACGACCAGGCAAACACATCCATATGCTTCTTAAAAATATCAATGTATCTTTCTTTGTAGTTTTGGGGAACACTTTTGAACAATTTCACTATTTTGGGTTCCTGTTGAGTTCCCAAATTACAATCTTCCATCTCTTCTTCTTGATGTGTTTTCTTTGAATCAACAGCAACATCATTAGCATCGAATAATATTTTGAGGGGAACCAACCCTTTGGAGAGCACATTATCTTTCAATTGGATAATCTTATGTTGACCTATTGACTGCTTAAGGTTTCTTATCTTTGTTTTCTGTCCTGTTTGTTCTTCCTCTTGGTCTATCTCAGTGTCTTCAAAGTTTCCAATCATGGTCAGGAACTGACTTATCTGTTCATCATCGTCAAACACCTACCAATGTTTCACATTATCAGGAATAGAAGGTCTATGCCTAACTTCAATTTCATACCTTAACCTTGGATTTATTGGAGGTTTGAAGGTGTTGGGTACAACTGCTAAAGAATCGGCCAATCTATTCTCCTCCCTCGAAATACACTGAAGATTGAATTCTTCAAAATATTTTTCTACCAGATCCCACACTTTTATTGTGAAACCAGCTCCAAAAATAGAAGAAAAGAGATAGCAACGCCTTAGAAATAAGCCACTTCGAGGGGGCAACCTCCAATACATTACATGAATGAAAAATTCTTGGATGATACAAATTACAAAACCTCATTTCTATATATAGGTGTCCATGGGACCACAATGTAATCCTAGCCGACCTAACAATAATAATTTAAGGGCACAATAATAATAATATGGGGGTTACAGGGGTACAATAATAATAATAAGGGAGTTACACTAACAACAATAAGGGACTATACTAGTAATATAGAGACCTAACATACCCCTCTCCCTCAAAAAAGTGTTGTCCTCAACGCTTGAGTAGCTCTGGGTACTTATGTATAAAATTCTCATCCTCCCATGTAGAATCTTCAGTGGGTAAGTTCTTCCACTTAATGAGATACTCTGAAATTGATCGATTTCGTAGCTGTCGTGTTCTTGTTTCCGTGACCGCTTTAGGTTCCAATATGATTTTTTCTTCCTCATCAAGTTCTAGCAATATTGTTTGAACTGGAATATTTTCACCTATAACCTTCTTTAAGCATGAAACATGGAAAACTGGATGCACTCGTGAAGAAGCAGGGAGCTCCAGTTTGTATTCCATAGTACCAATCTTTTGCAGCACCTTGTAAGGACCATAGTACTTTGGCGATAATTTATTATCCTTCTTAGCTTGCTTCAAGGACATTTTTTTGTATGGTTGTAGACGTAAAAATACCTAGTCTCCTACATCAAAACTTCTCTCGCTGTGATGTTGATCTACCTGTTGTTTTATTCAATTTTGTGCCAAATTCAAGTTATCCTTTAAGAGCTGGAGAACTTCTTGTTGATTGTCGATGTGATCTTTCACTGTTTGAACCTTTGAATTTTCTCTTAAAGATGATGTGATGGATGGTGGATGATATCCATAAAGTGCCATAAATGGGGTCATTTTCGCCGCAGTGTAGAAGGAGGTGTTATACCACCATTCAGTGAGAGGTAACCACTTGACCCATTGTGTTTGTTTATCAGATACAAAACAATGAAGATATCATTCCAAACATTTATTTACTATCTCAGTTTGACCATCAGATTGAGGATGATAAGATGAGCTATGAGCTAATTGAGTACCCAAGCAAGAAAATAACTCCGTCCAAAAATTTCCAGTAAAAATGGGATCTCTGTCGCTCACAATAACCCTTGGGTTTCCATGTAGCTTTTGAATTGTGTCCATAAATGTAGTAGCAACTGTACTTGCTTTAAATGGATGAGATAATGCACAAAAGTGTGCATACTTGGTAACTCTATCAACTACCACCATGATGACACTCTTTCCTTCAGACTTAGGTAAACTTGTGATAAAATCCATTGAAATATCCTCCCAACATTGACTTGGAATGGATAAAGGTTGTAGAAGACTCAAGGTCTTAATTGTCTCAACTTTATTACGCTGGCAAATCAAACATTCTGCCACAAACTTTTGAATATTAGATTTAAGGCCATCCCAAATAAAAATATTTCTTCACCCTGTGGTAAGTTTTTAAAAATCATGAACGTCATCCTAAAGGAGAAGTGTGCAATTCCAAAAGAATATTTTGTTTTAATGGGGAATTCTTACAAAGATATAAGTGATCTTTGTACCATAAGAAATCATTTTTTCAACTAAATGTATTAGATGTATTAGGATCTTGTTGCAACTTTTGAATGAGTGTCCACACTTCTTCGTCCTTCTTCCATTCATCCCTTGCTTCGGTTATCCAATCTGGTTGGATAATAGAAATGGCACAAAGCAATGCTTCCACCTCTTCATTCTTTCTTGAGAGTGCATCTGCAACAACATTTAGCTTCCCTTTTTTGTAGATTATTTCAAAGTCATAACCCAACATCTTTGTGAACCATTTTTGTTGTTCTTCTGAAGATAGTCTTTGTTCCAAAAAGTTTTTAAGACTATCATGATCATTTTTTACCTTGAAGTGTCTTCCCATCAGATAAGTTCACCATTTCTTTAATGTATGCAGTGTTGCTAACATTTCTTTCTCATAAATAGCTTTTTGTAAATACTTTCCTTTGATTGGACGACTTTCAAAAGCAATGGGTCTTCCTTCTTACATTAAAACAGCACCAATTCCATTACCTGAGGCATCACATTCCACAATAAATTTTTTTGTGAAGTCTGGCATAGCTAAGACCGGTGCTAGGCACATTGACTCTTTAAGATGTTCAAAGGCCTTAGTTGCTTTAGGAGTCCATGAAAATGCATCTTTCTTCAATAATGTTGTTAGAGGTGCTGCTATTCTCCCATAATTCTTAACAAACTTGCGATAATACCCTATTAACCCGAGAAATCCTCGCAACTGCTTTATGATTGTAGGGACTTTCCATTTTTTAATGGATTTAATTTTGTTAGGGTCTACCTTAACACCCTCGTGAGATACAATATGACCCAGATATTCCACCTCTTGTACTCCAAAGAAACATTTGGATGTTTTTGCATATAATTGTTTCTCTTGCTATAGTTTGAGCACCATGTCAACATGTTGAACATGATCCTTCCAAGACCTGTTGTAGATTAGTATATCATCAAAAAATACTAGCACAAATTTTCTAAAGAAGGGTTTGAAAATGGAATTCATCAAGCCTTGAAATGTAGAAGTTGCATTGGTAAGGCCAAAAGGCATGACCAAAAATTCATAATGACCCTCATGAGTTTGAAATGTTGTTTTCGGAATATCTTTAGTCTTTATTCTAATTTGACGATATCCTGAACGAAGATCCAACTTGGTAAAATAAATTGCTCCATGTAATTCATCCAATAATTCATCAAACACAGGAATGGGAAATTTATCTTTAATGGTGAGCTTATTGAACTCCCTATAATCCGGACACATGTGCCATGATCCATCCTTCTTGTGTACCAATTCTACAGGCGCAGAGAAAGAACTTTCACTAGGTTGAATTATACGAGCGTTTAACATTTCTGCAATCATACGTTCAATTTTGCTATTTTGAACATAAGGATATCTATAAGGCCTGATGTTTGGAAGAACACTGCCTGGAATCAAATGAATAACATGATCATGATCACGAATAGGTGGGAGCCCTTTGGGAGTTTCAAAAACCCTGAAATGATTGTCCAAGACTTTTTGGAGATCTACAGAAATAGGTGATTTTGATGTTGGATCTTATAGTGAACATAATTGTGCAATTACATCTCGTTGTTCTTTATTTAGAAGCTTTGTCATGACATTAGAGCTTATTATATTTTCCGGCTCCCCTACAATACCCCGTAATTCGACTTCCTTTCCTTCTGAGAAAAAAAAAAAATTCAAGAAAAATTCAAGAAAATTAAAAGCTACCATCCCCAAAGATTGTAACCATTGTACTCCTAGTACAACATCAGCATCTCCCATAGAAATGGAAAGAATTGGACTATTCAATACATATTCCCCCATGGTTAGCTTGATATTATGGCATTTTCTAGCGCAATTTATAGTTCCTCCATTTGCAACCATCACTTGACATTCTGATGCTGGGTATAGGAAACAATTCAATTCTTTGGCTACCTTACAATGAATAAAATTATGGGTACTACCTAAATCAATCAACACTATTACCTTTTTCTTCTTGATATGTCCTTCTATCTTGAGAGTTTGAGGAGTGGTAATTCCTGCCAATGCATTACACGATATGGTCGGACCCATTTCTTCCTCTTCTAGGGTTGGTTCCAAGTGTATATCCTCCTCTTGTTCATTTTCTTCTTCCTCTTCACAATCTATGTAAAATAATTTCTTCTCAGCAAACTTATGACCTTTAGTGTATTTTCTATCACAACTATAGCAAAGGCTTTTTGCTC
The DNA here is from genome assembly GCA_034641835.2 of Pinus albicaulis. Classification (NCBI taxonomy): domain Eukaryota; kingdom Viridiplantae; phylum Streptophyta; class Pinopsida; order Pinales; family Pinaceae; genus Pinus; species Pinus albicaulis. Next base: position 777,534,834 of record CM076573.1, on the reverse strand, counting down.
TTTTTTCTTCCAATTGTTGTGGTGTCAACTTTGTAGGTTGTGGAAATCTAGGAGTAGCAACACTTCCCTCTTTATAGAAGTGAGTGGTAGGCTTCCTTGTTGCCATAATTTTACATTCAATTTTTCTTGCCAACCTGAATGCCTTCTCCAATGAATCAGGTTCCAAAACGTGAACTTCATGTTGGATGTTATCATTTAAAGTCCCTATGAAGAGATCAATCATGTGTTCCTCTGGAATATCAGTTACCCTTATATTCGATTTTTGGAAGTCCTCAATGTGCTCCCCCACTAACCCTTTTGTTTGAGATTTATCAATTGGCTAAAGAAGGTGTTGCTCTTCGTATCCTCATAATGTGCTGTCATTTCCTCTGTAAAAATTGACCAAGTGACAATTTTTTTACGAGAGAAAAGCCATCTATACCATACAAATGTATTTTGTTCTAAATATAAAGTTGCAATGCATACCCTTTGTGCATTTTGCATATTATTGAGATCAAAATATTGCTCTATCTGTAGTATCCATGTTACAGGATCTTTTCCATCAAACTTCCTCATATCCATTTTTGGAATATGGTGGTTTTTCCCGCCAACATTAGAGTTTATGAAATCATGATTAACATTTTATTCTCATCATGAGTTTCCTCTACTATTTTTTCACCATTAAGAAACATTTGTTGTATCAACTTCGTCAAACCTTCGATGTCTACTTTTAGATCATTCTTCATGTTTTCCATTTTTTCATCGATCTTAGCTTCCATGTCATCCATCTTAGATTCCATTCCATCCATCTTAGCTTCCAAACCATTCATATTATAGCTTCCACAGCTTTCTTCAAACCATCCATTTCATTTTTTGTTGCTCTTTGCAATAGCGAAATTTGGTGCACTTGGTCATGGACTTTTGATATCTCATGTTGCATTTCTTCGTCTTCATGAGTCATAGTAGAGCCTTCTGAAGGCTTAATGGGTGTTGAATTCTTTTTAAGAGGCATTTTAGAACCCAATACTGATATATATGCTCAATAGACCTTTGGAATCACCTAGGACTGATTTTTCAAAAAAGACTTTAAAAAAAATACACACATTTTTCTTGATTTTGAGGAGCTCAATATTGAAATTGATTTATCTCTGTGATTTTGGATCTTCAATATTTGAAATTTGGCCCTGAAGTAGCCATGTGAATATTATTTCGAATGCCATAGGTCTGACCTGATTTGGATTCTTGAAGACAAAGTTATGCCCAATATCCTATGATGACCTAATTATGGACTGGTTCAGTAGAGCTAACTTGTACGACCTGCCACGTGTCACTGTTTCCTCCTTCGGCTCTGAAATTGATATAGCGAAAACTACAGTCTGTGTACTTGTGGCCACTTTCTATGGAATTCCAATCCGGTGCTCAAGAGAGAGTTATGAAGATTTTCCCACGATCACCTCTTTGAGATGAAATTTGGGAGCCTGCAAAAGACCTAACTTCCACAGACCATATCTCTGAAAATATTGCGAACCAAGCTCTGAAATTTTGCGAAGATCTTCCTCGGGATTTCTTCTTCACTCCCTAAAAATTTCAGCTTCTGAACCTTTGTGGAAAAAAAAGCTATAGCGAAAATTCCACGATGACCTGTTTATGTTAAATTCAGAAGCCTGCAAAAAGACCTAACTTCCACAGATCATATCTCCGAAAATATTTCGAACCAAGCTCTAAAATTTTGCGACGATGTTCCTCAAGATTTCGGCTTTGCACTCTAAAACTTTCAGCTTTTGAACCTTCGTAGAAAAAACATTATAGCGAAAATGCCACGATGACCTATTTGGGGCAGCGAAACCCTGGAATCCAAAGCTCTGATACCAAATGTTATGAAACCAGCTCCAAAAATAGAAGAAAAGAGATAGCAACGCCTTAGAAATTCCACTTCGAGGGGGAAACCTCCAATACATTACATGAATGAAAAATTCTTGGATGATACAAATTACAGAACCTCCTTTCTATATATAGGAGTCCATGGGGCCACAATGTAATCTTAGTGGGGCATCCTAGCCGACCTAACAACAATAATTTAAGGGCACAATAATAACAATATGGGGGTTACAGGGGTACAATAATAACAATAAGGGGGTTACACTAACAACAATAAGGGACTATACTAGTAATATAGGGACCTAACAACTTCATTCCTACATGATCTCAATCTTGGATATTTGGTTTAACAATGATTTTTAATCTGCCTTATAATCAATTCAGAGTCACAAAAAATTGAAATGCATTGAACTCCCATCTGTTTGGCAACTTGAAGGCTTGATATTAATGCCGCACACTCAACCAAATTGTTTGTTGAATCAAATTCTAGTTTAAAAGAGAAAGGCATGAGATTACCATATGGTGATATCAACGAAAATCTAGCGCCTGCGCCCTCCTTGGAGTAGGCACCATCAAAGTACAACTTCCAAATCTTCCTCGAGTGCAGCTCATTATTTACAACTGCTGAAGAGAGTTGCTTCCCTGTGTCTTCAGCGAATTTTGCATCTTCATGCAGCATGAAACAAGAAAGGTCTTATATTTCTTGACTATAAATGGGGGAATTTCCTGCATCTTTCTTGGAGGTAGTCTTCACAAACCGCGTTTCCTTCTACAAGCTCCTTTATTCTCCATTAAAAACCGAAATGATAGCATAAGTGAAATCTAATTTTAGTACACCTCCCAACTTTGCTCCCCAAGATCTTGACAGGAGCATTCCAAACCTGGCTGGGATGTTAGCAACCACTACATCTATGACTATGCTCTTTGGTGGATTTGTGCCAACGAAACTACCACATCTTTAATTAACCCAACACATTTCACCCTTTTGGAATCAAATGAATACAGATCCCTATAAGGTTTGATAATCTGCAAGTTAAGTTCGTTCATAACAGACAATGGCATGAGATTATGGGATGCTCCCGAGTCCAACATGCAATTATGTAGAGTAAAATCATGGAGAAATAGAGAAATATAGAAGGGTGGAACAGAAGGATCTACTTCTTCTACATGAGGACCAAAGGTGACTACTGGTTTTTCTTCTTGTAATTTCATTGTGTCACTTATGTCTTCCACCTGTGTGAGATTAATAAATTCTAAAATTTCTTTCTTGTACGCAGGTATTTTGGCTAATTCTAGAAGAGGCACCTGAATTCTGACCTTCTCCAACTCTTTTGTCAAATTGAAAGCATGAGTTTGCTTAACGTTATTTTCAGGTTCTTCTTCACTCTTTCTAGAATTTGTTTTTTGTTCGGGTACAAACACAACTCTCTCCAAGATATTAGTGTCAACTGATTTATTCTGGGAAGATTCACCCTACTGCACATTTGTTCTATTAAGTGAATTTACAGGTTGTTTCCCCTTACTAACCTGTTTCACAGGATCCTTTTGTTGTGGAGTCGGCATTGGAGGAGGAATGGAACCTTGTTGTTCACCTTCATTATCCTGCACTCTAGATCTCTTTCTAGACCTTAAATCATACTTTTTATGTAACTCAGCTTGCATGAACTCTGTGAATTGCCTACAATTTTCATCCATTTCATATTGATCAAAAGATACTTCAGCTTCAACATATTCTCCCTCACAATCTTCCTCTTCATCCTCTTCTATCATATACATAGCAGATACCTGATCCTCAGCCTCCCTTCGGTCATCGTCTATTGGCTCTGCGGGTGCTGCTTCTATACACAATGGTGCTTAAACCTGGTCTTGATCTCTTCTTTCCCTCTACATAATTTGCATGGGATGTCTTCTGAATTGAGGGTTAAACCCCCCTCAGTTTTGTTGTACTTGTCTTTAGGAGTTTTTATTTTCCAGTTCCATCTTAGCTAGCTTATTAGTCAGATTTTGTATCACCTTTGTCATATCTTCAATTCCTAGATATTGTGATGATTCTTCTTTTGTCTTCCCCTTCTCTTGGACTAGTTGTTTCCCTTTCGCCTTTCCAGCAACAGTCATATTAATTTCAATCTCTAAAGCATCTGTCTGTGTCTCCTCAAGAGTTGGGGCTCTTCTCTCTCTCAATGTTAAAGATAAAATCAGCGTCAAAAGCCCTAGCAAAAACTAACTTTTCTCCCACAAGGGGGGGCTTCATCTTTGCAGGTAATTTTTTTACAAACTCATAAATGTTTTCATTAGGCTTTCTTTTAATTGCATTAAACTTTATCAATGAGTAACCATGATCTCTTTTCTCTCCCAATCTCTGAGTGAATTGAGTTTCTAACTGTTTCCAATCATTTATGGAACCATTTGGTAAACGTTTCAACCATTTCCTAGCGTCTCCACTAAGAGACTGCACAAATAGTCTCATCACAACATCAAGATGTTTTACATTTAAATTCTCAGCAAAAGTGCAAAACAAAGGTAAATGTTGTTCTGCAGTTACTTCATCTTCTCTAGTGAAAGGAGGAAGTAATTTGAGGTATTCTTGAGGCATGGCATTCATTGGTTACAGAAGATTTAGTGGTGCATATCTATCCGTTAAGAAAGTTGGTGCTGCCATATTAACAACTTGGTTAACTGCTCCTTGGGTGGTTGAGGGTAATGAACCTGTTGTGAAAGTGAATGAAGGTGGAGGCAAAACTGATATGGAGGTAGGCTGATGGACAATAGCAGAGGGACCAACAACTATATTTGGTTGAGCTTGAGTGGAGGTAAAAGAAACAGACTCGAATGAATGTTCTTCTAACTGAGGTTCTTGAAAATAAATGGGTGTGGAAGGGGTATCTTGTTCCAAGAAACTGATATGGAGGTAGGCTAATGGACAATAGCAGAGGGACCAACAACTATATTTGGTTGAGCTTAAGTGGAGGTAAAAGAAACAGACTCGAATGAATGTTCTTCTAACTGAGGTTCTTGAAAATAAATGGGTGTGGAAGGGGTATCTTGTTCCAAGAAAGGGACTTTCTTGGAAATATCTTCAAACAAAGGGTTATGAGAATTGCTGCCAGGAGTAGGCAATGCAGGATCAGGGATTAAAGGAGTTTCGGGTTTCTAAGCCTTTTTAGAAACCAATCTTTCTAGATCTGGCAAAGCAGGGACTATCCACTGTGAGGTATCTGACCTTGTGTGAGGCCCCTTTTGGAAGCCAGAATTTTGAAAATAACAAACACAACCAAATATTTCCTCTTCACTAAACAACTAGAGGAAATAATGCAAAAACCCAAGGAAAATAAACTTTGTTTCTTCGTCCCTGGCAACGGCACCAGAAAATGTTGTATCTCAAGAAACAATCCCTTGGTTGTGGTAAGGAATCAGTGCTTAAGACATTTTATAAATGTATGTCACAATTACGATATCAAATGGCCTCTATTTAACACCTTTGGAATCTAATCACTTGATACCCTCAATAATCTGATATAATGAAATCCTTCACAATGCCATAAACTGCTGATACTTGAATGAAATGAAATGAAGAACTACAAGAGAAACTCAAAATGATATGTTGAATACACAGAATCTACCACTTTTAAGATTTAGAGGAAATCATGGGGAGAGAGGAAACTCGAAATAATATGTTGTAAACACAAAATCCATTACTTTAAAGTTCCATTAGGAGTTTGCGAAAAGAGAAGAGATGAAGTGAAGGAGCGCAAATTAAGGTGATTTAACTACTCAAAGATGTAATTAAGAGACCGGTTGCTACATTATTTCACTTCATTCAAAGAGGAATGAACATAGAGTGAAAATGGAAAGACATATCAACATCAACAGGTGCACGAAACTTGTTCTTCTTTCATTAGTTTCTTAGAGAAATCAGTACCAAATTCACAATAATCTAGACGTCCAAAACTCGGAACCCCTTTTCTTTATTTCTATCTACTTAAATACGTCACAGTGGTTCGTAACTCCTGAACTCCTTGAAACTATTCGAATACCTAAACTGTTAAGATTACTTATGCAATCATACTTGAAAAAACAAATTAAACCTAGAAATATGTTCGTTTTGTTGAATCTAATGTTGTTGAAGAGTCCTCCCAAGGTGCCAAGGTGTCCTTTCTGGTTATGATGTAGTGGCTGCACAACTGTGTAACGACGCATCAGTGCCCGACTTGACCCATCTGTCATGCTCCCAATAGGGTTGATATACGCTCTTTTGTCTGACTCTGCATATGCCCATGTGCTTCAAACGCGGTCAATCATATCACCTGCTATCTGACTCTGCCTCTGCCTCTTCTCCTTTGATGTGCATCAGGCTACTTACCCGAGTTCTTCTGCCGCGTTCTGCTTTCCTCCGTTATCAAGGCATTTCACCGAATTTACGTTGTAATCCTCCTCCTTTCCTCCGATGTGATTTAACACAGGATTGTCTTACCTTCGGATTTGAAAACCTTTGGAGTTCGATTTTGAAACCACATTGCATCTACCCGACATCGCACTTCACATGCCATTGTTTTCAACTTTTCCTTAGCACTTATCTTCTAAGACTTGCGATGTGCGCTATGCGATCGGGTCCCACCTGGCATCGCACTTCGACGACTTTAACATGAACCCTTTGCATTATCTTTTAAAACTTGCGATTTGCGAATGCGATTGGGCCCCATCGCATCGCATATCGCACTTCGACGCTTTTAACATTTACCTCCCGTGCATATCTGTTGAAACTTGTGATTGGCGGTTTGCGATTTTATCTCCGTCGTCCATCTCCCCACTCCAGTTCTGCGCTTTGATCCCAACCGTCCATTTTTCCCTTTGCGCCTCCTCCAAAACTCTTAAGTGTTTAAGGGAAATGCGCCCTTTCTCCTCCTTTGGGAAATTAGTTTGTTTGCTCCACGGTGTAACCCTCCTGAGCTTATCTGATGTCCTATCACGTTGGTCTCTCCTGAGCTTGTGAATGAGCCCGACTCAACCTTGTTCGGCGTGCAATGCTCTGAATGCGCCCATTGGTCCGGCTCTTGAATTATTCTGCACGTGAATGAGCCTGACTCGACCCACCTTCACATCTCATCATGTAATGTTAATGTACCAATATATAAATCAAAATTATTCTATGACACACAACATTTTACATTTTCTATCATATATGCTTTTTTTTAGTGTTTTGAAAAATATTTCAAAGGTAAATGCAAATGAGCCACAACAACCAGCATCATAAATCCAAATAATAATAAAAATGCAAGAAAAAGGGATCTAAGAAGGCAAAAATGGTGACCATTAACCCCTCCAAATATGTCTAATGATGGAACTCATCAAATATCTCTATAAAAGAGGAGAGCTTCCTCACTTTTACTCATAGTTGGATTGTGAGAGCATTCCTCTCCCCAAAGCTTAATGGATATATCTTTCTCAACACATTTTTGGTGTTAAAGATCTTCATCTATGTGGTGAATGTTTTCAACTTTAAATGCTCATATTTATCGCATTATTATGTCTATTCAATACTACCAAAGAGCTACTAACCTCAATCCATTAAAGGGAAACAATGTCACTTGGAAGGAGAATGTCCATCATTATTTCCTCACAATCTCCTTTGTCGGTTTGGGGTAAGCATTAAACCTCCTTGCTAAGCCATACATTAAGGTCTTTTTAATAAGGGATTTGATTTAATTTCATGCCATAATTGATCGTGTGGTTGAAGTCTTTCCCCTTTGGAAAGACCTTTCTTGTAGGGCCTCAATTTCATAATTTTCCTTAATTAAACAAGGGGTTAATTTATTTCCTTGGGATCTAGCCTTTCCATAATCCACAAACATTGAGTAACTAAACTTGGAGGATTCTCTTCTTGATCTCATCTTCCCACTTCAAGGGATTTGATTCAATTTCATGCCATAATTGATCTTGTGGTTGAAGTCTTTCCCCTTTGGAGAGATCATTTCTTGTAGGGCCTCGGTTTCATAATTTTCCTTAATTAAACAAGGGGTTAATTTATTTCCTTGGGATCTAGCCTTTCCCTAATCCACAAACATTGAGTAACTAAACTTAAGAGGGTTCTCTTCTTGATCTCATCTTCCCACTTTATTCCTCTTTTTCATTTTCTTTTCTTTTTAATTATTTTTTTATTTTTAATGTAATATGAATGACATAGAGAGAGAGTGAGCGTAGAAAAAGAGTTTAAGATACACATTAGGTTATTAAAAATAAAAATAAACAAAACACAAAAACAAATACAGATAAATGAAAAAAAATAATAATAATAAATAAATAAATAAAAATCAACGTTATAATTACAAATCTAAATCATTATTATTTAAATTTTTTAATATGATAAGCATATTATAAGTTTTTTATTCGAAACAAAAAAATGAAATTGATTTTAATTTTAATAAGAAAAATAAATACAAAATATAACAAATTGAGATTTATTATTTTTATTATTAGTTTTACAACTTTTTAATTATATTAATCTTATTATTGAATCTAAGGCTATTACAATATCTCATAATATCTCTCTTTGTCACGTAATACATTTATTTTTTAAATTTTATTAATAAAATGATAAAAAAACCAAACAAATCAATTGAAAATTTTAAAAATATATAGAACCAAAAAAAAAAAAATTCTTTTCCACTTCCCATTATGCATACTTTTAAGAAGACCCACATTGATAAAAATTGAAGATACATCAAAAAAATGTATTTGGATGGTTATATAAAAAAAACCTATTCACTTGGATGGTTATTCATGACAAGAACTTCTTATGAATGTTACCAAGCCAAGCTTTCTTTAAAAGTTTTCATCACATAAGGATTTCATTTAACTTCCAAATGGACCTACTTAATCATTAACATATATCTTAATTTCACATGGATCTTAATAGTGCTACAAAGGGTTATATTGATGGGTCAATATTGATGCAATTATGAAGGATAGTGCTACAAAGAGTTAACTAGATTATTCATTGCTCAATACCGATGGAACTATATATTCATTAAGAGGCTCAATATATGGTCAATTATATAAATGGGCCCCACTTGAAGATGATAATGCTCCTCTCAACAAGCCCAAGCTAAATCCAATTCTATATATATATATTTAGTAAGTTAACAAAAATTCTCCATGTCAAGTGGGTGTAGCTTATAGTGGTAGGGAGGGGTCGCTCTTATCTTCCCCACCTAGGTTGCAATCCCACCAAGATTGACGTGTTTGCTCCTTTGGAGTGGATTTTCTAAAAATGTAGCTAGTATCGATCTCTGGTACAGTGAACCGCAAAATATATGAAATAAACCCAAAAAAAAATATATTGTTCGCAAAAATTTAGCAAACTTCTTCCCCAAATCTAGCGAAGATTTCATTGTCAGTTGTTGTTCCCCTTTATTGATGAAAATTTGACAAAATTGAACTTAAAACTAAAAGGTTAATATTGAGAAATGTTTTGGATTACATGTCAATTGTGTATACTTTAATTGAAATTTGTTTCAAGTGGGTGTAGCTTAAGTGGTAGGGAGGAGTCGCTCTTATCCTCCCCAACTAGGTTGCAATCCCATCGAGATTGACATGTCCTCCCCAACTAGGAGATTGACATGTTTGCTCGAGTAATTTTTATAGGAATGATAACAGCCCATGTAGACATGGGTGGATTTTCTAAATATGTAGCTAGTATCAATCTTTGGTACCGTGAACCACAAAATATATGAAATAAACAAAAAAAAAAAATTGTTAACATAATTCTGCCCCAAATCTAGTGCAGGTTTTATTGTAAATTGTTGTTCCCCTTTACTGATGAAAATTTGACAAATTTGAACTTAAAACTAAGAGGTTAATATTGAGAAATGTTTTGGATTATATGTGAGTATGCTTTAACTGAAATTAGTTTCTAAAGAACTAAATGCAATGCCCTAATTCAATGAATGGAGAAAGCTTTTGAATACTCTTTCAAAATATCCAAAATGATTGTTCTTTCAACATGGCAAGGCACAAGTAAAAGAATTTGCTAGATTGAACATCTTCAAACTAAGTTAACAATGTTTTAAACTTATAAACGCAATAATTCTATCAATGGAGAAATTACAAGAAGCTATATAAGTGAACATTGTCAAACACTTCATATCACAATTTTAATTCAAGATCTTCGAATACTTTTTCACATAAGATGTAATGATCAAAATAGATGATTGATACAACTTTGCACTCTGTATTACAACTTCAATTCAAGTTCCACACTATATCACAACATTAATTCAAGCCCTTCAATACCTTTCATGTAAGATGCGATGATCAAGATCTTTAATAATTGTTCATGTAAGATGCAATGATCAAGATAAATGATGATCGATACAAACCTCCACTCCAGCTTGATTTAAATAGAGACCATAGCAAAAATATATTTATGCAAATCCAGATAGGAGTGTGCAATTTATGTATTCTTCGTAGTTTTTCGATATCCATGCTACACCCAATACAATTTTCTATTTCTATTTGATACCCAGGTCTCGAAAACAATTTCCTTGAGTGATACATGGGTTGCACCCAAAACAATTTGCCATGTGGTTCTACATGTTGTGATACATGTCACCCATGTCACACCCAAAATAATTTTACATGTCATGCATACAAAACAACTTCACATGTAATACATGTCACACAACAATTTTCCATGTCATACACATGCCACGCCCAAATAAATTTGCCATACAATACCCATGAAGCAAGACCATATACAATACCCTAACTCAACTAATGAAAAAATAATTCTAATGCAATACACATGCCACACCCAAATAAATTTTCCATTCAATACACATGAAACAGATCATATCCAATACCCAACTCAACCAACGAAAAATATATATATATACTCTACTATACCCAAGATGATTGTTCTTGCAGCTTGAAAGGACATGTCTAACATTTTGGTCAATTGAACAACTTCACACTAAATTAATGAAGTTTTAAAAGGTGCAAAAATACTACCAGCTGAAGCATTCAATTTGACACTAAATTAATGAATTTTATGCAATAATACTATTAGCTGAAACATTACAAGAATGTTGATGCAGAGGAATACCATCAACGTTTTATACCATAACTTCAACTCAAGCTTCTTTGGATACATTCTGATGTAAGACACGATGGTCAAGATAAATGATCAATATGAATTGCATGGCAGTGGGGACTATAGAATGCATAAAGGATTTATCTTCCCTGATTTTTCTCCTGCATTATGGCTTCAATTCAAGCTATTTGTTGAATACGTTTCCACATAAGACATGATCAAAATAAATGATTAATACAAATTTCCATTGTAAATATCTATTTTTCCTTTTGCACATAAGACATGATCATTATCATCAAAATAAATGATCAATGCAAATTTCCATTGTAAATATCTATTTTTCCTTTTGCACATAAGACATGATCATTATCATCAAAATAAATGATCAATGCAAATTTCCATTGTAAATATCTATTTTTTTCCTAATGCAAGTAGGTGTACACAGTGTATATACTCTGGCACGCATGTTGCACTCAGAGACAATTTTCCATGCAATATACATAGCCAATTTCTTATAATTTCTTAAAAGGCGCGAAGAAGACAAGGTTTAAAAGGGCCACAAGAGACTAGCAAATATCTTTGCCTTGATGCAAAGAAAAGTGTGCACAATTTATTTATTCATCATAGAGTTATGGTACCCATGTCGCGCACAAAACATTTTTCCATGTAAGACTCATTTTTCCATATGATGCCCATCTTGCAACTGAAACAAATTTGTAAGAAATATCCATGTCGTACTCAACAAATTGTCATGAAATGTCCATGTCACATTCAAAAACAATTTTCCAGTCCCTGTCACACTCAAAACAATTTTCCATGCAATACACATTTGCCCGCAAAGAAATTTGTCATACATTACACGAAGCAAGGTCTTGTGGACTACCTTAATGGATGGAGAAAACTTCCATAACAATGAATCTTGTTCATTCAGCATGGCAAGACACAAGTCCAAGACCGTGGTCAATTGGACAACTTGACACTGAATTAACAAAGTTCAAAACTCATACAAGCAATAATGCTACCCACTGAAACATCAATTGGACAACTTGACACTGAATTAACAAAGTTCAAAACTCATACAAGCAATAATGCTACCCACTGAAACATCAATTGGACAACTTGACACTGAATTAACAAAGCTTAAAACTCATACATGCAATAATCCTAACCACTGAAACATTACAAAAGTGCAATAATCCTATCTACTGAAACATTACAAGAGTACTAGTACAAGTTAATACCATCAACCCCTTGTATCACAACTTCACTTCAAGCTCCTTTAACACACTTTCATGTAAGACATGATGACACGCTAAATGATCGACACAAACTGCAGATTAGTGTGGACTAGGGGCAAGAAAAGATGTTTCCTCGATTTTCCTCCTGTCTCACAACTTCAATTCAAGCTCTTTGAAAATCTTTTCATGTTAAAAGATAAATAATCAATATGAATTGTGTGCAATTTATACACACATGTGAATTTGACCATTCTTTTTCTTTACTAAAACCAGATTAGCTATCCACTCAGAACGCTTGATTGGAAAAATGAATGTGTACAATTCATATACTCCTTGTAGTGTTTTGTACTCTTCTCGCACTCCAAATAATTTCCCATGCAACCCATTGCACCAAAAATGCTTTTCCATGTAATACATGTCACAAACTTAAGTGGTGCAAACAAGACAAGGTTTTAAAGGGGCACAAAAGGCAAGATTATCACTTACATGGAGGGTGTTATCTATTTCAAGGGCTTCAACTTGATTTGGATAGAGACAATAAGATATATATTTCTACAGATGCAATAGAAGTGTGTGCAATTTCTACACTCCGTGATGTTTTGGTACTCATGTCACACCCAAAACAATTTGCCATGTCAAAACCTGTGACAGCCCCAACCTGGGTTTCCTCACAAAATGCCATGTAAATATTTTACGGAATATGTCAAAAGGCTTTGTCAAAGGAACATGGATTCCAGAGCTAAGAGGTTGTCTGCTTGGGATGAGTAAGGTTTCCTTGTATAGGAAAATCTTAACTGTTCAACAGCTACTAAAGGCTGGTTGGTGTATGTTCTTAATGAACTGGTTCCTAAATTAAATGAGTTGCAAATAAAGGTACACAGGCCCATGTTGCTTGAGAACCTTGGCAAGGAAACAAGGACAGGAAATTTAAGAAGACAGGAAAACGCAAGGCAGCAAGGACAGGGGGAAGTAAATCACTGCGCAGAAATGTAAATAGGTAGGAAAAGAAAGGGGTTCGACCTCATGAGGATCCCAGGAGGCCATCATTGATCATTCAAGGATTCACTCCCTCATTAACTCACTCAGGAGGGCGTTGGATCAGGCAGCACTAGGCAGAGCACGAAAGAGAAGAGAAGCGAAGGGGATTGGTTCTCACGTTCCCTGGAGGCTGTGGGTTGAGACACTGATCTCTGGAGCCATGTAACAGCTTGGGTTCCCTGGAGGTTGTGGGTTGAGATACTAATCTCTAGAGCCCTGTAACAGCTTGGGTTCACTGGAGGTTGTGGGTTGAAATAGAATCCTTGGAACCCTGTAACAACTTGGGTTCCCTGGAGGTTGTGGGTTGAGATAGAAATATCTGGGCCTTGTAACAGTTTGGGTTCCCTAGAGGCTGTGGGTTGGGATAGAATCTCTAGAGCCCTATTACAGTGTGGTTTCCCTCGAGGCTATGGGTTGAGATAGTAGTCTCTGGAGCCTTGGACAGCTTGGGAAGAGCCCAATCCTTGAGTTAATATTTGTGGAAGTTGTTTTGAAGATCTCCTGGTTTAAGCCTTTGGTTTTGTAGTGGATTCTGGACTTCCTGTGAAGGAGGTGAATTCCTGGTACTACTCTTTAAGGTGGAGGTGGTAAAACTCTAAATTCCATGTGTTGAAGAAAGTTGCAGCAGGCAGCTAGTGGGATTGAGGAAGGAAATCCTCTGGAGTCCCTGTTTCCGCTGGCAGTGGTGTTTTAATCCCTTGAGCAAGCCCCTCAGTCTCTAGAATTTGGCTCGGGGGTAACAACTGTCTATGGATGGGTGGAGAGTCACTGCCTAAGACTCAGTTGCCGTGTAAATCACAAAATAAGTGCTCTTTTTGTATGTTCTTAACTGATAATGCATTTACGTGTTTACATTTTTGAATTGAAATGGTGCTTATATCTGTAATGAGCATGTGTTACATTCTAGACTAAATGGTGCTTTAAATGTGATGAAAAAAGTATGTATAATGTTCCTATGGTTTGAGTTGTTATGTCGTCAAAATACAGTCGTGTCATTGATATAATGTGAATACCTAATATGCCATGAAATGCCAAAAATATCGAGAGGGTCCCTATGGACCTTAATCAGACTATGACATAATAAATAATAAAGACACGCACAAGTTAAAGACATCAATGGTTAATGCGGACCATATTCAGCCAGGAAAAAGTATTTTATATACATATATATACTCTCTGAATATAGAGGAATCGATTACATCAGAGACTACCTGTTTGACAGGGTCTGCGTATACACATGCATATATCTACAATGGCTACAAACCTAAGAACCCATTCGAGGGGCATTGTGCAAACGCTAAGGGAATTGTTTCCTCTTCTGATTATATTATAACCTGTAACCTTAACATGGAGGCCTTGCCCGCCTTCCATTTTCAGCAGGGAGTGTTCTGGCCCAAAGGCACGGGTGCTAATGGCAGTGTATCCCTGCCAATAGCCAAATTCCCTCGTCGAAGAACTTCCCTTAGGCTTGCTTCGAAGCATGGAGCTCCTAGCGTGCGGCAGGAGAGTTGAAAGCCTACGAGGAGTTCATTGCAAACCTTTAGCAAAGGTCGGCCATCGGGACCCCAACGTACGCATACCCGAAATTCCTTGGCCCTATACGGGGAACCACTGAGGGTCGGGAACTCGTTGGAGAGGATTCAGCTTAAGCTCAGGAGGGGTAGTGTCAGTAGACGCCTTGGTAAGCCGCCATAACTATTGTCAAGCGTTGATGAAGATCTTGACATCTGTAGAACCATCGTGTTCGACCCATGGTCAAACAATACAGCGGGAGGCTATAGGTGCAGAGAGGAGATGAGTTGTGACTGGAATCAAGTGGGTTGCTCTAGGTCTGGTAAGTTCTCTCTAGTCGGTCCATGGCATAGAACAAGCAAGAGCAGTGTCGCGACGAAAGAGAGCAGAGACATTACCTTGTAATGAACCCTGCAATCCTTATCCCTCGACCTGGCAGAACCCTAACCACGGAAGTCCCTGATTGGCGTAGCTAGATTTCCCTTATCATGATTGGACGGAAGAAGTTGATGTGTTCGGGAGCTTCTAACATGGAGGCTTAGTTTGTGTCGAAAAAGGGATCGGCAGGGATGACTAGACATCGGGCTAGTTGGGCTCATAGCTCAAGAGTGGGAAGAAATTCCATTGGTCGGAGGAGAGCCCACCATCTAGCTCATCCCGAGGGCCAAGGATCCTGTTAGTTAAAAAGGGGGAACTGTAGAGGTTACAGGATGACGTAAGGTTGGGCTAAGTTGTCTTCCACGTAATCCCAGTTGCATTATGAATGGTGCAAGGAGGACCCACTTGCCAGGTCCGCCCGCTGATCCAACCCCGGAGAATTCGCGACGGTGCTTAAGGGAGGTGGCAAGATGAGTCAGCGCGGGATGTTGTGGTAATGCCATGATTGTGCGCCAACTGGAAGCAAGAGTTGTGCAGAGGTATGGCCCACTAGCCACATGGCCTGGAGGCCATACCCCAAAAGTATTGATTAGCGTTTTAAAGGAGTTGTCGGGTTGACGGGGCGCCAGGCCAACTAAGTCTACAGCTCGGAAGAGGAGAGTGTTTCATTGGTCGAAGGTGGAGTCGTGCGACAACTCATCCCTGAGGCAATAACCCCGCAAGTCGATAAAAGAGCATGCCGCAAAGTGACGAGATGGCATGGTGCCGCAACCACGTGGGCCAATCGAGAGAGATGCATGCGGAAGGGAATGGCCCATAGCTCCACGTGGCCCAGAGCCTCCATCCCGAAGGAAGAAGGACGTGTTGTGGTCAGAAGCGTCGCAATAAATACATCAAGATGACATAAGTCATACGAAGTTGACAAAACCCGCACCCCGATTGGTGGAAAGGTGGTTCCACCTGCCAGGTCATCTTGATTGGACCCTTAAAGAGTTAAATGTTGCAAAAAAGGAGGGCATCAGGACAAGGAAGTCGGGGTGATGTTGCATGTAGGTTGCGGTGGCAGTCAAATGGTGAAGCGACAAAGTAATGGGGGGTAGAGGTCGTGCGGCCCACCATACACGCAATCCCGACAAGTAGGCCCCAACGGGTAACAAAGCATCATGCTTAGGAATCGCCAGGTAGAGGTCGTGCGGCCCACCATACACGCAATCCCAGCAAGTAGGCCCCAACAGGTAACAAAGCATCATGCTTAGGAATCGCCAAGATGGGGTGGAATTAAAATAAAGTGTCAATTTGATGTGGTTGAGCGATGGTCGTTGGATTTTTCAGAGGGACCAATGTGTGTGTGTGTGTGTGTGCAAGGTTAAGGGGCTCTGGTTATGAGGCATTGAGGACAAGCCAAGGAGCTTATAGTGGTGTAACCAAGCCCAGAAGGAGAATTGATAATTAAAGTGAGAAAAAAAAAAAAAAAGAGCAAGCAAAGATTAATGATAATGGTCCCATTCTTTTGACAACACGAGGAATTGGATTATCAATAGCAGCGTCCCGACTAGAGTTAGAGTGGTGAGGTTATTACAAAACCAAAGAAATTTGCCATGCAATACATACAAGACGAGGTCTTAAGTGGTGCAAATAAGACGAAGTTTTAAAGGAGCACATTGCCTTGTCATTGCATCCTTCTAATATTTTGTTCCTTGTGACATATTGCATGGGTAAAACTTTCCTCTTCCACAATGGATCGCATGGGCCAAAACTTCCCACTTCCATGGTACATCCTACAAACCCATAAGTTTTCTTCCCTCTGTTGCATTGGCCAAAACTTTACACTTGTATAAGGTATCGAATAAACCTAAAGTTCCCTTTCCCTCAGTCTATCGCATGGGCCAAAACTTTCCACTTTGGTGACATACAACATTGGTCAAAACTTTCCTCTTCCACAACACATCACACAAACCCAAAGCTTTTTTCCCTTTTGCAAGCAAAGTTACAATCCCATGTCTTTCCTATATTTGCAAAATAAATGCACATTTGTAAACATAATGTGCATTATGTACATTATTCCACCTATGTATTTCTTTTTAGTGATCCTCAAAGTAAACCAATTTCCTCATCCATGTCATCTATGTGCATAATGTGTGTTTGCTCTAATCCAAATATTCCTCTCAGCAAACTGTCTTTCCTATAACTACTGCCTCTTGATCTGAATCTCAATCACAGGTAGGGACTTGTTGCCTCTGCAAATCCCTCGTGATGTAAATTATAACCTCCAAGCACGTAAAAAGATTTCACCTCCTAAAATAAATAAATTGTCTTGAATACCATTCCGCATATAACCATAAATCTTTAAAAACTATCAATCAACCAGTCAGAGCTGTAAACTTCGAAAAATAATCAGATGGAATTGTTGATGACCATTTCACATATAAACACAAATCTATAAAAACTACCGATAACCAATCAGAGTTGTAAACTTCGAAAATGATCAGATGGAGTTGAATGCAATGATGGAGTTTTTTAAACCTTGCTTTAAATATTAAATTATTACACAAATCATGTTATGATCGTATGTAATTTCCTGTGTTATTTAAACATTTACTTACCGCACATTTTTATTAATTGTGCTTTCATGAATCATTGTGGGAAGTTGGATAGTAAAATGAGAAAATATGTGTAGTTCAAGTGGGTTTAACAAATGAGAATATGGTAATTCTCCTCAAAAGTTTCATGTTACATGTTTAATTCACAAGGGGAAAGACATATGCATATGAGCAAAGCTGTTGTTTGTCGATATTAATGTAGGAACAAGAAAAATACCAGCACTCACATTCATTCATGCTAACTGCTAAAAAGTGAGACAAATATGGGGGTTAAGAAAAGTACCAGCACTCACATTCATTCATTCATGCGTACAGCTAAAATGTGAGACAATTTTATTTTGAAAGCAGAACCCAAAAAATTGCCAAAAATATAAAATGAAAACATACCACAATCTCTTAGTATTGTCATAGGAATCTAAAAATATACTCTGTACACCACGCATTTAATAATGGAAATCTTCTCCAATAATAGAAGAGATAAATTGTTCTCGATCTGAAATTGGATGACAAATTCATCATTTTATCTTTTGTCTACTTCGTTGAATTATAAAGTTAGAGGGAGTTTCCTCATGAAACTGGAAGCAGAGATTACTTCAAATATATGAAACCAAGCTTTCCTCAGACTACAATGTTCCTTGCCACTGTAAAAATAGATGCCTGACAAATGGAAAACAAACGTAAATCTATCGCGGTACTAATGCAGAGAAGATGCCCCAACCTAAAATATTCCTTGCAGCGGTGAAAATGGATGCCCAGTGAATAGAAAACAAATTGAGAACATGCCCTTCGACTCCATGATGATACAACACCTCAGAATATGTACTCTTTGGTGTTTACAGCTTAAAATAAAGCTTATAATAATGTGCAGTGATGAAAACATCAAATATTGAATACCGCCCAATTGAGTGTCAGATTGATAGACAGATCTAGAGGTGGTCACAGGCTCACCGACGGCCTTGAAATAGGATAGCTTTTGTTGGTGATCGTTATTACGTGGAAGCATTCTTCTGTTCATTTCCAAGCATAAAGGGCCATCCTTAACTCCAGTGCAGATTTCGAGAATATTCTAGAATCTGATGGACAGGAACAAGGCTCATCCATCAAAGATCTCGATCCAGTCCGTGAGATTCTAGAATCTGCAATCGAGTTCAGGGAGCATATGGTTTCAGATATGAGTGCTCACATAGATGGCTACCAATAATGCATGCTTACAACAATATTCCCTCTGACTGATGAAATCCTTGTAACTACAAGGATATTGAGAGTGTAGTAACCCCATTTTTGACAATTACAGTTATGCGCATTCATATCGATGACTACCAGTACTGCACGCTCGCATTTAATTCCCTTTTGCTCACAAGATCCTTCTAGCTCCAACTATATTTAGTGTTTAGTAACTACCTTTTTCTTGGATTCCTATGGTATATGAAATCACTATAATAAAGGCTCTTACGGATAACTGTTATTGCAGGTGTTGGCATCCATCCCGGTCTTGTTAATAGTAACTACTGCTGGAATTCAAAACCGTTAGTACTCTGGTAAGCTATAGAATGTACCGCAGGATATTGTTGAAATTTCTGCTGTTAATGCTGAATTTATTTTGGTTATTGTTGTCATCCCCCTGTTAGTTTCAGATCTCATATTAGATTCCAAGGAGATTTATTTTTAATAAAAAAAATCAGATTTGGAATTAGATTCATAACAGAGGTAACCATAGCCCCTTTCTTAACCTGCCGAGAGAAACACCAAAGATCACAGATTTCTCTAATGCAGAGGAGCTATAAGAAGAAAGGTGGAATCTCAAAATAAAAAATCTTCATGAATAAAGTTTTCCAAAGATGCTCAACATTATGAAGAACATTTCCGGAGAAGCTTGCCATTATGAAGAACATCAGAGGTGACCACTCCGAGCAGGACTTGAATATTTTGCAAAGACCAATAGTGAGGATGAGAACAGTTATTGAATGGAAAAGATGTTAAAGATCTGTAACTAAGGATATTCTTTCCTCATAGGGTGCACTGTTTTGGAGAAGAGAGTCTGTAAGTGAGGATGCACTCCTCAAATTGTATACAATCAAGATGCAGGTGTAGAATATCGAAAGGTTATACATGGATTTTTTGGTGCCAATCTGTTAAGAGCTCCCCACAAAGCATCGGATTAAATATTCACCTTTGTAGATCTGATGGAAAGTACAACCAGACCTCAAATTTTGAAAAACTATCAACAACATCTGCTATCAAATAATAGTTGAAGTCTAAATATTCTACGCTTTGGTTTTCTAAATTTCAGTTTAAAATCATTGGAATTGCAAATTTAAATTGTTGATTCTTTACACTTTGAGCACCCCAAAGGTTTTTCAAATTGCTAAATCTATTTCTGCATTCAAAAATACATTTTAAATAACAAAAAATTACAAACTCACCAAAAAATTGTATTGCCTGATCCTAGTTACAAAAAGGCAAATCTTAGAACATTAGAGTCCACATGGCTTAAACCCTTTTCATCAACAAACTGCTCATTATTAAATTTCAAAGAAATAATTTCTTGACATGTAACACATGTGCTTTCAGGGATCGATTGTCAAGGTTCCTAACACATATTTTGGTTTAGCAAAAGGATCTTTCATAATCCAAATCAAAGGCCCAAATGAATGATCATGAGAACCATATCTAATACTAATGCATGTGCATGTATTAATAGAACATATCTGAGTGTAGTTTGAACATGCTAGATTTGGACCTTTTTCTGTCATTCCTTTGATCATTTTTACTCAAAATTTGACTAAAAATTAACAGTTGGAATTAAAAATATCAATTAATGAGATTGCACAATCCAGATATAACACAGAGTTTTGAGGTCACTGAATCCATTGTTACCATCAAAATGCATATTCAACAATCAAAATTTGCAATTCCAAAAACAATTTTTATATAATCAAATTCTGATAATAATTACCGGAAAAAAATATAAATCGTAAGAGAGTTTAGATTTCTCCCATATCTAATCAATGGAAGATGAATGTACATAAAATTTTGAAAAAGTCTCGACAACAATATTTTCTATTAAATTATTCGCACATTAACCCTTTCTGTCAGCAAATTGTTCATTATTAAATTTCATAGAACCACCAGATATTCATGACATGTGTCATGCATGTGCTTCCGTGATCAATCGAACGGGTTCCTAGCACACTTCGGTTTAGCAAAGGAATCTTTTATAATCCAAATCAAAAGTCCATATCTTGCTTGCCATGAGGACCATATCTAATCTTTGCATCAATGGAACATAGAGGCTGCAATAGCAAGGAACACATTAATTTTCGTTTTGGATTCACTATGTCTAGAAAATATGATGAGAGATATTGAGGCAGAAAATTATCTAATTATAAAAAAGGTAATCCTGCTAACATGAGAGTTGGGTTCATTTCCACCAACAGTGGACTACCTAGAGCAGTTATTGTTGAGAAATCTAGGGCATAGTAATTAAGTGATTTCTCTTCTATTAGTAACTGCTTGTGAGTGTTTTTTACTTCTTTAGATTAGGATCTTCTTTTACTTATGTTATTAGTGTTCTTCATCAAACAGCGACCAATGCATAGCCCATAAAGAGAAAAGAGACACAGAATATAGGCTATCAGCCAGGGCCAAAACCTCTCACTTTTTGAGAGGAAAACCCAAACAAATTCTTCTAGAGATTCCAATTGACGAATACCAAGACCATGACCTAGACCATTGACGAAAATGACCTCTCCAAGACTAAGTCAACTTTCTACAATTTAGCCTTCACTTCTCCAACTTAGGTCTGAACTTTTTGACCTCCTTAACTGTAGTCTTCGGCCTGCTGTAGTAGACTCTCCTTTCTCGCACGTGTGACAGATTAAGGATAAATTATGTCGCTTACTTCTTCGCTTAAATAGAGAGGAGCTCTATGTTAACTCGGCATGAAGCATAGACAGCATTCTTGCCTAACTTAGATTCTTAACTTCTGCAATTTTGCCTTTTCTGCAATATGTATCTGCCATTACCTTTCCTTGCACGTATGACAGACTTTGCCCAGAAGCAGACCTAAAATCTCTTCGATCTCCCCTTCAACTTGATCTCTTTCATTCACTTGGATGTAGGGCTGCTATTGACCCTTGGATCAAACTATTTTGCACCTTTCTCACTTAGATTACCTTCTGTGAAATCTTCACCGAAATTCTGTTCTGAAATGGAGACATACTACCCTATATATAGTTCTTTCCTCCTTAAATAAGCCGACATGACTGCAAGCTGGGCTGACGTGTCATTTATGGAGATATAATTATCCTTCTTGAAGCCAACTTGAGGAGGAAACTTTGCCTGGTCTTGGAGGGCCTTTTATACCTATTAAATGACTCATATAAAATGTAACATGCCCAAGAAGGGTCCTTCTTACATGACATAGACTCAATTGACTTTTATTACTAGATGACAAATCCTAAGGCTCACAATGGAAGCCATCACTAAAATAAAATACCTTGCTCATGAAACCCATGAGACAAGCATTACAATAATAATTTTATTTTTCTTCTTTTCATCAATTGCATAAAATGACAATTTCACATGTCATTATAAAGACCAAACCTAGTTACACTTTTCAACAGTTATTACGTCATAATAACACAATTATAGGTTTACAATCATCACTCCAAGGAAATGTAGTTTGGTTGCTTCCCTCCAGTGTTAACAACTTGGGGAGGATCACCAAAAAGACGGAGTTGGGCTTTGGAAAATATTTTAATGGATACCTAGTAGATTTTTCCCTTTCACGCCACATGCTTCTCAGTGTGGGAGGATGTATATTTGTTGATGGACAGAAAGACTTGGAACAAGCATCATTTATGGATATTACAAACTTAGTCGGTGAACATAAACACACTACACAATCAAGGTTAAGACAGATCACTTCAAGTTTAGTTGTTTGTGATTTTCATGATTCTGCCAACCATGGCTTCAATCCAAACAACACATTTTAATACTTCGGATTTCCATCAAATTAGAGACCATTAAGTATGTGCTAGCAAACATCAAGTTGCCTTGACAGATGTTCTAGAGAATGCTAAACCAAATGAAAGAGGATTGATGAGATGGAAAACCTCTACTTTGAGGTTGAACACATGCTTATTTTGAATTTATGCAGGTCCTTGTTATTTGGGGATCAATGATCCAAGGAATGGTGAGAATCATTTTTTTTCAATAGAAAAAAACAACAGTTCTTATATTATATAAGTTGTTACATTTTCAGAAAATATATAACCACAATGCCTGTGAAACAATGAAACATCAAAATAGGCAAAATAGGCATCTGAAGCAAAAGGAACAGAGCACTCCCGCTGCAAAACATGGGAGCAACCCTTACAGCATGAAAAATCAATCGAATTGTCTGATCACAAAGGTCTAAAAACAATGACCAACAATGCCTCCCATAAAAAAGAACAAGTGAACCTCATGCAAAGGGGAATTCCCTTGAGCCAATAATGGCACCCTGCTCCAAGCACTCGAAATGAATCTGCCCAGGAAGTGCAGAAATTCCATGATTGGAGAGCCAGTCAGCCCGGGAATTCTGCAACCTGAATATATGACAGAAGGAGACAGAGTGGAAACATGTTTTCATAGAAGCAATCTGATCCAACCAGTGGCATAGAGACGACACAGCCAGAGAGGACTTCCCCAAGGCCCAGTCTATAGTCACCTTCGAATCTCCCGTGACCACAATCTCCTCCACAACGAGCCACAAAGCACATCTTAGGGTACCCCATAAGGCCAACACTTCAGCACTCATATTGGTGCCCAAACCACCAGACCAGAAAAATTTGTAACTCCGGGAGGGGTAGATGAAGATAACTGCACCACAGCCACACATCCCATCCACCGAAGCACTATTGAAGGAGCCAATAGCAAAGGTCTGCTCAAAGGCTTTGTAGGACCAACAACGTCTATGATTCTTCGGTTTTATAAGGCCAATCTCCGAGAAGTATGCAACAATTTTGAGAGCGGTGGCTCTCAGATCAGGGGCTGCATTATCAAAAATGCAAGCATTTCGGCAGCGCCATAAACCCCACAGGATGTAAAGTGGAATAGCCTTGAAAATTGCATGACGAGAAGACCAGCTGCTGAGGCAGGCAAACAATGAAGTGCGATTCACTTCAAAAATGATCTGGAGGGCAGAGGAGACTTCCTCCCAGATAGCGCTGGCAAAAGGGAAGTGCAGAAATAAGTGTAGCCCATCCTCAGAGTCGGCTTTGTAGAGACAGCAAAATCTTGGGCCCTTGAAGCCTCTCTTGAGGAGATTGTTCCAAGTCAAGATGCAGTTATGGACTATCAGCCAAGTGAAACATTTGAGTTTCAATGGCACCTCCCACATCCAGGCCAGCCAACCAATGAGGGGTTCAGGCTGGGGACATGTAAAGTTGTATAAATAAGCATATTTTGCAGGAATGTCATCACCCTGTGATATGCCTCCCCAACATTCTCTGTGAGCACAATGCAAGCCTGAATAAGGTGTGCACGGAAGGTCTCTCACTCAAAATGCAACTCTAGGCACAGGTGTGGAAGGAATGGTGTGAATCATTTGACTCCGGGAAATTGATGTCAGCATTTCTGGTCGGGAAAGCATAATGTAAATGAAAAAAGGTTAACATTTGACAGTGAATCTGCCCCTAAGATTTGGGTATTAAAAATGGCAGAGGCAACGTTATACAACAACTTTCAACCACTACTACAAAGGCAGAATTTCCAACTTCAACAAAATTGACAACATATTTTTCAATGGAAAGCACAGAACTTGCAACATCAACATCCACAAGGCATATACTTCCCAACAAGCATGTCTAGTGATAACAATAAAAAATAATAAACAATGCAAGAACACACAAATTATCAATTCGACTGTTACTAGGTTCGGCCACAAAAATCTCCATTTATTTAATATACTGTCTAATCATTTTTATTTGCACCTTAACAATGGTGCTCAACGTCTACAATCAAAATATGGTCATTCACACTGGAGTACAAAATTCCCATACAACAAATCTTAATAGAGTTCTAATCAATTAAGTTAATTTCTACATCTTCATGTTGTTAGGTTAATCTAATGTCTCAATCAACTTCATACTCTTTTTCTTACATTTCTGTTGGGTGTGGAGCCTGATTATCTTCTTCATTTAGATGTATCGTCGCATTGGACCCCTGTTCCCACCCGTTGTTTGATCGCCGTCAGGGGGGTCCAATGGGGGGCAGCGACGACCTTTTGGAGCCCCCTCCCATGGCAGGGGGTTTCGGGGGCAGCGCCCCCGAAGCTAAAAACAAATGTAAAATTCCCTTGTAAAATATTGTAATTTCGTAGTCAATCTGGGCCGTTCATTAGGCGGATGATCGACGGTAGAAGTTATGTTTAATTTAGGGTTTTTTGCCCTAGAAGGCAACCCCTCTGTTGTATGAGGGTATTGTATTGCGTCTGTGTATGGTGTGTATACTCTGAGTGAGAAATAGCAAGGGGGACTGTGTGAGAAAGTAAAGGATATTACAGCGGATCAGTTGTAGGTGTGTCCCTTCATTTTACTAGATAATAGTAAGGAAGGACTGGTTGTTTCCGTGGACGTAGCCGAAGTTGGGTGAACCAGATATATCTGTGTCTCTCTTGTTTTATATGTTATTTATGTGTTTGTGTTCCCACGTATTTTATGTAATCCATTGCTCTGTAATATATAATTTTCTAACAACTGGTATCAAAGCCAAAGGTCTAGTTGGCTAATAAACTCGCAGGAAAGAAGGGTTCCTAGTTCGAGTGGGAGCAATGGCGAAAGATGGTAGGCTTAGGGTCGAGAAATTTAACGGTCAAAACTACCCATTGTGGAAGATGCAGATGGAAGATTATTTGTATCAGAAAGATCTGTACCTACCAATGAGCAGAAAAACAAAGAAGTCGTCGAGTATGACATACGCAAAATGGGAGATTCTCGATAGAAAGGCACTTGGAACAATACCGTTGTGCCTCACAACATCAGTAGCCTTCATCAATATTTCGAAGGAAACAACAACGAAGGGTTTAATTACGACATTGGCGAAACTATATGAAAAACCCTAAGCCTCAAATAAGGTTTTTCTTATGAAACGTTTATTTAATATGAAGATGTCAGAAGATGGATCTGTTGTTGACCATTTAAATGAATTTAATACGGTTACCAGTTAGTTAAGTTCTATAGGGGTAAACTTTGATGATGAAGTTAGGGCTCTGTTATTTTTGTGCTCATTGCCAGAAAGTTGGAATAGTTTAGTTATGACCATTAATAACTATGTCTCTGGATATAGTACTTTAAATTTTGATGATGTTGTCGATGCTATCATTAGCGAGGAATTGCAACGGAAAAGCTCCAGTGAGACATTGAGTAATGATTTGAGTGCAGAGACTAGGGGAAGAAAAATGGAAAGATGAAAGAGCTCAGCATATCACAATAAATCAAGGAAAGGCAAATCCAAGTCCAAATCGGGGATAGTGTGCTAGAAATGCGGAAAGAAAGGACACCTGAAGAAAGACTGTAAATCTCGGAAGGGAAAAGAAGGAGACGCACAACAAGAAAACAATAATGAAGCAAATGTGACAGGTGATGTATTACAAGATGCTTTTATTCTTTCTAGAAAATGTTACTGATTCCTGGGTGGTAGATTCAAGGGCCTCATTCCATGCCACACCTAATAAGAAATATTTTCATGACTATGTTGAAGGAGATTTTGGACAGGTTTGTCTGGGTGATGATAAACTCTGTAAAATTGTTGGAATGGGTAAGTTCTTGTAAAACAGCAGAATGGAAACCAATGGTTATTAAAGGAGGTAAGTCATGTTCCGGATCTGAAGAAAAATCTGATTTCAACAGGGCAATTAGGCAGTGAAGGTTGTGTGACAAATTTCATGGATAAACCCTGGAATGTCACTAAAGGAGCCCCGATAATAGCAAAAGGAAAAAAGGTTGGTACATTGTATTTATGCAATGGTATTTCTAACTCTGTTAATGCTTTAACTTCCAAAGGAGCAGATGCAGCATTATGGCATCATAGGCTCGGACACATGAGTGAGAAGGGGATGAAGATTCTTCACTCAATAAATTTGTTGTCGGGTTTGAAGAATATTGATTTGGATTTCTGTGAGAATTGTATTTATGGAAAACAAAAGAGAGTCAGATTTCTAAGAGTTGGGAAAGAGAAGAAGAGCGAAAAATTAGAGCTTGTGCATACAGATGTATGGGGACCTGCTCAGGTATCATCTCTCAGTGGCTCTCGTTATTATGTTACTTTTATTAATGATGCAACTAGAAAAACTTCGATTTATTGTATTCAGAATAAACCTGATGTATTTGATATTTTCAAGAAATGGAAAGCTTTGGTTGAAATTGAGACAGGAAAGAAGTTGAAGTGTCTGAGATCAGACAATGGAGGTGAATATTGCAGCAAAGAGTTTGATAGGCACTGTTCAGAGCATGGAATTCGCAGAGAGAAGACAGTTCCAAGAATACCACAAGAAAATGGTGTGTCAGAAAGGATGAACAGAACAATCATGGAGCGTGCAAGGTGCATGAGATTGCATGTAGGATTGCCTTTACAATTTTGGGCAGATGCTGTAGATACTGTTGTTTATCTAATAAACAGAGGGCCTTCAAGTTCCTTGGATAGTGGTATTCCAGAGGAGGCATGGATAAGCAAAAAGTTAAACTACTCTTTTTTAAAGCCTTTTGGTTGTGAGGCCTTTGTCCATATTAATAAAGAAAATAAAACAAAGCTTGAAGCAAAATCAAAGAAATGTACCTATATTGGATATGGTGTTAATGATTTTGGTTATCGCTTATATGATTATGAAAATCACAAAATCATTAGGAGCAGAGATGTAATATTCAATGAAAAGGTCTTGTATAAGAATCAGTTGCAGGAAAAAGAAAACAAAGAATATGCAGTCCTTGATGGGATCATAGAAAAAGTAAAGGTGCCTAAAAATAATAATAATCAACAGTCACAACAAAAACAACCACCACAATAGCAACAGTCACCTCAAACACCTGAAAGTGGTGTCAGAATATCTACCAGGATAAGTAGACCCCCTGAACAATACTTTCCTTCATTATATTATTTATTGTTGATTGATTCTGGTGAACTCAAATGTTATGAAGAAGCAATGCAGGGCAAAACCAGGAAAAAGTGGGAGCTAGCCATGAAAGAAGAGATAGACTCCTTAATACATAACCAGACTTGGGACTTAGTCAGGTTGCCTGCAGGTAAAACAACATTGTAGAATAAATGGGTTTACAAGCTAAAAGAAGAAAATGGAGGAAAACAGAGGCACAAAGCTAGACTTTTGGTGAAGGGGTTTGCACAGAAGAAAGGTTTTGACTTTGATAAAAAAAAAATTCATGTTGTTAAGATGACTTCAATCAGAACTATTTTAAGTCTTGTAACAGCAGAAGATTTGCATCTTGAACAGTTAGATGTAAAGACAACATTTCTCCATGGAGATTTGGAGGAAGAGATCTATATGTAGCAACCATAATGATATGAGGTCAAATGGAAGGAAAAATTAGTGTGCAGGTTAAAGAAGAGCTTGTATGTCTTAAAACAGGCTCCAAGGCAGTGGTATCTAAAATTTGACAGGTTTATGTCTGAACAAGGTTATACTAGATGTCACTTTGATCATTGTGTTTATCTAAAAAAGAAAAATGATGGCAGCTATATTATATTGTTATTGTATGTAGATGACATGCTTGTTGTAGGGTCTAACATGCAGGAAATAAATGTGCTCAAAATAAAATTGGCAAATTCATTTGCAATGAAGGATTTGGGAGCTGCAAAACAAATCCTTAGTATGAGAACAACTAGAGACGGAAAAAATCGCAAAACAACATTGTCTCAAAATGAGTACATATAAAAGGTGTTGAAAAGATTTAATATGCAGAATGAAAAACCGGTTAGTACACCTTTGGCTAGCCATTTCAAACTTAGTAAAGAGATGTGCCCCAAGACCCAAGAAGAAATGGATTATATGTCTAAAGTTCCATATGCATTAGCAGTTGGAAGCTTAATGTATGCAATGGTTTGCACAAGGCCTGATATTGCACATGCAGTGGGAGTTGTAAGCATGTAGGTACATGAACAATCCGGGAAAAGAACATTGGATGGCAGTGAAATGGATTCTCAGATATTTGAAAGGTACCACAAATCAAGCATTATGCTTTGGTGGTTCAAACATTTCTCTACAGAGATATGTTGATGCAGATATGGCAGGTGATAGAGATAACAGGAGGAGCACTACAGGGTATGTATTTACTGTAGGTGGAACAGTTGTCAGTTGGGTTTCAAAAATGCAAAGTGTTGTTGCACTTTCAACAACGGAAGCAGAGTATGTTGTTGCTATAGAGGCTAGTAAAGAAATGATTTGGTTATAAAGGTTTATGGATGAATTGGGTAAGAAGCATGAGAGGGGCAGGTTATACAGTGACATCCAGAGTGCCATTCATCTTGCAAAGAACTTAGCATTTCATTCCAGGACTAAACACATGCAACTCAAGTACCATTTGGTTACAAAGGTTTATGGATGAATTGGGTAAGAAGCATGAGAGGGGCATGTTATACAGTGACATCCAGAGTGCCATTCATCTTGCAAATAACTTAGCATTTCATTCTAGGACTAAACACATACAACTCAAGTACCATTTCATACGGTCAGTGTTGGAAGATGGACAGTTGAAGCTGGAAAAGATATACACTAGCCAGAATCTTGCAGATATGCTAACAAAAGTTGTAACCAGGGAGATTCTGAGATTATGCTCAGTTTCAATTGGTCTTCAAGTATGATGATGAAGATGAGAAACAACCAGGTCCAAAGTGGAGTAATTGTCCAGCAAATGAAGCAGCAGTGGAGTTGCTACAATCAGTCTCCAAGTGGGAGATTGTTGGGTGTGGAGCCTGATTATCTTCTTCATTTAGATGTATTGTCGCATTGGACCCCTGTTCTTAACAGGGCAGCAACGCCTCCCGTCATTTGATCCCTGTCAGGGGGGTCCAAGGGGGGCAGCAACGACCTTTTGGAGCCCCCTTGGCAAGGGGTTTCGAGGGCAGCGCCCCCGAAACTAAAAACAGAGGTAAAATTCCCTTGTAAAATATTGTAATTTCGTAGTCAATCTGGACCGTTCATTAGGCAACTGATATGACTGTAGAAATTATGTTTAATTTAGCGTTTTTTGCCCTAAAAGGCAACCCCTTTGTTGTATGAGGGTATTGTATTGTGTATGTGTATGGTGTGTATACTCTGAGCGAGAAATAGAAAGGGGGACTGTGTGAGAGAGTAAAGGATATTACAGCGGATCAACTATAGGTTGTGTCTCTTCATTTTGCTGAATAATAGAAAGGAAGGACTAGTTGTTTCCGTGGACGTAAGCCCAAGTTGGGTGAACCACATATATCTATGTCTCTCTTGTTTTATATGTTATTTATGTGTTTGTGTTTCCACATATTTTATGTGTTCCATTTCTCTATACTATATAATTTTCTAACAATTTCAACAATGTAGCTATATAGGAATATTATTATCATCCTCTTCCTCGTCTTTCTAGGTTTTCCTCTATATCATTTTCATTAGGATCATTCCACATCTTTTTACTTTAGCCACGTTCTGAAAGTAGCATTGTATCATTTTCATCCTCCCCTACTTCTACATCATCATTAGGCGGGGGGAGCTCGAACAGTATATGGTCATGGTCAATCTCATGTTGGATATCTTCATCAAGAGTGTTATTTTTGAGAGATATGTCATTGGGAAACCCCAGCGTGGGTGTGGGAATTTTTTTTATTTTGGCTTTCACTCTCACGATGTATTAGTTCATCACCATGGTCATTCTTACCACCAAACAAATGCTAATTAGTCCTATATACCTTGCTCTTGGCTAACAAGAGTTGTGCAAACCACCATTTTAGTTCTAGAATGTATGGATAGAAGAATCCAGACATACAATGTAACACTGAAATATAAGAATTCATTTTGTTTGAGCATTAGTTCATAATTATAACCAAAATATATATACACAAAGAAATTACTTGCTCACAATGGTTCTTTGTTCTCTTGTAGCAGTTGTGTGGATTCTATTATCATCGGCAGCAATGAAAAAATCAAATACTAAATCCCCAGTTTGTGTTAGATGGTCCTGACAGATTTAACGTTGATTTATAGGCTAAATAGCAGACATAATATCTGATAACTTTGTTCGTCATAATAATTATATTAAAGCATTTCTTTTGTTTCCTTTCTTAGCATAAAGAGTTACTTAAGCATGCTCAGATGAATGTCCCTCTTGCTCATGAAATTGTTGTAACTTCACACATATTTAGTGTTTATTAATTCCCCTTTCCTTGGATTCCTCTAGTGTATAAATTGGCCATAACAATTGAGAGCAGGGGTATTTTGGAAGCGTGTTATTGGAAGGGATAGCAACCAGACCTTGTTAGAAAGGTTCAGTATTTATGTGCTGTGGGTTTTGAATATTAAGGTGTTGTTACTAATTAGTAATAACTACTATTGGAATTTTTGTGTTGGTGCTCTAAAATCAGCTATGGAATGCACCACAGAATCTTTGTTGAGGTTTCTGCTGTTGTCATTGAACTACTGTTGTTAGTGCTGAATTTATTGTTGTTAACCACCTACTATTTTCAGATCTCATATTAGTTTCCAAATTCCAACTTTTTTGCAGTTCTGTTCAATTAAAAGATCAAATTTAAAGTTAGGCTTATAACAGTGGGTTCCATAGCCCATTCTCTCAGCCAAGGTGGGAGAAACCAAGGAATCTATAAGAAGAGAGGCAGCATTTGATAGTCCTCATTGAATGGGAAATCATAAAATAGAGAATCTTCTGAAGAAAATTTTACAGAAATGTTCAACATTATAAAGAAGATCAAATGTGATCGCAAAGATGTTGAAAACCTGTACCTTCAGGATAGTTCTCCCAGAGAATGCACTGTTTTGGAGAGTCAACAGATAAAGAACATAAGTGAGAATACACTCATTATTTTGTGTAATGTCCCCAAGGGATTAATTTGCCCAAGGGACGAAGTAGCCTATCGATCCCCGTAGGCAATAGTCTTTGATAAAGGGGAAAACCGCAAAATACCCAATGTTTGGGCAGAGGAAGGCAGTTTATGGGGCAGCTGGGGCAAAAAGCCCAAAGTTGGGGTTTGCTGTGAACCCCACACAATTAATTAAGGAGGAAAATCCCCTCAAAAAGATCTATAAATACAAAAGGGTTAGAATTATTTGAAGCATCATTGGATTGAATTAATTTGTTTCTGTTATTCTTCAAGCCTGAGGATCTGAGGGTTTTAAGACCCCTTTCTTCCTTGACTAGTTTCAGTGGAGGTGAACCCACCCTACCTAATCACCCTCCTCTTGTTCTGGCACAGGTTATTGGAATGATTCTGGTTTGGTCTGTGGATTTAGTGTTTTTTTTATGTTGTTCTGGCAAACAGGGAGATCATACATCTGAGGAATAGCAAGACGTTGATGAGCGGTCGAAGACAAGTCATCCGAAATTACTTTGAAGTCTATCCAGAAGTCTGTCTGAGGTATATGGCATCCTAAGACCAAGATTAATCTGTAATAGACCATCAAGAGTCTTCCTGCAACAACCCGAGGGGTTCCTGAACATAGACGATGGTTAATTCAAACAAGAATGAACCCCTCTTGAGGCCAACTGAAGGACAGATTAAAGCCCGTGTTATTAATATTTTTATGAGGCATTACAGTAACCCTGAGGCTAATTTGAGAAGAGTTTATGCGAAATTCGGAAGCCAAGTAAAGGATAGATCTGGAAAATGAGTGCGCTGTCATTCTGAGACAAGTTGGATTCCATCCCTGAAGTTCTGTGGCTCTAGGTCACTCGGATATCTCTTCTAATCAGATTGTGGATCAATATAATACAGTTCAGATCGGGGCATTCTCTGAGGTTGAACGATACCTTTGTGGGATTTAAGAGGCCATTTCTACAGACCCGAAATTCTGAAGAAAATTTGGCTCTTGTAACAGAGCAGAGGGGTTGCCTGAGGGAATATGAGGGTTGAAGACTACAAGTCTACAACAGACCTGAAATTCGTTGAGGAGTTCCAGGGACACTAAAGCGGAAAATTGATGAGATTTTGAAGATAAGTCGAAGGCAAAATACGAGTCCAGTCCTAAGGCAATTTAGACATTTTTCCAAGCAGAACTCGCATAGGGTTTTACAAAGCCTGCAGACTGATCTACAGTAATTCAGATCTTTGGTTACTGTTACATTGTTGAATTTATTCTGGTCTGTTTGGAACTATAACTAGTGAACTTGAATTATACTTGTTTGTGGATCTGCTGGTTGGTCGAATTATAGCATTATACAGTTTGGTTTATTGTGTTGTTGCGTTATTTGTATTGAATAAACTGTTTGTACAAGACGAAGGAATTTTCTTGAAACCCTAGTAGTTAAGGAAACCTAAGGCAAAAAATTCCTTACAATATTACAGTGGTATCAGAGCAAAAACATCCTTCCAGCTTGTGAGTACATGAGCCTTGTGTGCATCCAGAAGATATGAGCAACGTCACTGTCAAAACAAAGGAAAACCCATAAGCCAGCTATGGTGGATAGTACAGGGCAAGTGGAATATGATCCTGGTGCCCTACTAAATGCAATACTCCAGCAACAACAGCAAATGACCAACGTGCTAATGGAAGGACAACAAGAGATGGCACAGGCTATTGTCCAAGCCATAAATAATCTTGGTAACAATGGATTGAAAGCAGATAATGGGGTTGGTACTGAAGTTGATGGCAGTCATAGACCTAGCTCCTCCAATGCAGTTACTCAAACACACAACGGGACAACCAGTGGAAGGGGTCATAGACCCTTGCTTCCTCAATTTTTAAACAGTCAGACAACAGCGCCAAAAGACTTTTTGATGATTACTTTCGGGAGTATGCAGCACTAGCAGA
Source organism: Pinus albicaulis (assembly GCA_034641835.2). NCBI lineage: Eukaryota > Viridiplantae > Streptophyta > Pinopsida > Pinales > Pinaceae > Pinus > Pinus albicaulis. The sequence continues at coordinate 777,501,117 of CM076573.1, read as the reverse complement.
GAATACTCGGGTAGCTATGAATTTCCAAGAAGAATACAGCAACATTAAATATAGAAATAGACCAAGGGTACAGCCTAATTCTGATTTAATGCACAAGGTAAGTAAACTACCCCTCCCTTCTTCTGATGGATCATCTAATTGTTCAGCAATGGCTTGGGTGCAAATATTGGACACCTACTTCAGGCTCAATCCAATGTTAGAAGCAGACGCTATTCATTTCGCCACACTACACTTACAAGGAGAAGCCCATGAGTGGCGGTATCATGAACCGGTTACGTTGGAGCATGCAAACATCACTTCTTATGTAGACTTTACGCAGAGATTCATAAATAGATTTGATCAAAAGAACCCAAATATACACTTTAGAGAGTTGGCACAACTCAAACAGACCAAATCGCATGAAGAGTATATCACAAAATTCGAACGGACTGCAGTCCCGGTAATAGAGAAAAAGAAAAACTAACCATGCTCTTCAGTGAAGGATTAGCCAAACCCCTACAGAGTTGGGTTAAGGCATTCAATCTCGTAACCCTACAAGACACCATCAAGAAGACTCGAGATATGGGAGGTGCGGCACCAAAAGTGAGGACTCCACCGGTGCCACAAGTCCCTCCAAAAGACAAAGGCAAGAAGATATTTCTAGACGATGAAACCAAAAAATATCGATTGGATGAAGAGACTCGAAACAAGCTTAGAAGAAAGAAGCTTAGTTTCACTTGCAAAGAGCCATGGGAACCAGGTCATCGATGTTTGGGAAAGGGAAAGATTCACTATATTTAAGTATGTCTGATAACGACAGTGAGAGTGATACAACTCAACCAAAAGCAAGGAATTTAGCATTTATGAAGAAGCACCACCCCTAAAAGTAATGAGGAAGCCACTTCCGAGAATTGAAGGAGGTACTAATGCCACTTGTTGACACACTTGGTGTAGTTTAATCACTTAATTCCTCTTCTTGATAATTACCTGTGAATATTAGATGTCTTCTTATTACTTCTTATGTCTTCTTCAAACAATTATACAATTGTTCAAAACATAAAGATCACAATGAGACAAGAGACACCAAAATTACGCTGGTAGCAAAGGAAAAATCCACAAGGGGAAAAGCCAACAATCCTTCTCTTATAGAATTAGATCAAAATGAGAGATATCCAAGACCAAGACCAAGACCAAGACCAAGACCAAGACCAAGACCAAATTGCCACCAAAATGCCAAGTCAACCCTGCAAGTCACCTTCAAAGTCAAAGTCAATGTTGGTCAAACTTCTTCAAGAATCAAAACTAGTCAAACTTTTGGATTTTCAGACCTACAATTGGGGCCAAATTTTGGCCTGATACCACTTCAAAAAATCTGGCTTCTTTTACAAAAATTTCAGTCCACACGTGCAAGTTGCAACAAACTCAAACTTCAGTCAAGTAGGAACATTCTTCTTATCTATATCTTTGTCTTTTTCTCTCCTTTCACTCGTCTTCCTTTTTTTCTCTGCTAGGTTCAGATGTACTTTTGTTGTAATGATGGATGAACTTCCAAGGAGTTCGAACTTGTCCTTTATATACAGTTATCCAAGAGGGTCGAATAGGTGTCTCTTGGAGGACTAGGCAGACTTGTCCAAGGAGGGCCGACTTGGTCATATTGTGGACTTATGACTCAATATAAAAATTCAAATTCTTTTTCTTTTCAATGTCTAAATGGGACATGACTCAAATAATTTTTCTTTCGACTCATAATAAATCATTTTTCTTTCGACTCATAATAAATCATTTTTCTCTCTTTTTTACTCTAAGCATGAAGAACATGCTTTGACAAAAATATAATAAATACATCAATGATAAATTTACATTATGAAGACCAAACATAGTTACAATTTCAACGCTCCCTCTTAACTAGGGAGGTATTCATAATGACTCAACAAGATAATCTCAAGTTGAAATATTCATATAAGAAAGGATCCAGATTGATAAGCATCGTTATAAACATCATCATGACCAGCATTGTCAATCTACCAATGTTAAAATTGGCAACTACGGCCAAATTCCACTATTGGACAGCTCATTTAATGGAGATAATTATTGCATTGAATTCCTCTTTTTGAGAGGACCAAAATTGACCTAAAGGTCTTCAAATTTGGACAGGCAAAAATGTGTTTTTGAATTTATGCCCACACATGTGCACATTGGCAAGGTCGGCCACATCATCATGTAGGCTCATGAAGCCCAATAGACATGTCACTTCACCCTCATCGACTTGTATAAATATAAGTAACCTCTCACCTCATTTGGCACCATCACTCACACATTCTTCTCTCTCCTTCTGTCATTGGTTCATATAGCTATTGGGCATACCTTTTTCTCTCACACATGTAGAGCAAGGAGGACGAATTTTAGACAGAATTATAGGGCCAAAAATTTAAGATTTTCCCGCAATTTGACCGGCATTGACTAGAGTTTACTTTGACTTTCCAGGCAAATTTTAAATTTGATCTTTTGGGAGGATCTTTGTCTCAGCAGGCTGCATTAATTGGCACAAAAATCGAGGCTTTCTGTTGACTTTGATTGTGTTGACTTCAGACCTGCAACTAGGGTTTTGCAGCAGATTTGACTTTGACTTTGACCGAGTTTAAGGAGGAATTTTGGCACTGTTTTCAAGGCACCTTGACCAGCTGATCAAACCGCATTTTACCAAAGTTGACCGAGCTCTTTGGTGCACTGTTTGCTGCTGCACCATTGACTGGTTAGCGTTGATTTCACTGTTGTTGACTGAGAACAGCATTGCAGATTTTGATAGGGTTGTTTTGACTTTGATTTGGCAAGTCAATTTTGACAAGGCCAGCTCATTTAATGGAGATAATTATTGCATTGAATTCCTCTTTTCAAGAGGACCAAAATTGACCTAAAGGTCATCAAATTTGGGCAAGCAAAAATGTGTTTTTGAATTTCTGCCCACACATGTGCACATTGTCAAGGTCGGCCACATCATCATGTAGGCTCATGAAGCCCAATAGACATTACACTTCACCCTCATCGACTTGTATAAATATTAAATATAAGTAACCTCTCACCTCATTTGGCATCATCATCACTCACACATTCTTCTCTCTCCTTCTATCATTGGTTCATATAGCTATTGGGCATACCTTTTTCTCTCACATGTGTAGCAAGGAGGACGAATTTTAGACAGAATTACAGGGCCAAAAATTTCAAATTTTCCTATAGCTTGACCAGCATTGACCAACGTTTACTTTGACTTTCCAGGCAGAATTTGACTTCGATCTTTTGGGAGGATCTTTGTCTCAGCAGGCTGCATTTATTGGCACAAAAACCGAGGCTTCCTGTTGAATTTGATTGTGTTAACTTCAGACCTGCAACTAGGGTTTCTTCAGCAGATTTGACTTGACTTTGACCGAGTTTAAGGAGGAATTTTGGGACTGTTTTCAAGGCATCTTGACTAGCTGATCAGGCCGCATTTGACCAAGGTTGACTGAGCTCTTTTGTGGACTGTTTGTTGCTGCACCATTGATTGGTTAGCGTTGATTTGACTGTTGTTGACTGAGAACAGCATTACAAATTTTGACAGGGTTGTTTTGACTTTGATTTGGCAAGTCAATTTTGACTTTTTGTACTCTCTCTCTCTCTGTTGAACGTTTGCTATAAAAATAAGAAGAATTGATCAAAGGGTTTTCCCCATCTTGGGGTTTTTCCCTGGCATCTGCCAAATCTTCTGTTCTCTTGCCTTGGCTTGTCTTCTGCATTTTGTTATTCATGTTCTATCTATAGTTACTGCCAATGTGATTTATGGTTAATGTGACTGCTATTGGAAACTATGTTGGAAATTGTCATTGGGTTGCTAAAGTACATTGAAGTAATTGTGCTAAGCATAGAACATACCATTGTTATCTAAAATTAACATGGTATCAGAGCCCAAGTGAAGACAAAGCCCTAGCAAGAGAGAGAAAAGCAATCACTAAGAGAGATCTATTGGATAAGTCCTCATGGCTTCTACATCTTACTTCAAGTCTGGGGACAAGCTCAATGACAGATCTAACTATCATGCATGGAAGATGACTTTGGACTTGACTTTGGAAGAAAATGATGCAATGGACTATGTGTAGGGAAAAGTGGTGGAGCCTCCTTCAAATGCACATGTTGCAACGAAGACTTAGTAAAAGAAATGTGTTAACTTCAGACCTGCAACTAGGGTTTCTTCAGCAGATTTGACTTGACTTTGACCGAGTTTAGGAGGAATTTTGGGACTGTTTTCAAGGCATCTTGACTAGCTGATCAGGCCGCATTTGACCAAGGTTGACTGAGCTCTTTTGTGGACTGTTTGTTGCTGCACCATTGATTGGTTAGCGTTGATTTGACTGTTGTTGACTGAGAACAGCATTACAAATTTTGACAAGGTTGTTTTGACTTTGATTTGGAAAGTCAATTTTGACTTTTTGTACTCTCTCTCTCTCTCTGTTGAACGTTTGATATAAAAATAAGAAGAATTGATCAAAGGGTTTTCCCCATCTTGGGGTTTTTCCCTGGCATCTGCCAAATCTGCTGTTCTCTTGCCTTGGCTTGTCTTCTGCATTTTGTTATTCATGTTCTATCTATAGTTACTGCCAATGTGATTTATGGTTAATGTGACTGCTATTGGAAACTATGTTGGAAATTGTCATTGGGTTGCTAAAGTACATTGAAGTAATTGTGCTAAGCATAGAACATACCATTGTTATCTAAAATTAACATGGTATCAGAGCCCAAGTGAAGACAAAGCCCTAGCAAGAGAGAGAAAAGCAATCACTAAGAGAGATCTATTGGATAAGTCCTCATGGCTTCTACATCTTACTTCAAGTCTGGGGACAAGCTCAATGACAGATCTAACTATCATGCATGGAAGATGACTTTGGACTTGACTTTGGAAGAAAATGATGCAATGGACTATGTGTAGGGAAAAGTGGTGGAGCCTCCTTCAAATGCACATGTTGCAACGAAGACTTAGTAAAAGAAATGTGTTAACTTCAGACCTGCAACTAGGGTTTCTTCAGCAGATTTGACTTGACTTTGACCGAGTTTAGGAGGAATTTTGGGACTGTTTTCAAGGCATCTTGACTAGCTGATCAGGCCGCATTTGACCAAGGTTGACTGAGCTCTTTTGTGGACTGTTTGTTGCTGCACCATTGATTGGTTAGCGTTGATTTGACTGTTGTTGACTGAGAACAGCATTACAAATTTTGACAAGGTTGTTTTGACTTTGATTTGGAAAGTCAATTTTGACTTTTTGTACTCTCTCTCTCTCTCTCTGTTGAACGTTTGATATAAAAATAAGAAGAATTGATCAAAGGGTTTTCCCCATCTTGGGGTTTTTCCCTGGCATCTGCCAAATCTGCTGTTCTCTTGCCTTGGCTTGTCTTCTGCATTTTGTTATTCATGTTCTATCTATAGTTACTGCCAATGTGATTTATGGTTAATGTGACTGCTATTGGAAACTATGTTGGAAATTGTCATTGGGTTGCTAAAGTACATTGAAGTAATTGTGCTAAGCATAGAACATACCATTGTTATCTAAAATTAACATGGTATCAGAGCCCAAGTGAAGACAAAGCCCTAGCAAGAGAGAGAAAAGCAATCACTAAGAGAGATCTATTGGATAAGTCCTCATGGCTTCTACATCTTACTTCAAGTCTGGGGACAAGCTCAATGACAGATCTAACTATCATGCATGGAAGATGACTTTGGACTTGACTTTGGAAGAAAATGATGCAATGGACTATGTGTAGGGAAAAGTGGTGGCGCCTCCTTCAAATGCACATGTTGCAACGAAGACTTAGTAAAAGAAATGTGTGGTCAAAGCTAAGAAAATTATCATAGACTCCATTCAAAAGCATTTGGTTGCTTATATTTCTGATTTGGAAACATCTCCTTAGATGTATGATAAGTTGGTTGGATGTTCAAAGTGAACAATGCAAATCAAATTCTCTTTCTCAATAACAAGTTGAAGGGCATCAAGATGAATAAAGGGGAGTCTATCCAATCCTACTTCATGAGAATAACACAAATCAATAATGGCATACTATCTATTGGAGAAGTTATTGCTGACAAGGAGCTCACTCTCATTGCACTCTGAGGTTTTGTGAAAAATTTTGAATACAAAAACCCTATTGCAGTATGTTGATTTACTTTTATTTGTTTGATGTAATTAACAAGTTCTTTTATAAATATTCAGTAAAATATCAAAGAAACACAACTGCAGCCTACACATACATACAGATCATTTACTAAAGCATAACGCACACGTGACGAAGGACACGATATTTTTTGGACAATGTCCCCGGAAAAACCCAATGCGGGAAAATCGGTGTTGCAACTCTTAGAGGGTTTGTTTATTAAGCAGAATATCTGAATACAATCAAGGGCACCAGTAATGGTTTGCCCAATAGAGAATTCATAGCAAATGTCCCTATCACTCAGAGACAGAAAATATGGTTGACTCAGCTAAGGAAGCACTCTGAAAATACTGAATACGAACCCTTTCGTTGCAGCTCTTAGAGGGTTTGTTTATTAAGCAGAATATCTTAATACAATCAAGGGCACCAGTAATGGTTTGCCCAACAAAGAATTCACGGCAAATGTACCTATCACTCGAAGACAGAAAATATGGCAGATTCAGCCGAGGAAGCACTCCTCTGAAAAAACTGAATATGAGCCCTTTTTGGCCCACTGGAACCTCAAGGATGCTCCTCCAAGCTCTAAGTCAGCTTTTCCTGCCCAGCATAGCCACTGTGCAACACAGGCTGCCCCTGGATCACCCCTCTAGGCTCAACTTTGCCTCTGCATCAGCGTCTACATTGCCTCTGCATCAACCTGGCTGGGCTGCATCCCTCCTGCTGGTCTCTGCGCTGCCTGGTACGAATCTGCCTCTCTGCCTTAGTATTCTCGGCCTCGGATTTGAATAATGCCTCGTTGATCTGCCCCTCACCAGCACTGCAAACTCACTCGAAAATTCTTAACAAACCGCGCCCCAGAATTTCAACTTAGCTCAAGTGCTATCGTTTTGTTTTGTGTGTGTTCTCCAACTGACCCCAAACCTTCCTTTAATACTTTTCTCGTTGAGAAATCAAAGGCCGTGATTTAATCTATAATCAACGGCTAAGATTATAACAGACTTGATCCATGTTACTTAGAACATTCTTACCCACATGTTTAAATTAATTCCCTTTAATTATTTTATTTCCCTAAGTTATACTTAGGGTCTCCATTAAAATAATTAATTTATTGAATAACTTTCACACCGGGTGGAATTTCTCCAAACGATTTCTAGGTCTTGTAGATCTCATGTGTTCTAGCCCCTCCACAAAGTTTCGGAGCTAGAGAACATCTGATGCTCTACCCAAAATCTCAACACTCCCTCTTAGCGAGGAATGTGCTCTAGCAACACTTCACTCCAGAAGCGTTACTCTGATCTCTGGCATCGATCCACTGCGTTGCTAATGCCTGACCTGTTTCCCTCCATCCACTGCGTTGTTGCTTTCTATACTACTACCCACGACTCTACCACACCTATACTGCAACTTCCTCTCAAATTGCTGCATCATGTTGCCTATAGCACTGCCACTGCTAACAGTTGCACTGCAACTCAATGGCTGAGAAGTAAGCAACTGAAGGACATCACCCAACAATTGATAGAAAAGTCAGTCTGGCTACATCTCATCACTGAAGCACCCTCTGTTGTTGCTGCGCTGCACTGACCCTCTGAAGCTCTGTGTTGTCTTCTACTCTGCACTGCCTATGTGCTATTGAAATCCCATCAGCTTCTGCACTGCTACTTCCACATTGTTACTGCCTCTCCTCTGCGCTACTCCAGTCTTCAGCGTTCAAGCACTTCCTTGTGCCTTTCCATGATCCTCTGCATCCACTGACTCCATTCATCCTGCTACTGTCTTTAACGGCTCTCGTAGCTCGTATGTGATCCAAGAGTTTCGGCACCTCAAGGATCATGCCGCCACCATCTATAGCACACTCTTCAAATCTATGTCGCCCCACCTCTTCTCTCGAGGTACATGAGCACTCATGGCCACATCATCATCGTTGTTGTCATCCCCTTTCGTTGTTGTTGCCTTGGAATCTCAATCTTCCTTGCCCTTCCTCTTAGGACAAGTATTGGCGATGTCCCAATTCACCACATCTGAAGCACTGGACCTTGGATAGGTCCTCCTTCTTCTTCCCTTGCTGCCTCTGTCCCTTAAATGCTAGGGCTACATCTTCCTCCTCCTATTTCTTAATCATGACTTCTCCGTTGTTGAATTCCCTCTTGGTTATTCTCCTGATCTCCTCCTGTCTAAGGATTGCCCACATGCCCCCCCAGTTTGGAAGTTGTGCTCTGCCCAAAATACTTTGGACAAAGGTCTCCCACTCATCGGTGACTGCATTCAGGGCAGTCCTCACCATGAGTCCATCATGGGGAGTTGCCCCCATGGAAATCAGTTGGTCTCGGATAGTCTGCAATCTAAAGAGAAAAGGATCGATCTCCTCTCCCTTGTGCATCTAGAACATTCGCATCTGATTCTTCAGAAGCATCTTCCTCTGGACGGAGCTACCTTGATACAACATGGTTAATGTCGTCCACACCTCGTTTTTCATCTTCTTCTCGGCAATATGCGGAACCACGTGATCTTTCACTCCATCCATGATCAAGTGTTTATCCCGCGCCTAATTTTCATTGAACTTCTTTAGAGCATCAGCATCAGTCGGCACAGCCAAGACGTTCTCGACATGGTCTCTCATGCCATATTCATCAAGGACTGCTGGGATTTGGCTTTCCAGATAGAAAAATTAGACACACCGTCTAACCTATGCTGATCTCTCAGTCCATATGGGGCCATCTCTGCTCAAACTGTCGAAACAAGTGCTCTTCTCCCTTCTATTGCTGCTACACTCAGCAAAAGACCGAATCTGGGTTTCTTGGCGATAGAAACCCTCTAGAGAATATGCTCCCTCTGACAAATTATTTCCCTCCCAGAAATCCTTCACTAATTTTGTCGAATCAACCCTATACGATCACTCCACTTGATCGAATCTCAAATTTCTTGGCTAGAAAATCTGCTGACGAACTATTTCCCCTTACTTTTTCAACCTTGCTAGGCACTGTTCTGCACCGACAGAAACAATGCCCCACCAACAACTTCGAAGATCAGAAGACTACACTTCCAGCCATGGCAACCGGCACAACGTCACTCCCTCTTGGACTGTGTCACCCTCTTGGGCCTGCGTCAACCTCTGCGTCAGTTCAATGTGAGCTTGACAGGCTCTGCGTCACCCTCTGCGTCAGCTCTAGGTGAGCAGAATGGCTCTGCGTCACCCCTGCAAGGCCTCTGTGTTGTCCCTTTGGTGTTGCACTGCCTCTTTCTGAATCTGTGCAGCTTCAGCGGCCCTCCTACAGCAAAAAAATCTTCAGCCCTATGCTGATGGCTTCAGCGTGATCTGTGATCGCTCTGATACCATGTGAAAATTTCTGAATATAGAAACCCTACTGCAGTATCTTGATATACTTCTCCTACTTGTTTGATTTAATCAACAAGTTATTTTATGAATATTCAATAAAATATCAAAGAAAACACAACTACAGCCTACACATACATACAGATCATTTACTAAAGCATAACGCACACATGACAAAGGACACCGTATTTTTTGGATAATGTCCCTGGAAAAACCCAATGCGGAAAAACCGGTGCAACAGCTCTTAGAGGGTTTGTTTATTAAGCAAAATATATGAATACAATCAAGGGCACCAGTAATGGTTTTCCCAACAAAGAATTCACGGCAGATGTACCTATCACTCGGAGACAAAAAATATGGCCGATTTAGCCGAGGAAGCACTCCTCTGAAATACTGAATGCGAGCACATCTAGCCCACTAAAACCCTAGCATTGCTCCTCCAGCGTTTTGCATCGGCGTTTCTTGCCCAGCGTAGCCACTGCGCAGAACAGGTTGCCCTTGCCGCCTTTGGGCTCAGCGCTGCCTCGGCGTCACCCTAAAGGCTCTGCACTGCCTCTGCATTGCCTCTGCGTGAGCCTGGCTGGGTTGCGTCCCTCCTGTTGGTCTTTGCAGTGCCTGGTACAAATCTGTCTCTCTGCCTTATAGTATTCTCAGCCTCAGATCTGAATAATCCCTCGTCAATCTGCCCCTCCCTAGCACTGCAAGCTCACTCGAAAATTCTCAGCAAACCACGCCCCAGAATTTCGACTTAGCTCAAGTGCTATCGCTCTATGTGTGTTATCCAACTGACCCCAAGCCTTCCTTTAATACTTTTCTCGTTGAGAAATCAACAGCCGTGATCTAATCTCTAATCAACAACTAAGATTAGAAAAGACTTGATCCATGTTACTTAGAACATTCTCACCCACATGTTTAAATTAATTCCCTTTAATTATTTTATTTCCCTAAATTAGACTTGGGGTCTCCATTAAAATAATTAATTTATTGAATAACTTTCACACTGAGTGGAATTTCTCCAAATGATTTCTGGGTCTTAGAGATTTCATGTGTTCTTGGGTTCGATGAATTATTGACTAGATGCACTTGATGGAGAGAGACAAACCCTCAAATGGAAATGAACCTACTGCCTTCTCCGCTCATGCAAAAAGGAAGAATAATGTTGGTTCAAGGAGACAGCATCAAGGATTCAAGCAGGGAAGAAAAGAAGGAAGAAAACGAAGGTGTTATAATTGCAAAAGGTTCGACCACTATGTGAGAGAGTGTGCTCACAAGAAGAATTCTCCAAGGGATGATGACAACAACAACCACAACAATTTCAAAGGCATTGGCAATCAAAGGAACAATAGGTTCAACATCAAAGGAAAGAGGAGTGCTCCCTGCTACTCGAAATGGAAATGGTCGACCTCCCAAATGGACGAGAAATACGAGGTATGATGAAAGTAATGTTGTAGAAAAACAAAATTGATTTTATCTTATTTCCACTCTATCTACTGTCTCTCCTCCGAATATGTTGGATCATTGGTTGATTGATAGTGGAGCCTCAAGGCAATTCACTGGGTACAAGGAGGCCTTCTCAAATTTGGTTGAAAAGAAGACTAATTTGGAGATCATACTTGGAGACAATGCCACCTACCATGTGAAAGAGATAGGTACAATCACTTTTCACTTGAATCAAGGTCAAACCATTCATCTACAATAAGTGTTGCATGTACTCGATTTGAAGAAGAACCTGGTGTCTATTTTTGTGATGGAAGATAAAGGCTTCAAGGTAGTAGCATTTATTGATGGAAAGGGTACGTATTTGATAAAGAAACCCTAAATATGCATTCACACATGGATTTAGGGTTGATGGTCTTTATCAAGTTGGAGGAATTCCTTTCGGAGCCTTGGCTAGCGATACTTCTCTTCAATCTGAGCTATGGCACCGAAGGTTCGCCCAATTACATTACAAAGCCTTACCTAGGGTAAGGAAGATGGTCAAAGGTATGCCCGAGTTCAATATGAACCATGAAGGTGTTTGACAGGGTTGTGCAGCTAGGAAACTTACAAAGGGACCATTCCCTTCTAGTGAAAGCAAGAAACCAGATATTCTTCAATTGGTCCATTCTGACCTATCTAGTATGTTGTCTGTAACATCATTAGGAGGATACTTATGCAATCTTTGTGGATGACTACTCCCGTAAAACATAGATCTATTTCTTGAGGAAAAAGGATGGAAGTGTTCAAATGGTTTCGTTCTTTCAAAGCATTGGTGGAGAATCAAACAGGGAAGAATATCAAGATATTGAGGACCGACAATGGAACCGAATATGAATCAAATGAATTCAATGACTTTTGCAGAGAGGCTGGTATTAAGAGGGAGATCATTGTTCCATACACTCCTAAGAAAAATGGAGTTGCTAAAAGGAAGAATCAAACAATCATGGAAATCACTCGTGCCATGCTCCATGATCAAAGTCTACTGAAGTTCCTATGGGGAGAACTTGCCAACACTATTTTGTACGTTCAAAATATGAGCCCACATCAAGCATTGGATTTCAAGAAACCTAAGGAAGTTTTCACCTGTAAGAAACCTAAAGTTTCTCATTTTAGAATTTGTGGTTGTCTAGTATACTTTCATGTGCCTAAAGAGAAAAGAAACAAGTTAGAAGCATCTGGGAAGAAAGGTATATTTGTTGGCTACAGTGAAAATTCAAAGGCATATAGAATCTCTGTGTCTGGTCAAAGAGATGTGGAAGTAAGTCGTGATGTCACCTTTGATGAAGACACTTCCCTTGGGAAAGCCATGGATCTCCCTATCCCAAGGAAGGATGATGATGATGTTGTGGAAAAACAGGATGAACCTCCGACGGATGAGCTTATGCCCGATGTTGATGGTTCGATGGATCCCATTGATCCACCTCCTAGTGATCCCTCTACCTCACGGAAATGACCTCTATGGCTCAAAGATACTCTCGAAGATGTTAAAAGACATACTGCTCCAAGAGGGACATTTCGTGAAAGTAAAAAGCCAAATAGGTATCAAGGGTACTTGGCTACTATGAGTACTATCATTCAAGTTGAACCATGCACATTCGAAGAAGTCGTAAAGCACCAAGCATGGAAGGATGCGATGAATGAGGAATACGAATCAATCATGAAGAATGATGTCTCGGACATGGTGCCTAGACCCAAGGACAAGTTCGTGGTCACCTCTAAATGGCTTTACAAAATCAAATATGGAGCTGATGGAAGTGATGAAAAATATAAGGCCAGGTTCGTTGCTCGAGGCTTCTCTCAAAAGAAAGGAGCAGACTATGACAACATATTTGCACCGGTTGCCTGATATACCACTATCGAATCTATTATTGCTCTTGTTGCCACTCAGGGATGGAGCTTACATCAAATGGACGTTAAAACTACTTTCTTACATGGTTGACTTAAAGAGGAAGTCTACTTGGAACAACCTCAAGGGTTCTAAGTACAAAATTGAAGGACACAAGTACGCAGGTTGAAGAAAGCCCTCTATGGGTTGAAGGGACATGTTGAGAATGCAAAAAGATGATGGAGCTTAGTGAAAAGAAGTCGCCTTCACTAAGTGGGCCCGCGGGCTATTTTTGGCGCAAAGTCTATTTTTAGACATATGGATCATGGTCTATGAGTTGCAGGATGCTATTTGTGGATGGTTGGTCAAGTCGGAGAAAATAGATGGACCTCTATTTTTAGACATACTGGGCGGAGTCTATTTTTAGACTGCCAGTCTAAAAAATAGATCAGTCGAATATTATTAGCTCTAAATAATATTTGGACTATAAACATTATCTTATCCTCTTGGAGCACTTCAGTTCGAGCTACGGATGTGGCACATGCAGCTGACAGAAGGAATTACGCTATTCCTAGGGTTTAGTTGAGCTAATTGCATGGTTGACTTCAGTTAGAACTCATGTGGCAGAGTTTGGTGGAGTTGATGAGGCAATTGATGGAGTTGTGTTCGGTTTAACTTAGTTGAACTAGTTGTATTTAGTCTAACTGATAAATACACTAGTGATGAGTGGTGTGAATTAATTATTAATTAATTCACTAATTATTAACTCATAAATCAACTAAAGAATACATCAGTTAACTGCAGTGCATGGACAGTTCAGTGGAGACCAGTGTTAGAGGTGGGTGAAAGAGTGAGTCTACTATCAGTTGTGACTATAGCTGTGCATGAGATTTGCACACACATTGATTGAGATTGCCAATGAGAATTGCGCAGTACAAGCCAGTGGGATTCGAACTTGGATCTTATCATTATTCATCTTGGATTGCGCAATAGAGGCAGGCAGACAGGTGGAGGAGATTTGAACTTGTGACTTGTTCATATCTGAGCTAGTTTGTGTGTAGCATGTGAGATAGTGCTGAGAGCTTGTGAGGAGCTTTGTGCTATGTCTTGTTACATGTTCTCTATCATTATAATATACAGATAGTTGGGGATTTTCAGCTGTAAGCTTTCCCCATTACATACTGTGTTATAAGTGTGCTTGATTATTGTTTTAATGTGCGCATGCGACTGCTTCTAATTCCGCAAATTGATGATCAATTGTAGAAGAGGTTATGTATTATGCATGAAGCTCAAATAGTGTGTAATCAGGATAATCTCGGTGAATAATTCATCTATTATTCAAAATTTCTACAGGACATACCGCTCATTTTGTTCCTTTATGTTAATGATCTCTTTCTGACAGGTGTCGACCCTCTCATTTATCAAAGCAAGCGGAAGTTGACTTCCAAGTTCGAGATGAAGGACCTAGGATTTATGCACTACTTCCTAAGCCTGGAGGTTTGGCAAAATCCAGGTGAGATTTTCCTTTCTCAAGGAAAATACATTGTGAAGCTGCTAGAGAGATGTGTGATGGTGGATTGCAAGTTGGTGTCTACTTCGAAGGAACTCAACTTCAAGAAGTTATGTGGAAGTGTTGTTGGGCCCGAATTGGCAAACCCTTACGAGTATTGACAACTTGTGGGGGGGCTGATGTTATTGGTAAACTCCCGACCGAACATATGCTTCATTGTGAATACATTGGGTCAATTTATGGTCGAGCCTCATCACATACATTAGATTGTTGCTAAGAATCTCTTGATATGTCTTTGCGGCTCAATCAACTATGTACTGAGATACACTGCTAGGAATTTGAGGCTACATGGATATAATGATGGTCACTGGGCTGGCAGTGTGATGGATCGTAAGAGCACGTCTGGATGTTGCTTCTCATTAGGGCCTGCTTAAATTTCTTGGATGAGCAGGAAGCAGAAATCGGTTGCTCTAAGCATCACCGAGGCCGAATACATTGCTGTTAGTATGGCCTATTGTGAAGCTATTTGGTTGAGGAAGTTCTTTAGTGAGTTATTTGAGCATGTGTTGGATACCACTGTGGTCTATTGCGATAACCAAAGTGGGATTCACCTTTCGGAGAATATCCCATGTTCAACGACCGCTCCAAGCACATTAATATCAGGTACCACTTTATCCAGGATATGGTACAATGGGGAGCAATAAGGCTCCAACACATCAAGACTAATGAGCAAGTTGCAGACATCCTCACAGAGCCCTTAGGGAAAGTCAAATTCTTAGCCTTCCGAAAGAGACTTGGAGTCGTGCAAGGACCCTCCCATGAGGGTCCCGCTTGAGTTGGACATTGAGCTCTGGGAGCTCCTTGGGGGGGGTACTTCTTGGAGCTATGAGTGAGCATAGGGTGAGTGGCTCACCTTCCCCTAAAGGTACGTTGTGTACAGGGTGAGTGGTTCACCGTCCCCTGTGATACCCCATTATGGTTGACATGTGCAGGGTGATTTCTTCACCTTCCCCTACAATTGATGACACGTGCGAAGGGTAAGTGGTTCACCTTCCCCTGCGATTGATGAGATATGAGTAGGATGAGTGGTTCACCTTCTCCTATGGCATATGAGTAGGATGAGTGGTTCACCTTCTCCTACAGATTCCCCAGCATACATCCTACCCATGTAGTCCGAGACTCATGGGAAGTACCTCTCATCTGGCCAATGAGTTGGGAAAAGTGGATAGGTACCATAGCACTAGAGATGGACGCATCGTGTACTGCTGTACTCCCCATTGTCTAGGATGCATGGTGTTCAACAACTTCATTTGGGATCAATTTTGATTGGGGTTCTACCCCTGGACTGACTTTTGTCAATGGAGCATGGTAAGGTCTTGTGACTCACTCTCAATCGATTCTTCTTCATTATCTATATTAGTGTTCAGCAGAGTAGAGATGAAATGCAGAGATGGTTCACAACAACAGGATGGCATGATGATTGATGATGACAGATGGATTGGTAGGTGGAATTCTCCCTAGTTGAGGGGGAGTGTTAAAATTGGCAACTAGGGCCAAATTCCACTATTGGACAACGCATTTGACGGAAATAATTATTGCATTGAATTCCTCTTTTCGAGAGGACCAAAATTGACCTAAAGATCATCAAATTTGGACAAGCAAAAATGTGTTTTTGAATTTATGCCCACACATGTGCACATTGTCAAGGTCGACCGCATCATTGTGTAGACTCATGAAGCCTGTTACCCACCACGTGTGGGTAGTATGCATGGGAAAAAAAAAATTCTCCTAGATGGTCCTCAACTGGCAACCCCCAGATAGCTCGATGTGCCATTTTCTCCGCCACTTGAGTCAACCATTGTCAAGGTCGACTGCATCATCGTGTAGACTCGTGAAGCCTGTTACCCACCACGTGTGGGTAGTATGCATTAGAAAAAAAAATTCTCCTAGATGGTCCTCAACTGGAAACCCCAGATAGCTTGATGTGCCATTTTCTCTGCCACTTGAGTCAACCATGTGGTCCCTCGCCCATCTGTTATGAATGTATATTTGAAGGTGGGTCTCCCGACCCCAAAGGTATGACTTTTCATTGGTATAGTTGAGCAATTTTTCTTAAATGTCATGGGCACTTTTGGGCATGGATTGGTGGGGGGATTTGGCGAAAAGAGTGGGTTAGGTTTGTATTGTTGTCTCCACTGCCCGATTTCACGATTACCCTTGTATCCTAGTGCTGTGGGATCTCCTTTACTGACTATTAGTTTTAGGGATGGCACTACATGGGAAATCTCAATTTTGCTTACATGTTCCCACTTCATGATACCACCTACAATACTCCTCTTCCACTCATTTTTGCCCCATTCATCTCTTTTCCCATCCGGGTCCACATGTGTCCATTGGGTCCACATAGGGTTAGCCTCCCCCTCCCCTAGTCCACAACCTTGGGTCGAGCCTAGAACGATGCCCCAGAGGTTGATCTAGCTAAAAACAAAATAACAAGCATAATTTGACCACTCTCAACAGGAAATGTAGCACAAAATGCAAAAGATGGCAGGGGGACACAAATTTAGCACGTGGGCAAAAGCCAAACATGAGCTCTACCCCTTATCCATTGGCCATCACCCTAGCTCCTATGGGGGGCCTGGATGAGCCCTCTCCATCATTAAGGAACCCATGATTGTCCCAACTCCTGGTGGGCAATGAACTGCCCCACCTCAAGGGGGTATCCACTGCTACATATTACCCATCATGCTCTCCATCCCATGGAGCCCCAAGCAGTTATGAAGAAAAATCAATCAAAGGGAAAAGGTGGAAAAACAAAGGTCAAGAAACTCATGTACCACGATTTTCTCCCTCCTACACTCATATACCCAGGTGTGGTCTTCCCTTATTATAGCTACCCTTGTACCTTGACATGTGGTCTGGATGATTCCCCTGATACCCACTCCATTCCATTATTATATCATTTTCCACCTACCACTTGAGGGATGTACCATGGATATGTCACCCCCTTTAGAGTTTGAAAACACTATAGGGTCCTTGGTTAACCCCCCTATTGTGCTTGGAGACACTTGTACATGCCATAGCCCACCATGGAAGGGCATGCCACCATGAAGTGCCCCATTGATCCCATGACTTGTAAGATTTTACTTGATTATTCTAATGACTTGTTGTATTGGAGGGAAAGGGGACGCATTGGATGTTATGCAGGATTGCAGGTGGGTCTTCATTTGGGGCTTGGTCTCCATATACGGGGTCCTAGCCCTCCGGAGGGCCACTTTGGCACTGTAGGGCGAGCGTTGAGAGCCATGGGCCTCCACCATAGCATATATGACTTCATGGATCCCCAATCACACTCATCAATTTCTCATGTTCCACCCTTGGGATGAGGATGATGCACTTGGTTCACCATGCCGAGTCGACCCCACAGTTGCACCATAGACTTGGCAGATGTTCTAGCCCTTACAGATGGTCTACAGCCATATTCGATCCATTTGGAGACCCATGAGGATGTCCTTGTGCCCCCACACCCACTTGGAAGCACCACAGGTTCTTGTTTGGAAAACAAGGGGCCAACCCCTTGGTCCACTATGTTTGGAGTCCATTTCTACATCGTGGCACTCCTTGGACTTCATTAGGCCTCCTCAAAGGCCCAACGACTCACTTTGTTAATCATTCGACCCCCTTGAGAGACTTATCTCTATATTATTGAGCTATTTGGTGGGCTTGTCACCAAAAGTATTGTTATTATGCACATTATTTTAGTTTAGGGGCTCAATTAGGCCAATTTAGCTAAATTGAATTCATTAGAGAGTGTATAAGTAGAAGTGAGATGATTCATTTTGATCATCATCACTTGGATTGGGTTGTTCTCTCTTGTGATATTTTCGCTATTCCTTTCGGAGAACGAATTTTGGATGACGTGAATGCATTTTTATGTTTGGATCTTCTATCTCTTGTCTTGGAGCTTCACTATTGGCATAATATGATGGTTAGATATACTCTTTTACACATGTAAGTGATATTTTCATATATATTGTTGTTATTTACATTAATACATGAATGTTGTTGGGATTTTTGCTATATTAGGTCTGAAAATTACTGCTTTTCTTATGCGAAATTATGGAAATATTAGACTTTTATAGCTTTGCATCATTTCCTGTATCGTGTGTGAATGTGCGAATGTTCCTAGAGATTGTTTCTATTGAACGCATCTTTATAAGTTATTAATTATTGGACATTGAAGTATAAACTCTTCTAGCAGTTGCTCTCATGCCCTTATTACCATGCGAAGTTGTTTAGGAGGGTCCTTGATTGGGTATAGTCCCTCTAAATCACAAATTTCATATTGACTCATCTTCCCCAAAGGATTGGGCATTGATCCTTCCATAGGTGATCATTTTCAAATAGAATTCCCCTCCTTTTTCTAGCGCTAGCGTCCATAGGTCATCTAGGGCATCACTTTTCTCACAATTCATCCATCAAAAGAATTTGAGCCCTTGCCCACAACTGTGTTGGTGTGTCCTCAAGAAGCTCTCCAAATTTCACGAGATTCCGACAGTGGGATCTTGAGATATATCAACCCCTAGCTCGAAGATCAATTCTTGCCCTTGGTTTCCCACTGGCTAGTGACCTCATTGGGATCATAGCGTTAAATCATTTAAAGAAGATTCTTTCTTTGATCCTCTTCCCTTCCCTAATTAGGTCGATTACATCCTTAGTTGATCAACTCCATACCCTTGACCAAATTTTGGATCCACTTGGCCCTTTGTGGTCCTGCAACTTGTCGACTCCAATTCCACAAAGATCACTCATAAGCCAAGCATTCATAGGGCCTTTTGACTCTAGGGGCTACCTTGACAACGCATACTCTTACACACTACCCTCATAGGCCCTCTTAGCCCTTCCTAGAGAGCCCATCACCTTTCTAAAGCAAGCAACCCATTTAGTTGAGTCTCTCTTGTGAATAGGCTTAGGAATCACTCCCTTATCTTATCATTGACCATATATTCTCGTGATTCCTCATATACCGAGACTCCTCCCATTGGTGAAAGTTCGTAAGTGCAGGGAGCCATAGCTGATATGACAATGGGATATCGCTCCATTTTTTCCCTCGACCTAGTAGTTGCTCTTTAGGATCCCCTACTAGTTTGAGCGGTAACAAAGCCCAATAGACATGTCACTTCACCCTCATTGACTTGTATAAATATAAGTGACCTCTCACCTCATTTGGCATCGTCATCACTCACACATTCTTCTCTCTCCTTCTCTCATTGGTTCGTACAGCTATTGGGCATACCTTTTCCTCTCACACGTGGCAAGGAGGACAAATTTCAGACATAATTACAATTCGAAAATTTCAGATTTTACTACAGTTTGACCAATGTTGACCAACGTTGACTTTGGCTTTCAGGCATATTTTGACTTCGATATTTTGGGAGGATCTTTGTCTCAGCAGGCTACATTTATTGGCACAAAAAATGAGGCATTTTGTTGACTTTGACTATGTTGACTTCATACCTACAACTAGGGTTTCTGCAGCAAATTTGACTTTGACTTTGACAAAGTTTAAGGAGCAATTTTAGGATTGTTTTCAAGGCATCTTGACCAGTTGATCATACCGCATTTGACAAAGATTGACCAAGCTCTTTTGTGTATTGTTTGTTGTTACACCATTCACTGGTTAGGGTTGATTTCACTGTTGTTGACTAAGAACAACATTGCAGATATTAACTAGGTTGTTTTGACTTTGATTTGGCAAGTCAATTTTGACTTTTTATACTCTCTGTTGAACATTTGATATAATAATAAGAAGAATTGATCAAAGGATTTTCCCCGTCTTGGGGTTTTTCCCTGGCATCCGCCAAATCTGGTGTTCTTTTGTCTTGGCTTATCTTATGCATTTTTTTATTCATGTTCTATCTACAGTTATTGTCAATGTGATTTATGATTAATGTGATTGCTATTGGAAACTATATTGGAAATTGCCATTGGGCTGCTAAAGTACATTGAAGTAATTGTGCCAAGCATAGAACATACCAACGTTATCTAAAATTAACAAACAAGGCCTTGACAAGTAATGTTGGGAGCCATTCAATAGGACACCACACAATCGCCTCTCCAAGGCACATACTCCACCTAGGGTCACTAAAGTATGTCCTCCACAAAACCATTTCTTAATCTGTTGTCACAATACTCGACACCAAGAAATGTCGGTCCTTCAGATCATTCTTATACCAAATCAATGTGATTGACTTATAGCGACTGTCGGTCCATGATGCTTATCCAATCTACCATTCTCCCTATCGATGTTCACGTAATTGACTTAAACTTGTTAGTCCTAGCCACAGTACATGACACATGGAAAACAAAGGTGACCATCCTCACTCCCTCTCAAACTAGAAGGAGATATCCACAATCCCAAGCGTGTCTCTAAAATGCTCATCCTTTCCCTTAGGAATGGACTTCATCAATACATATGCTACCTATTCGTCGGTGGAGATACATTGTAGCTTTACAGCTCCATTTTGCATCATGTCACAAATCATAATGTGCTTCGACCTTCTAGGTTCTCTAAAAAATATTCATATAACTTTGCAATGCAACAAAATCCTTCTTCATTCTCTTCCAAGAAACCATACCATATCCCAAACAAAACCAACCATTAGTAGTATCTCTACTCATCATCAGCATTTCCAATCCAATTGATGTATCCTTGAATCGAATGTATTAGGAAACCAATTAGCTATCGGTACAATGATGGATCAATAATATCAAAAGCTCCTCAACTTCTGCTAGTAGATGTTGCCATAGGTCTACATATTCAACTTTCCAAAGTTCCGGAGGATCTTGATCCCAAGCTTCTCTTCAGTAGTAGTGTATCCATCCAAGGTCCTCCATGTCAAATGCTACTTCCAACTCCCTCTAAAGTCAACGAATTCCATCTTTTTGAAAGTACGAGGTCTTCTTTAATCATGAGGAGGTCTTCTTGAATCATGAGGCTCCCTTATAAAAACTTGGGGTAACTCTTCTAACTGAGACAATCACCCTAACATGATTTTCTTACTGAAACAACCTTCTTGTTTCCATGTTGTTATCTACTGTATTTTTTACTTCTCTTACAGACAATCCAAAGATCCTTTAAATTGCTTGTTCTTCCATATCATTCTTATATTGCCAAAGCCTAGGTCACCCTAGTTATTTACCTGCAATCCTCACTGGGAGGATATGGGTGAACAATTATCACCAAACAGAGGATACATAGACAAGAGACTAAACAAAAATTTAAGACAATAATAACAATCTTAATCGAGAAAAGGTATAGAATTACTTATCTTTTGAGAAGAGTCAACTCCCTCTTAATCTTGGACTCCTTGAATTATTACTATCCTTGTCCTCAAGATGTCTTTTCCAAGAATTAGTGCTTCAACGAAAATGATTAGTCCAAGGTTTTTTCTCTAGGGTTTTCTAATTCATACCTTTGCCAGGGTTTACACACTCTGTATACTTCAATGTCCAAAGTCTTCAAGACCTGCTGCCCCTTCAAATTTGCAAATTCTACAAATATACTAATATGTTAGTTGCAAACCCTAGAAATGTTATTGACAAGCCTTCTATACATGAGATGGAGTTTATTGATACAATGATCACTGATTCACGGAATTTTAGTCTTTATGTGCAAGGAAACTTGAAAGCGTCCAAGCACATGTCATATTGATTGTGTCTTTGTCCTCAAGAAAGGAGATATGACCTCTTATGCAAAGACCCTTTCATAGTAAACAGGCGTCAACAATTTCTTTTACTGAAACATACGATTAGTAATTCGCACTTCATGTTGATTCTCATCTGAAGTGATTTCTTCATAACATAGTAGATCTAAGATTTCATGCAATGTATTGATGCAACCTTCTAAAGGTACAGATCTTTGAGATCATCATAACTTTGAAATTTTTTGAAACTTACAACTTTAGACCTATATATGATTTCTGCTAACCTAGCATATGAGATATAAAAAATGATTATATACGTACCTCAATGTTTCACCCTTGATCTCCATTTCTACCTTTGTGTATGATGCCAAGTCACGATTTCAATGGGTTGCTTGCCATGCCAAGAACTTCTGTTATATCTTTAGAGAATAAGGTTTGCATCTCTTCTTCATAGCTCATAGCTCAAACTAGTGCTTTGACTTTGACGCATGGTTTTCTTCATAAGCCTCAAACTCATCATTCTAGACTCATCTAAAACATGTCTACTCAAACTTGTCTACTTGGAAATTTTGGATGTCTTGAACAATAATATCATGGAGAGAGTTTTGAATGCCTTAGATAGTTCAGACCTTAGAGATCACTTGCTATGAGGTAACTCGGACCCCGTCATAGATACTTAACATGGTTCCATAGGGGTAAACTTGCTTCTACAGTGATTACATAGTTCGGATGTCTGTTGTCAAGGAGTTCGAAGATGGATTATTGTTTCTTGGTGTAATCATAGATGTCTTGAATTTGTCACAAAGATATTACAACTTCAGACTTAACACCTTCATTCCAAAGAGATGCTTGAATTAGTTGAGTTCTTAGAGATGAGGAGGCTTGGACTTCCATAAAGATATAATTGATACTTTCCATGGCAAGCAAAATTATTCCTTGATCTCAACAACCTTTATGATTTTGGCCTCTCTTCGGTCTTCTTGCACACAAGTCTTTTGTTTCATTTGCATTTTCTTTCAGGCTTAGGCCTTCTCTGGGCTTCTTCAATAGTACTCCTCTCATCACCATAGCTCTGATACCATGTTAAGAAACTAAGTGTAGTGTAGTTTAATAATTTTTCTCTTCTTGATAATTACTTGTGAATATTATATGTCTTCTTATTACTTATTATGTCTTCTTCATCAAGCAATTATAACATTGTTCAAAATATAAAGATCACAATGAGACAAAAGACACCAAAATTAAGCTAGTAGCCAAGGCAAAACCCACAAGGGAAAAACCAAACAATCCTTCCCTTATAGAATCAAATCAAAATGAGAGATATCCATCACTAAGACCAACACCAAATTGCCACCAAAATGCCAATTCAACCCCCTCCAAGTCACCTTCAAAGTCAAATTCAATGTTGCTCAAACTTCTTCAAAACTGGTCAAACTTCAAGATTTTCGGACCTACAATTAGGACCAAATTTCGTCCTGCAACAACTTCAGAAAATTCAGCTTCTTTTATAGAAATTTCAATCCACACGTGCACGCTACAACAAAGACAAACTTCGGTCGACTAGGAATATTCTTCTTGTCTTTATCTTTGTTTCTCTCTCCTTTGACTCATCTTTCTTTTCTTCTTTGCTAGGTTCAAATGTGCTTCTTGTTGTAATGATGAATGAACTTCCAAGTAGGTCGAACTTGTCCTTTATATATAGTTGTACGGAGGATCGAATAAGTGTCTCTTAGAGGACTACGTCGACTTGTCCAAGGAGGGCTAACTTGGTCATCTTGTGGACTTATGACTCAATATAAAAATTCAAATTCTTTTTGTTTTCAATGTCCAAATGGGACATGACTCAAATAATTTTTCTTTTGACTCGTAATAAATTCTTTTTTACTCTAAGCATGAAGAACATGCTTTTACAAAATAATAATAAATACATCAATGATAAATATACATTATGAAGACCAAACCTACATACAACTTCAACACCACTCTCTCATGAGTTCCTAAATATTACACATTCAAAATCAAGGGTGTTACACAAAGGCGGCAAATCATAGCATTGATAGATGGTGGAGCAACATACAACTTTATTGATGCAACCATAGTGGTATGGAGAGGCATCCCTGCTCAAGAATTTGAGGGCTTCGAAGTGAAGGTAGTTGATGGATATCATATGACATGCACAAAGGTAGTTCCACGTTTGAGCATCACATTAGGTGAGTATGCACTTACTGATGATTTTTATGAAATAGAAAGACAAGTACTAATGTGGTGTTGAAAATACAATGGTTGTACTCGCTAGGAAGATTCACAATGAATTACCAAGTGATGGACATCGAATTCCGAGATCCAAACAACAGTAAGGTAGTAATAAGAGGCATGACTAATGGAGGTCCCCAAATTGTCACGCCCTAGCAAATGGAGGTCATACCCAAACAAGGCGAAGTCACTTGCATGTCAGCTTGTATAACTTGATGATTTTTATGAAATAGAAAGACAAGTACTAATGTGGTGTTGAAAATACAATGGTTGTACTCGCTAGGAAGATTCACAATGAATTACCAAGTGATGGACATCGAATTCTGAGATCCAAACAACAGTAAGGTAGTAATAAGAGGCATGACTAATGGAGGTCCCCAAATTGTCACGCCCTAGCAAATGGAGGTCATACCCAAACAAGGTAAAGTCACTTGCATGTCAGCTTGTATAACTACAAGTTACTACTCTTACAGTCTAATAAGGTCAGTTATGAAGAGACTAAGGAACGTGACACATTCTTGAAGGACTGGAGATCCCATATCTTAGTAGAGTACTCCAAGAGTAAATTTGCTTGTGAAGTATTGGACGAGCTCATACATTATGGCAGGTACAAGGTGGAAAACAAAACCATCTTCTCTGAAGATGAGATATATTTTGTCCTCGAACCTACACTCAAGGAGAAGCTCGTTAGAGCTACACATAACAAACCACCTGAAGTCACAATAAAATCTCGCCCTCAAGGCAAGGATTGCATACACAATGAGAATTTAAGTGTAGCAACAAGAGAAGAAACACAAGACAACTAGAATGCAAGCACAATGTCGGGCCAACACCAATATTTCCTATGTTGACTGGAATGTTATTGATCAAGTGGGGTCAAACAAGATTGTGACGTCTTTCAGGCATGATTCTGAACCTAAGGAAGACAATTATCTATGAGGTCTATCTTGGTGTGAATCATAGTTTATATGCTAGCAGACTTGAGGGTACAATGCAAAATATGGTGGGTTCACTATCAACAAGTTTCTCTCCTAGGTGTTACTCTAATATTGTATGTAATGAAGGATGCAAAGTAACCTCACCTGCAAATAGATCCTTGCAACAGATTTCAGATAGACCACTCCTTGATTTCATAAGGAACATATATGATCTCCTCATATGTTGTATTGTCCAAATGCATGAGGTTGAAGATAATGGCTGCTATCTATATTCAAATTCATAAGGTTGAAGATAATGACTGCTATCTATATTCTGGACCACTTTTCCTTGTTTTTCTACACCCTGGACCACTTTCGGAAGTGATTAGGTGGAAACCTCTTGGAAATTCTGGAGGATTTTCTTGGAAAGTTGTGGAGCAAGGTGGAAGTCTAATTAAAGACATAATGGGTCATTTGACTGCTACAGAACAGGGAAAAGTAAATTTTCAGAATGAACAACAGAGTGAGAGACGCAACCGGCACATTGTTGAAATCTATGAGAGAGGAATTGATCGGACTATATATTGGCAGCATAAATTTTGCAGGTTGGAACCAGCAAAGTTTGTGCCTCATGGAAGTGCAAAGCTTGAAGCATACAAGGATCACCATCTTCGAGTAGCTAATGAAGACATGAATGAAGGCAGTAAAATGCAACCTCTAATGGAAAAAATGGCATCTTGCAGTATTAGTAAGTTCGGAATGGTAGCTAAAAAGTTTGAAGGCAATTTTTCACTTATGGGAGTTGAGGGGTAGAGTTTGCAGCACCCGAATATGTCATTGCTTAGGGACAAGCAATGTCAAAAAGGGGGGACTGTAATGTCCCCGAGGGGATTAATTAGCCCAAGGGACAAAGTAGCCTATCAATCCCCGTAGGCTATACTCTTGGATAAAAGGGATAACCCCAAAATACCCGATGTTTGGGCAGAGGAGGGAAAGTTTTGGGGCAGCTAGAGCAAAAAAGCCCAAAGTTGGGGTTTGTTGTGAACTCCACTCAATTAATTATGGAGGAAAATCCCCTCAAGAAAATCTATAAATACAAGAGGGTTAGAATCATTTGAGGCGTCATTGGATTGGATTAATTTGTCTCTGTTTTTCTTTGACCTTGAGGCTCTCAGGGTTTTAAGACCCCTTTCTTCCTTGACTAGTTTCGGTGGGAGGTGATCCCACCCTACCTAGTCACCCTCCTCTTGTTCTGGCACAGGTTATTGGAATGATTCTAGTTTGGTTTGTGGATTTAGTTTTTTTTATTCTTCTGGAAAACAGGGAGATCATACATCTGAGGAATAGAAAGACGTTGATGAGAGGTCGAAGACAAGTCATCCAAAATTACTTAGAAGTCTATCCTAAGGCAAAGGTGACAATTTTCTGAGGTAGACGGCATCCTGAGACCAAGATTAATCTGTGACAAACCAACGAGAGTATTCCTGCAACAACCTGAGGGGTTCCTGAACATAGATGAGGCTTAATTCAAGCAACACTGAACCCTTCCTGAGGCCAGCTAAAGAACAGATTAAAGCCTGTGTTAGACTGATATTTTTCTGTTGCATTACAGTAGCCCTGAGGCTAATTTGGGAGGAGTTTCTAGAAAATTTGGAAGCCAAGTTAAGGATAGATCTGGAAAACCAACTTATTGTCATTCTAAGACAACTCAGATTTCATCCCCTAAGTTTTGTGGCTCTCAGTCAAATCAGGGTTTCATCCTAAAGCCACTCAAATATCTCTTCTAATCAGATTGTGGATCAGTATAATACAGTTGAGATCGAGGCATCCTCTGAGGGTGAACAATACCTTCGTGGATTTATGAGGCCATTTCCACGACCCAAAGTTCTAAAGAAATTTCGGCTCTTGAAACAAAGCAGAGAGGTTACCTGAGGGAAAACGAGGGTTGAAGGTTGCAACAGACCTGAAATTCGTTGAGGAGATCCAGGGAGACTAAAACGGAAAATTGAGTTGATTTTGGAGATAAGTCTAAGGCAGAAAACAAGTATAGTCCTGAGGTAATTTAGACATTCTTCCAGACAAAAATCACATAGGGTTTTGGAACTATAACTATTGAACTTGAATTATACTGGTTTGTGGATCCGCTGGTTGGTCGAATTATAGCATTATACTGTTTGGTTTATTGCATTGTTGAGAAGGCCAACCTTGTTTATTGAAAGGTTATATTATTTGTATTGGATAAATTGTTTGTACAAGAAGAAGAAATTTTGTTGAAACCCTAGCTACTTAAGGAAACCTAGGGCAGAAGTTTCCTTATAATATTACATTTTAATACAATCAGGAGTAGAACATCAAACTTTCTACATGAATTTTGGGTGATAATATGCTTGACATGGACACCCTAGAGTGCATCAGATCAAATATTCACCTTAAAGGATCTAGTAGTATATACACAAGGATACACTCCTTGTCATAGACACCCTAGAGTGCATCAGATTAAATGTTCACCTTAAAAGATCTAGTAGTACATACACGGGGATACACTCCTTGATTTTGATACAATCAGGTGCATAATATCAAACTTTCTACATGGATTTTGGGAAATAATACTCTTGACATAGATCCCCTAGAGAGCATCAGAATAGTTGTTCACCTTAAAATATCTAGTACAACCTAACATTAAATTTTGAAGAACACTCAACAACAATAGCCATTGTTAAATTACTGGCTTGTTAACACTCTCAGCAAAAAAATTGTTTATTATCGAATTTCAAAGAATAACTACCTCATGACATGTGGTGTGTGCATCTGATCAATTGTCAAGGTTTCTCAACACATTTTGGTGTAGCAGAGTGATCCTTTTATAATCCAAATCATCGGAGAATGTGACACGTGCTTCAATGATCAATCCTCAAGGTTCCTAACACATTTTTTATTTAGACAAAGGGATCTTTTATAATCCAAATTAAAGGCATGAATGTTGGTCATGAGAAGCATATCTAATCCATGTCTAATATAACATAGAGGTTGCAAGAGCAACGAAGACATTAATTTTTAATTCATTAGGTTCACTATGTCTGGAAGAGCAAAGAGAACTATCAAAGCTGGAAAACCATCCAAATATTTAAAAAAATGTCCTACTAAAATTGTAATTTGACTCATTTCCACCAAACAATGACCCACATAGAGCAAGTTTTACATCACAAGAACATAATTATCAATTTACATGCCTTACTCAAAGGAAATATAATTTGGTTGCTTCTCACCCATTATTAACAATCGCACTAAGAGACTCTCCAAAGATAGAGGTGAACATGGAAAATCTTTAGTAGATAAAGAAATCTGCAACATTATATCTTATCCCTTTCAGGCCACATGTTTCTCAGTTGGAGGATGTATATTAAGATACTCGTAAAGACTTGCAACAAGAATTCGTGGATATTACAAACTTGGTTGGGGTACATCCACATGCAACACGATCAAGTTTGAGATGGATCACTTCGAGTTTGGCAAATAAGATTTTTCATGGTTATGCCAATCACAGCTTCAATCCCGTAAGATAAAAGCAACACATTTTAATAATTGGGATTCCATGAAATTAGTGACAAGTGACAACAAAAAGAGGCTCTCCAAAGATAAAAGCAACACATTTATATACTTCAATCCCAAAGATAAATGAAACACATTTTAGAATTGGGATCCAATCAAAATAGTGACCACTGACTATGCTAGCAGGCATCAAGTTGCCTTGACACATTGGTTGGCAAATATAAAATCCCCAAAAAGAGGATTGATAAGATGGGAAACCTCTACTTCAAGGTTGAACCAGTGCTTAAATTTGAATTCAAATAGGTCCTTATTTGTGGAATAATTATATGCAAGGAAGGACATGACTCATTGGTTTCCATTTCATTGAATTTGATGGGTGTTAAAGAATTGGAAAACTTACACTCCATGTCAAAGTTAGCATTTCTGATCATGCAAGCATAATGTTCACAACTTCACCCAAAAAGGTTACCGAATGGATATTAAGTGCACTCAAATGTTCCACTAAGTTATTGACCAACCTAATGCACTTTTTACATCACAAGGCCACAATTGTACGTTTACAAGCATTATTCCTGGGAAATATACTTAGGTTACTTTCTGCAATGTCAACAATTGCACAAAGATCCAAATAGAGTTCTGCTTTAGAAAATATTTAACAAATAAGAAAAGTTAAATTACTATATTTTAGCCCTCAATTGAAAAACATATATTAGTTGCTCAAGAGAGAGACGTGCAACAAGCATTCAAGGATATCACAAATTTGATCTAGGACATCCATACACTACAAAGTCAAGCCTGAGTAATCACCACAAGTTTAGCAGTCAGATTTTTTCAATCCCAAAGATAAAATCAACACATTTTAATACTTGGGATAAAATCAAATTAGTGATCGTTGACTATGTTAGCAAGCATCAAGTTGCCTCGACCCATGGGTAAGTGAATGTAAAATTTCATAAGAGAGGATTGATGAGATGAAAAACTTCTACTTTGGGGTTGAAGCAGTGCTTAGAATTGAGTTTACAACTTTACACAAGTCCTTATTTGTGGATCAACGATATGGAAGGGAGGGAAACCCGTTGGTTTCTATTTCATCAACTTTGATGGGTGTTAAAGAATTGGAGAACTTAAACTCTATCAATGTCAACATCAACATTTTTTATTGCTTCCCACCCAATGTTAACAATGCACAAAGAAGCTTTCCAAAGATAAAAATGGGATTTGGAAAATATGTAGTAGATAAGCAAAGTCAAATTACTAAATTGGAGAACTTGAACTCCGTCAATGTCAACATTAACATTTATGCCCATGAAAGCATAGTGATCACCCAAAAGAGTTAACAAACACATATTAATTCTACTCCAACGTTCCACCAAGTGACATACCTAGTGCAATTTTTGCATCACAAGAACACAAATATAGGTTTACAAACATTATTCCACAAAAATTAACTTGTTTGCTTCCCACCCAATGTTTACAATTTCATAAGAGGCTCTCCAAAAATAAAGTTGAGCCTTGGAAAATTTTTAGTATATAAGCAAAGTCAAATTATTGTATCTTTTCCCTTAGAGGTCATAAGCACGTTTATCACTTGATGGAGAGAAAATCTTGCAAGAAGCATTTATGGATATGCAAACTTGGTCACAGAAGACCCAACAATACAAAGTCAAGGCTAAGAGAGATCATTTCAAGTTTAGCATTTAGAGAATTTATGGTTTTGTCAACCATGGCTTCAACCCCAAAGATAAAAGCAACACATTTTATTATTTAATATTTGCAATTCCATCAAATTAGTGATCATTGACTATGCTAGCAAGCATCAACTTGCCCCAACATATTGGCTGGAGAATGTAAAACCCCAAGAAAGATGATGAGATGGGAAACTTCTACTTAGAAATTGAACTAGCAAAGGATTTGAACTCAGTAGGTCCCTATTCATGGATCAATAATATGCAAGAAAGAATGTAACTCATTGTTTTCTATTTCATTGACTTAATGGGTGTCAAATAATTGGACACAACGACACAATTATAGGTTTACAAGCAGTACTCCAAGAAAATATAATTTGGTTGCTTCTCAATCAACATTAACAATTGCACAAAAAACCTCTCCCTAGAGATAGTCTTGGGCCCGAGAAAAAACTTTAGTAGATAAGAAAAAGCCAAATTACCACATATTATCCCTTTAAAGCCATTATTCCTCAATTGGAAGACGTCTATTAGTTAATGGACAAAAAGAATATATCTACAAGTTCCACAGTCTCATTACAAGGTTAGCAATTAGAGAACTTTCATGGCTTCACCAACCATGGCTTCCCCCACAAAGATAAAAGTAACACATCTTGGTACTCAAAATTCCATTTGTTTATTAATCACAAACCATGCTAGTTAGCATCGAGCTACCTTGACACATCAATCGAGGAATGTAAAGTACCATGAATGAGGATTAATGAGGGAAATTCTACTTTGTCGTTAAACCAATGCTTGTATTTGAAATTACACAAGCCCTCATCTCTTAATTAATGATTTGCAAGGAAGTGACTCATTGGTTTCCATTTCATTGACATCAACATATGTTAAGTAATTGGAGAACTTAAACTATGACAACATCAACATTTCTAATCCTAGAGGCATATTTTTCTCCAATGAAGGTTGTTGAATACATATTTAGTCTACCCCAATTGTTCCACCACTTCAGTGACCCACTTGGTGCAGTTTTAACATCACAAGGACAAGCACAAGTTTACAAGCAATATTCCAAGGAAATATAATTTGGTTGCTTCTCACCCATTGTTAACAATTACACAAAGAGACTCACAAAAGTTAGATATATGCTTTGGAAAATCTTTAGTAGATTAGCAAAGTCACATTACTACATCTTAGCTCTTTCAGGCCACACGTATTTCAATTACAGGACGTATATTAGTTGATGGAAAAAAAGACTTGCAACAAACATTCATAAGGCATTATAGAGTTAATCAAGGGACATCCATATGCCACTTAATCAAAGTTGAGAAAGATCACATCAAGTGTAGCAATCAGAAATTTGCATGGTTTTTCCAATCATGGCTTCAATCCGAAAAACAAAAAGCAACACATGTTAATACTTTGGGATCCATCAAACTAGTGACCACTGACTATGTTAGCAAGCATCAAGTTGCCTTGACACATTGGCCAAAGAAAGTAAAATCCCAAAAAACAAGGTTGATAAGATGGGAAACCTCTACTTCAAGGTTAAACCAATGCATAAATTTGAATTGATCTTGCACCTTATCTGAGGATCAATGATATGCAAAGGAGGATGTAACTATGATTTCTATTTCATTGACTTCAACAAGTACTAAAATAATAAAGAGCTTAAAATCCATTAATGTCGACATCAACATTTCAAATCATGCAAGCATGATGTTCACCCAAAACTACTAACAAATGCATGACTTACTTTTCCACCAAAATTGTGGGACAACAATACACATGGAATGGTGAATCACACAATGGGTATGTGTAAAGCACCATCCAAATTCAAGAGAAAATTATAAGGAATGTCAAGGTCTACAACAGAGGACCCCACTAAAAATACTACAAATTAAAATATATGAACAATGAAACATTTAAATATTTTAATAACAATGAGCCAATAACTTAAATCATTTTAATAAATTGTAAACAATACAAGAATTGATGTAACATAACATAATATTCAAGATTCACAAATCATCTATCACCATTGCATTTCTCATTATATTTAGAAGATTCAAATATAGATCTAAGTCTGAATATAACTAATCTAAAAAAGGATCAAAAGACAAAGCAATGCCCCCCTAGTCTCTATGTCCAACAAGTATACCAAGGAGTAAGGACCACACAAGGAAATGTCACTTCCTTGAATGGAAATCACTTACATTCTATAGAATATTCAATGGCACAACAACTAATGAGTTGTGCCTCATCAAGTCTCTCCTTATCTATATGTGTTAAGCTTTCAACCTATATTTTATTTTACTAGTCCTTTTTCCCCTTGAAATGGTAAACTTTATTCAAAAGGGAGTGTGGGAACATCTTGCTTTTTGAAGTGCATATTCCCTACTACATCCCCTTGTGTCCTCCAAGAAGGAGAACCCCCCTTGGAGTACCCACATCCTAGGATAGAAAAGAGTGCAACCCCTAACCTTGGGAATGCATCCAATGTAACACTAATCTACTCAATTTGTGGTCACTTGTATCTTACAACAAAACAAAGAACCTATGTCCTTGTTGAATCAAGAAGAACCACTACAAATTTGTCAAGAAGCTTTCAGTATTAAAGATGGTAGAGTCAATGTGAATACACCTTTTAGGTGGATGGGTGAAGATAACAAGGAAAAGGATCCTCAAGGTTTAGACTTTCAAGGACTAAGCACAAATCCTTCAATGCAAATGCAAGAAAATTTGAATGATTTGTGGTAACAATCTAAACAAATGTGAACAAGCAAAGATTGCAGCAACATTGCCAAAATAGAGCACAAGGGAAGGGGGGGTGCAAAAGTTCAAATGTCAAAACCCACAAACATATTCTTTATAATAAAGCACATAACTTGCAACATTAGCAATATCAACATTTGATACTTTTCAATAGCTAGCTCCAAATATGCCCCTATAAAAACAAAGTATCTTGTGTCATGTTCAAAAAGTGCAGCAGCAACAATCACATAATCATCAATAATCAGCAAGTGATTGGTTCCTAGATTATGCCAAATTGCATTGTACTATAAACATTGCAAAGTTCTGGTATCACATGGAAACCATAAACAAGTGTTGGAACACCTTTCAAGATTAGTTGAAGGTACTGTCCAAAGAATTGTTGGTACAATTCAACTATCATAAAGTATTACATCAACATCTCACTAAAGAGATACAAGATGCAAATTCAAGTGAAGGGTCTTTGACTTCTATTCAGTTTACCAACATTGACAACTTTGGCAATAAATTGCAAGCAGTTTTCCATTGTTTCAGACATATTGGTATCTCCTACACTGATTGGAGCATCTATGAGCCAGTTTGAAATTTGAAAAGTTAGAAGTAATCAACTCAAAAGTAGTTCTTCCTTCAAGTGATGGGAGTGTGCTAACTTAATGGTTTCCTGCCATGGCAAAAAACATGAGCAGAATAACAAACCCTTATACAGATAAGCATTGATTTTAATGTTTGCACAGATCAACACTACAGTTGCTCTGGGGCAGAGCAATTTGAAGCACTGTTATAGCACATTAAAATGTGTATCATTGCACAGCAGTTTAGATATTATATTGAACATCTAATGTGTGATATGAGTTGGTCATGGATTAAAAGCATGAACTTTCTTAGCCAGTATAATTACATATAGTTTTCATCTTTTCTGAGCATAAAATATTACTGGTGCATGCTTACATTAATGGCTAACATTTGGCCTACTCAAATTAATTGCTAAACTTGTACATCCCTCTCACTCATGAGATCATTTTCACTCCACCTATATTTAGTGTTCAACAACTCCAATAAGTATGTATGTCACTCATCCAAAATAACAGTCTATTTTAAGATTCCTCCAAATTTTGGGTTTTCAAAGACTATTTTGGCCAAAATTGGCCTGAGTTGGCATCCACACATTTTGAAAAATATCAGCTTGATGTACTGTAGATTTTTACTACTCAGGTGCTATTAATAGCAAATACCACTGGACAAATCTGATGTCAGTGCTTTAGAACCAGCTATCAAATGTACTGCTGAATATTGAACCACTACCATTAGTGTTTATTTTACCGTTGTTATTGTCGTTCTTCTTATCGTTGCCTCCCTTTATTTCATATTTCACGTTACTTTCCAAGTCACATATTTGTGCACGTTTTATTGAGTTTGTTTTTGCAAGTCAATTATCAAATTAGGTTCGTGACACAGAAAGCCCCCAAATCCTATCACCACAACTGATACATTAGGATCTCGTGACAAACATAGCAACAGGTGCAAACTCTGTATCGGGTAGACAACCGCACATTTCAAAGACATTGGGGCTCCGCTACCGTGGAGAAGTAGTATTCAATTGACAGATGGAGAAACTGTCCACAACCATCAACCAGTGATTGACTAGAGCACGCTAATGTAATCATTATTCATGAGAGCACGCTACTGTAAGCATTATTCATTATTCCAAAACGGGTAAAGCAGCGAACATGTGAACCGTGGCAATACTGCATGTAAGCACAAATGGAAATTCTCAATAAAGAAACGCAACCCCTTAGTTCCTCCTTCTGAAGAAACAACGCGGAACGTTTGGCTAAGTAGTAACCAGATGAAAGATAATATTGATCCTAAGGACTTGCGTCCCAATGACTCTGGTAAAATACAAACATTGCAAGTGTAGAATAAATATAATACAGGAATATCACTATAGACGTAAAGAGAATTGCCAGAGGGCATCAGTCCCACAAAACTGAATGGCAAAACAGCACCTCCAGTAGAAATGGATATTCACAACATTGTTCAAATATGCTTCGAACTGATAACTTATAAAGCAATTATGTGCAGAGCCCAAAGCAATCAATACAAATAAAAAGCAGGGGAAAATCACGAATCACTAGACACATAATCAAATTAGGCAAAGAAAAGGCCTTACCCTCACAAACAACCAACCAAGCAGTATTTTGATAAGCACCTCTCCCTTGCTACCACCCCATTTGCATATGTCTAATGGTAAATTGAAATTGGAATGTAAAGCAAAATAGAGAAATCCAATGAAATAAATGACAACAAGAGCATGGCATCAACATAACCACCCAACAATGTCTATTAGATTATAAGCAAAAGTTCAAAATAAAAGGCCACAGATTATATCATGATCGACGTTGAAAATAAAAGGCCACAGATTATATCATGATCGACCATATTCATGTATGTTAATGTATTTTCACATCAATTTAAAGTCGAACAACCCTGGCTTGGGAAGTGGACTCTCTAATCCAGTGAAACTCAAGCAGCATGTTAACAATTCCATAGTCTAGGTGGTATCAAAAGATACCATAAGCTAATTCAGAAAAAATACCAAGATCAAGCGCTGGTAAACTTGGTAACTGCTTTTGTACCCTCTGAGACTGCATGCTTGGCGAGTTCTCCTGGAAGAGCAAGCCTTACAGCGGTCTGAATCTCTCGGGATGTAATGGTGGGCTTCTTGTTGTACCGAGCGAGTCTCGATGCCTCACTAGCCAGCTTCTCAAAGATATCGTTGATGAAGGAATTCATGATTCCCATGGCCTTGCTGGAAATACCAACATCTGGATGAACTTGTTTGAGAACCTTGAAGATATAGATCTTGTACGTCTCAACGCTCTTCTTGTGCCTCTTCTTGCCCTTCTTGTCTCCACCCTCCTTTGGCAGCTTCTTCTCAGCCTTTGCAACGGGTTTCTTTTCTGCAGGGGCTTTCTCTGCAACAGGCTTCTTCTCGGCGGGTTTCTTCTCGGCCTTCGGAGCCATTACTGCTACCAACAGAAAAAAAAATCTACAACGGTCACAGATTACTTGAACAATTTGAAAAAGATCACAAAACGCTACGTAGGACTGGTCTCAGATATGAAGTACTCATGCAGAGAGGCTTCTTCTGCTTTATATCCAAAGTAATTTGTCTTCCTATTGGTTGGTTGGGTGCGACACGGATCGATGACTTTCGTTTGATTTTGGACGTAGATTAAGATTGTTTTCAATAAAGTTGCTCAAATATGATTCCATTCCACCTATAAGGACGCCTTTCTCGACTCCCCACCACTCTCGTGCAAAAAATGGATAATTATTAATTATTTATTATTTAGCTCACTCGCCACAACTCACGGTGCACATTGCGGGTGGAAATTATTTATAATGCTTAATTTAATTTTATAATATATATAATTAGCAGTGGTTTCAGAAAGTGTAAAGAGAGGTCGATAAGAGTATTATCTTGAAGTATTCACTTGAAGTAA
The DNA here is from genome assembly GCA_034641835.2 of Pinus albicaulis. Taxonomy (NCBI): domain Eukaryota; kingdom Viridiplantae; phylum Streptophyta; class Pinopsida; order Pinales; family Pinaceae; genus Pinus; species Pinus albicaulis. The sequence continues at coordinate 777,464,435 of CM076573.1, read as the reverse complement.
TTGTAATTTGATTTGGAACAATAAACATTATATTAAATTCTTATTGTTTTGTGTATTTGCGTTTTTTTTTTTTTTTTAATGTGTGATATCACGAAGCAAGTCAATGGTAATTTAATTTCTTACTTAGTAAATGATAGAAAAGAAATGCCCATTTGAAAGGAAACATTTGAAAGGTGGGAAAAGGCTTGCATTGTTGCTAATGTAAGCATATAAAGTTAGATTTGAAAAACCTGAAAAATAACCATTCTCTATAGCAATTCCAAAGTTTTTAGAGGGTGAAAACCAGTCATTCAAAGTTTGTTGCCCTCGTCCAGTTACAATAAAGACCACATTCTTTGGATCATTGCAAAGGGTGTTTAGCACTCTCAAGACATCTGATTTTGGAGTCTTGTTAATTGATAGCATCAGCGAAAGCTTCCATATTCCACGGATTTACACGAATAGCTCCACTTAAAGAGGGGGAGCATCCAATAAATTTAGACACTACCAGCATTCTTTATTTCAGATTCTCAGATGTGATTCCAAATCTGTCATCTATTTCTGTTGTAAAGAATGTATTCATACGGGGTCAAATTCATACCATCCTGGACTGTAGATACAACATAACATTCTGTTATTGTGTAATATGCAACCCTTTCATACAACAGAACATGTCTCTGCACCAATTCAACAGGTTGATATCTATAGCAAACCCTAGATTTGCATAGATGTCATTTCCAAAAATTTGAATGAAGAAACAGACTTATATCTACTGTGTTAAGAAGATAACTCTGTTTTGATAGTTTTTTTAGATTCGTATACTATTCTGGACAGTTCAGATAACAGTATTTGATATATCGATATCATTAATTTTTTGTAAGAGTGCTCCAAGCACCTTAAGAATGCAGTTTACTTGTGAATGAAATACACTGCTTTTTTTCTTCAGGATAAAAAGATCCTATCGAGATTATGGTGTCTTTGAATTTTTGTTCTTTTGAAAATGCTTCATATATTACCTCAAAGAACAACTAAGTACAACTGGAATGGTTGTCAAAGTAAACATGAAAAGGCTACATAACCTCCATTTTCATTTCTATTTTGATAAGCACAAAAATATGACTCCACAGATATAAGTCCCTTACAAGTTGAAAGCTTCTACCTCCTGTAACTCTATCTACATATGTATAACAAGTTGTCAAATGGAGAGCCTCAATATCACTTGTAAAAAGTAGATGACTTCTAACAATTGTGCTCTTATCTTCATTCATATGAGAACTTGTACCCTTGTTGGTGCTTTGTTGATAAGGTTCCTCTGTGGAATGTTGAACATCTGGACTGATTAGCAACATAAACTGATCAGGTTTTAACTGATTTTTTACTTTCCATTGCTGCCTCAACCTTTTAATCAGCTTTTGTGCTTCAACCACATGATCTTCTCTTGGTTTCAGTCCATGAGCATCTGTAAAAATGGAATGAATTTCATATGTTTGTTTCTCAACTTCGACTAATATTTGAAACTCCCTCTGCCCCTGCTCAAAGCTTTCAAACTTTTCTAGCAGAGCTTACACAGTTTCCTGCAAAGAACAAATAGTGTTCTCTTTTTGTTTCATTCCCAAGGTCTTCTCCATCTTCACTTGTTTCAAAGCCATGTCCCTTTCTACAAATGCCTTTGATAAGTCCACATTTTCCTCCTCTGCTATTCTCTTTTCTTCATTTAATTTTTCCAAGGAATCTACCATTTCTTGTAGATGGTCCTCCTTTTCTTGCAGCTTCTTTTCCAATTTGTCCTTCTCACAGGCCATGTTATGTAAATCACCTTTCACCCGATTCAATTCCCTCATAGATTTCATATCATCATCACTCTGTTTAATCAGTTCTGTCGTATCATTCATGTTGTCATCCTGTCTATGATCATTAAAACACGAAGAGACTTTTGAGAGTTTGCATGATTCATTTCAAAACTTCCTATGTTAGAAGCAGGTGGAACTGACTGTGAAAATGAGATGGTAGTTCTTGTGATGGGGAATTTTTGCCTAGTATTATCAATCTCGAGGTCATTTTCCAATTCTTTACAATTCCATGATGATGTGGTGGGCAACAGGTTGCAAACAAAGGACTAACCCCACCTTCTTCAAATTGACACGATTCCCAAGTGTATCCCTTCTCCAGCCTAAATGGGAAACTGTGTACAAATTCAGGAATACTTTGCACCATTTCTAAACATTCAAGATAAGGCAAGAGATAGGTCTCCAATTTCCAATGATTCGGTAAGTTGAGGAAGCTCCAATCACTTACCTTATTAGAAAATCAACTACTTAGCAGCAGCTTAAGCAAAATAGACTTTTCCTCTAATCATCTCAGGGGACGTTTGCCATCTTCTATTTGCCAACTGTCTACAAAATTGTAGTTCATTAACTTGGGGAAAAATGGGTTAGTAGGAGAAATACCTCTACAGATTGGAAACTAACTGGTTTAACAGCGCTTGGTTTAGGTCACAATTTTTTTACAAGGACAGTCCCATCATCACTTAAAATGCTTCAAAAGTTGGAGAGGTTAGATATGGGAGGTAATCGTTTACATGGAAACCTCCAAACTCAAATTGGGCAACTTAGAAGTTTAGGGCCACTTTCTATAGAGGAAAATAGTATTTCTGGAAAGATCCCTGATTCTATTGCCCGACTTTCAAAGCTGAGATTTCTATATCTTCAAAAGAATCAGTGATCAGGGGAAATTCCTAAAAAATTACGGAAATGTGTGAACTTACTACTGCTAGATCTATCATACAACAATCTCAGCGACCACATACCTCTAGAGCTTGGAGGTGTTACATATTTAGCTTTCTATTTTAAAATTTCAAACAACTTATTAGAAGGGCCTCTACCTTTGGAGATAACCAAGATGACTATGCTCCAAGCTATTGATATTTCTGTGAATCAATTAAGTGGTTATATTTCAAGTGGGCTTGGAAGTTGCAGAGAATTAGTATACATCAATATTTCTTACAATGCGCTTGGAGGTCAGATTCCAATGTCATTAGGTGAACTTCAAAGTCTTGAGGTCTTGGATTTCTCCTCCAACAATTTGTCAGGTGGAATACCCATGTCTTTTGAAAATATCAAAATGTTAAGGTCTCAAGACAAAGGGAAATAGGAAATGGAAGTTGGATATGCAGTCCAATGGTTCCAATTATCTGAAAAGGTTAAGGAAGCTAAAAGATTAGGAATCCATACCAGAGAGGTCGTGGTTTAAGCTTAATGGCTAGCAATTATAATTCCTTTTAAGTACAGATTTAAAACATGCAATGAAAGAGCAGATGAAGCCTACGAAATGAAGTTGCATCCCTAGTAAATTCCACGATGCAAAATTCTATGCCCCATGTCTTAAAAAATGGTAGAAACTTTTTTAGTTGAGAATTTACATGTTTGGTTTGGCTTGATTGGATTAGGCATCCTCAAAATTCTGCCACAAATTATTTTATAGTATGGAAGGCATTGGAAAATTCCTTTGCCATTGCTGGTGAATAAATTGCATGGAAGATTGGCAATTGGATTCTATCTGGGTGGTAATAAGTTGAGTGGCATCATTCCTTCTTCCCTCTTCAATTGCACTAAACTTGAAAGGGTATCCTTAGGGGAGAATGAACTCACTGGAGTAGTGCCTATTGAGTTCGGTAAGTTGAGGAAGCTCCAATCACTTACCTTATTAGAAAATCAACTACTTAGCAGCAGCACCACGAGCTTGCTCATTTTTACTATTATTACTAAATGTTCCTCCCTAAGCAAAACAGACTTTTCCTCTAATCATCTCAGGGGACGTTTTCCATCTTCTATTGGCCAGCTGTCTACAAAATTGCAGTTCATAAACTTGGGGAAAAATGGGGCAACTACAATAGTCAAGAGATTGGGAGGAAAAATGAAATTAGTTTCATGAAATAATGATGAATCTAGTAGTACATTCAAAGGCAGTGACCATTATAAAAGGTGGCAAGCTATTTTGATAAAAATTAGCAGATGCCAAAGTCATAAATTTGAAGTCAGTGAATGACTTTGCAGATTTGCAGAGTATGAACAAAGGTAGAAGGCTCAAACACTTTGTGGTGCATATGATTCTATATTATTCCTATGGGAAATATTTTCATTTGAGTGAATCATAGACGTATTCACAAGAACAAAGGAAGAATTTAAATGTTAAGAAGAAAAACAGTTGAATTATGCATCTTTTTGAAACAAGAACAATATTAGTTGACCAACAATACATTTTATTTTGGCCAAATTAATAATATTTTAACCTATGGCAGGCGACCCTCAGCAGCACAAATTTCTAGATGCTCTATAGTCATTTTCATTAATACATCCATCTTATCTGCAACACCCCCCAAACTCTGGTTAGAAGAAGGTTTTGGCAATTCAACATTGAAAAAAAAAACCCAAAACAACCAAATGCGATTAGAGAAAAACTTGTGCAAAAGAAGAAGAAAACCATCTGCGGTGGAACATGCAAGCCAGTTACATTTAAGTTATACCTCAATACCAGGCTTCCCAAGTTCTTCATGTTATGACACATAAACAATTGTTTTGGATTAATTTTATATTAGCTCACTTTCTTGGTAACATATGTTTATTCAAAGGTGAACAATAGGGATGAATGTGATTAATTGTTGCCATTTTGAAACATACTACTACAAATAACAAAGAATCCTTGATGGACTTTGGTCATCATCCTTTATAGAGAGGTAACTCTGCCCCCAAACTAAGTATGAAGATACAACATACTTATAGATAGAAAATGAGTAGCTGCTTGGAACTCATGAGTTATTATAACATTTTTTGTTAGTGCTATTTTTGAATCGGTTGTACCAACGTCACTTACTAGATGGAGAGAATTGATATCTGAAGATGCGATTAAGGAAATAAAGCAGAGAGGAAAGTTATTGACAGATATAGAGGTATTAACACAGAACAGAACATAATAGCATGACTAAAATTTGAACACCTTGAAGGTAGTTAAAAGTAATGGAATAAGTAAAAATAGAAAACAAGATTGAAGCAATACATGAATTTTTGAGATCTAAGGACTCATACAGTAGATCATCACTTTAAGACGGAATAAGAAACTCAAGAAGGCTATGGTATAATTTAATGCTCCTCTTGAGAAAGAGTATTTCAAGATGGGTTTGAAGCACAACAATGAAGAGAAAAAATGTTACAAAAACATTTGAAATTACATTGAATGGTATAGTGGTTGAACAAAACATGATTTATATACATATAGATATACAAAATTGAAGGTGAATAAATATACATGTTTACAATAAAAGTTTGTGATGTCATATAAATGTAAATGATAGTAAATATCTAATCATATATACATGACGATGCATAGCATCGGCAACACCAATTGGTGTCTATTGTGACCCCACGTTGAGAAATTCATTCTTGCCATTCAGCACACATTTTCCGGTGTGTATCTCTTTCATGTATGTGGATTGTTTCTCTTAGGATTTTTAGGATCTTTTGTAACAAGGCAATAGTTGTACGCAAATGGTACAAAGGCAATGTCTGTGGCGGCAGGAATCTCAGCTGTATATCCTGTAAAGTAAGTTCCTATTGTTGAATTTCTTAGCAGCATTCATAGAGCATGTTTAAATAGTGTGAATCCATATCTGTTGGCCATGAAAGAAGAGAAATAGTAATTTTTAATGTAAACGGTTGATAAAATTGTACTAATTCTAGAGTTAAAAAATACTTAAAGTAAGCATAAACTTCTTTTGAACATTAAGAGCATAACCAGTGTTAGAACAAATGTAAAAGCAAGTAATTGTGTATGGAACTTGGAAAAGGTTAAGTTTTTTTTTTTATTGTTGGTGAAGATGAAATGAAGAGTTTATTGTTGGATAGAGTGTACTCTTCTATATATATTTCGATGTGAGTAATGATTCTTCTTGCTTTCTGCGTTGTAGTTATGGATTCTCTTTCGTTCGTGATATGTGTGAGAATGGAAATGTTGGATGGATTCAAAGATCTAACAGAGATCTTACTCTTGAAATGGCGGTGAATGTTAGACCTTGGCATTCTTTGGGGCCGATGTCAACTGTTGCTTTCTCTAATGTCATTCCTTGTGACTTGTGTATTGTTAAAGCCCATGCCATTCGAAGTTTTATTCGTCGACGTGCACCTCTTGTGATAGGGGAAATGGGCACATATGTTGGGTGTGAAATGTCCCATGGTGTTCCTCTGTATTGTTTAAAATCGACTACCACGAAGGACGACAATTTTGGAGGCTTTGAGTCAGGTTTATAAAATATTGAAATCATTGTGCCAAGTGCCCCATTTACAAGCCCTGCATGTACCCACAAATTGCAGGTTAGCATAACTTTTTGTTCATTGCATAAGAGAACCTTTGCGTCTATTTGTTCTTCTTCTAATGTAGTAAAATTTTGTTTCCAATGTTTCTCCGCAGAGCACACAGCTACTGGAATGTTTAATTTTTTAAGCATTGTTTTGTTATGCAAGGCAACCGAATTGTTTGTTGCACGTAGGTGCATGGAGTCTTAAAATGTTTTTTTATCTTCATGTGTAATAGAGGAATATGTCCTTGACATTAGGAGGGTCAAATCTTCAATTGTGGGTGTTCCATTCCTGAGATTTGTGAGAATCTGGCGGAAGGAAACTTGGGAAGGGTTAGCACCTTATTGGCAAAAAATAGTTGTAAGCGTTATGAATGTATCAAAGTTGCGCCAAAGTCCAGTGCCATGTGATGTGCCAGCATACAGAGGAATGTCTTTCACAGGTGGAAACTAGCCTAAATCCCCGACAAGGATAATGGATCGATTGTCAAATGGTGTATTTCGATGAAGGGGAAATGCCTCTCGTAGGCGATTATCAATACAGGAAAGAATTTTTGGTCCGATAAAACTCATTTCATCAATGAGTATTTATTCTACATGGCGGAGTTGTTCTTGCATGTGTAGGAGCGGTTGTCCTTCAAGAGAATGCATTTTTTGGATAGGGATGTGAAGGGCAGAGTGGATTGTAAGGGCATTTATGTTGAAAGCTGCAACACCAGTGGGTGCAAGTAGCAACAATGGGCTTCTACTTGTTGAGGATTTTTTGATAAATGCATGATGCAGAGATTTTATTAAAGCAGATTTTCTGGTCCCGGCTGTCCCTTGTATGATAGTTCTGGTTGGAGGTTTCGGTAGAGGGTTTTTGAAGTGAGAAATAACATGTGTGAATGCTTTTTGTTGGGTAGGAGATAATATGTGATTTTTGGGAAGGGTTGAAAAAGGACAATGTTGGTTTTGACTATTTGAGCAGTTGTATTCAATGAAATTGATAGCAGTTTCTTGCAAGTGGAGAGGTAGAGAAGTATGAGACCAATTATGATTAACATCAAAGTCACGATGACCAATGATTCCAAGGCTATCAATTTCGATGTTGTTGCCTGGGTGAAGGTGAGAGAGGATTTCCCATTCATTCATTTGGACGGGGTCAAGGGGGATGTCATGAGGGGTAGATACAGGAGTAGATTCATCTTCAGATTGTGGAGATTGTGGGTTTTCATTTTCGCGATGAACATGCCACATTGTATATGTTCCCAGTGTGCAATGATTTCCTCATTGTTGGATCCAATGTCATTGAGAGGGTATGGAAAGGGAAATACAATATTAATTCAGCCCAACAGAAAGTGGCATAACTTGGATCAGTAGGGGAAGGGATTGTGGTGTATCATGGCAAGATATGGACAATCATCGAAGGAGAAATGTGTTTCCATTGGTTTTGTTTACGATGAGGAGAAAATGACCAAGAGCGTGCAACTTCAACGAGGGGAAATGGCTCTAATGAAGAAGGTCTATTCATGTATGCGAGAATAAGTGGTGGTGTTGAGGTTGGATTTTTAGAAGCATGTAGAACACGTCTGAATACAATTCTATTAACATTTAGAGAAACAAATGTACGACTGCAGAGTGTGAGTGGTAATTTCTGTAACATATGGCATATTTCCTGCGCCCCAATGTCTCTTTCTACTATGTTTTTTGTAAGGAGTTTTCGGACAACAGTGACAGTAGGTGCTTCTGGAGCGACATTGTTCGAGAGGCGTGATAACATTTGGATATAGCTTTCTGATTTTGTTTCTTCTTTGGCTACATATTTATAAATATAGGTTAACATGGCATGGTGTGAAATGTGAAAGTACTGGCTGGCAATCAACATTTGCTCTCCAGATGGAAAGTAGATCGACATTATAGATTTCCAATCTATCATCGTTATGTGCAGGCTTGTAGGTTTTCTGACCTTTGTTGTCTATCAGGAGTGAAGATGTGGGGTTCAACTCCCGCGGTACTCTATAGTGATAGCTGAGAACATTGTTTTTTTTACAAAGACAAGAAGATGCATGACACTTTGTATGGTGTTGGACACAGTTGTCAAGCTCTTCATAGTCGTCTATCTACGTTGACGCGAAAATTGATGATGTGTCGAGAAGACATGGGTTGTGCTCTGCCGATGGGTGGAGTACAGATTCACGATTTTGGGGTTGTCATGGGTTCCAAGAAGTGACATAATGGTCAAAATTTATTTGAGCATTGAGAACTTATGTGTCATTGTTCCAATTGAGGGCATCCATGTTTGGTGCATCTTGCAACCAAAGGAATCCATGTATGTGTGTAGATCCTCGATGTTGCCATTTGTACTTGCATGCAATATCGAAAGATGTTATTGCTCCATATCTATTGTAATTTAATATTAGGTTTAAATAGGAATGGTAATTAAAAATACCTGCACCAATATTCAATTGCATGGAGGCCTTTTTGTAGGACTTCTTCAAGAAAAATTGTAAATCTATAATGCATATATTGGGATGTTAAATGTGGATTGTTAAATATATTTTGAATTCTCCACTTGTAATGATTGTTTGAATTTGAGGGCAAATTAGTAGGTATAATCTTGTGCAAGTCAGGCCATTTGGTATCAGCAACATTGAGAGTGAAGAAAAATGTTGGGCTTCCAAGTTGTGTGATCATTTCAGTTAGCTCATTACGACGCTTGTTCCAAAAAGAGCGTGTACTTCGTAGGGCTGAGCCAAAGTGCATGACTTGTTCAGGAATTCTTGAATTTGGGAAGTCATGAAGACATTGTCACAAATCTGAAACAATTGTTGGCAAGTTGTTTTCAATGTATTTCCTAACAAAAACATTGGCAGTTGATTGGCTACGGTGGCGCATTAGCGTGTTATATATGTAGTACCAGAATCTTGGATGCTGGCCGAAGCAATTATCATGGTAGCGTAAATGGTGCAAGGCATATTCATGCATCTCAAATTTTGTAATTCTTGGTTGTGTGATCATGGCAATGCCTATTGGGAAAATCGTGTGGAATGCCATAGCAAAGAGGCCCTCAGTGGTGTATTTGTTCATAGGTGACACAGATATTGTAGGCCAATCGATTGAATTTGTTGAGTTTGGATCGGTGGAGTGCAAATAAGCACGAATGTGATCAAGTTCACTACATGAGTTTGGGATACTTGGAACAAAGGAAGAAGGTTGGATATCTAATGGAGTTAGCATGGCATCAAGATCATAAGTAGAATCGACTATGGTTTCCTGGGGTATAAATGAGGATGTGGTTACATTATGAAGAAGATAAGAAATATCTGTAGGTTGATCTGGTAGAGAAAAAATTGCAGATGGGATGAGTTCAACATATTTGTAGTAGGGATCATGAGTGAGTTTGTATTCAAGTGTTGCAAGTACACGTGATTTACAAACGATGAATTCATAAGATGTTTCAGAAGGATTTTGTCTTCTAACAATTAGGATGTCCAATTCAGAAACCAGTCGAGGTAGGTATTTGGCAATAGTAGTGGTGTCTTGAGGGAAGCTGATTGTATGGCCGTTATATTTGTATTGACCACCACGAGCATGTGTTACTTGTAGAATGGGATTTACAAGTGCGATCAACATTTCCTCAACCTGTGTTAAATTCTGAAGGACATATGGTTGTTCGCCAGGGTCCATGTTGTTCACATGAGTGAAACGGATTGTAGATTTAGATGATGCACAACGAGAGCAAGAAAGGGTACCATGTAAAAGTTTTGTTTTCATACCTGGATATGATTCTTTGCAAAGTGTGCAAACATGCAATGTAGAGAGGTTATCTATTATTTCTCAAAAGCAACGGTGTTCTTCATTAAGAGGGGGTGGGGGGGGGGGGGGTTATATAGGTTTTGATGAAGGTAGGGTGAAATGGCATGCATATTTGGGAGAGGACTTGAAAAGGTAGGTGGTGTAGTGGAAGCGGTAGTGTTTTTTCGATTTTTATAAAGAAGTCGTCGACGTGCATTTATTGTTTCTTTATTTTGAGCATAAAGAAGGCATCGCCGTGCTTTTTAATCCACATCTTGATCGTTTGATGACATATCTAATAAATTACAAATCATTTTATGTTAGGCACGAGATGTGAGGAATTTAGAGTGAAACAAAATTGAGTTATGAATGCATATGAAATGTATTACATTTTGTAACAAGCTCAAATTTGTAATTAACTATTAGTAAGCGATAGAAAGAGTTTCAATTGATTTTGCCATACATGTTGATAAAGAGTATTGTAAAAAGAAACGATTTTGTAGTGCCAAACATCAGTATCTATATTATGTAAAATGTAGAGGGGTAAATATACATATTTGTAATTATTGAAAAAGAGTCTTGTAAAAGAAAGTGTTTAGTACAACAACATGGTTGTATTTTACAATGGTATGGAAAACTGATTTATACAAAGATGTTATTTCCTGTGCAGAAAAGTAGCATGATGTGCATATAAGAAGAGAGCTCAAAGGCAACAAATAACAGAGTGTTTTGAAATGCTCAACGTGTCAATGTCTTTTAGGACCTCCTTGCATGCACCATCATACTTAATTTCTTCTGAACTTATCAATATAGGTTGCAAATGCTCGACACCATTGTAGTACTCTGTTTTGATGGAAAGTCACAGCAAGAAGTGGCGGCCTGAGAAACGGCTACATATTTTTTGAAGATCAGTTGGTTCAATAGAGAAGAGGAATAAGTCTTTTGTCGTGATGCCCATTAGCTCATTTCCCGCATCATTGAAGGCAGTTACATTTTGAAGGTGTCTGGTGTGGTCATGTAATTCAAATTTAAGTTTGTAACGATAGTCACATTCTGGGAATTCACCGTTACACTTTGTACAATGCCAAAGTTTGTTAGAATGGTGAATTACTTTTTTCATGCATTGTTTTCCATTGAAATCTAATGGACAAGCAAGAAAATAGAAGTCATCCATGCGTAGAAAATTCGTTGTGGCATGAACCGAAACCCATATTGCCTTCTCAGAGACTTCCATGCAATATATTTCTTGAATTGTCTTTTGTGGTAAAGCTCGTTTGGAAGCAACATTATAGTTTCTACTCAAAGATGAAGATGAAGAGTTGTAGCCTGTATCACGGAACCAAGTATGGAGTTTTTGAGTTTCTTCAATGTTCGGATTTACGAGAAGAGTGGTAGTGGAGATTGTCCCTATGGTGATTCCATTAAATTCAGTTATCCGACCTCCTTTGACACCAAGGATTGGCAGGTTGTCAGAAGAGCATAATTCAGCAAGGTCTTTTCCTATAGAGACACATTTATCTCCCCATAATGTTAAATCAATGCTAAAACCTGACTTGTCCTTCAATGTGAGTGTTTTTCTTAGTGTTTCAGTTCCATCTCTTCTTCGAATTGTTGAAGCAGGAGAGGTGGAGCTAACCACACCAATAACATCTACAATGGTATTTGGGTTTGTGGACTTGATTTTAGCGATTGTTTTGAAATGAAAGCTTTTGTTGTGTAACCAGCTCCAAAAATAGAGAAGAAAAGAGATATCCACGCCTTAGAGATAAGCCACTTCGAGGGGGCAACCTCCAATACATTACATGAATGAACAATTCTTGGATCATACAAATGAACAAAACCTCCTTCTATATATAGGAGTCCATGGGGCCACAATATAATCCTAGTGGGCCACAATGTAATCCTAGCCGACCTAACATTAATAATTTAAGGGCACAATAATAATAAAATGGGGGTTACAAGGGTACAGTAATAACAATAAGGGGGTTACACTAACAACAATAAGGGATTATACTAGTAATATAGGGACCTAACAGCTTTGGTAAGGGAAGCTTGGATCATCTTCTAAACATGGTTTGACAGTTGATGCAGCAAATAAGTAAATCTCCCATTTGTTGTTTAGGTGGTTGTAGTTTGGGTTTGTTTGTTTAATTGTTCCATTGGAAACAATATATAGTTGCCCAACTTCAATGAGATTATAAAGGGATTCAGCTAATTCAACAAATGCAGAAAGGTGAATCTCATCTCTATCACGACTGATGAGGTCAAAGCCAAAGACTTTCCCTGAGCCACGTGCGGTGCTGTAATTCTTCAAGGGTATTTTTGTTGATGCTCTACCTTGGATTGACCAATATTTTTGGTAGGTATTGAGTGATTTGAATGATACAAGTGTTGTTGTGGATGTATTTGTCAGAGTTACAATAGTTGGCATAATCTCCTGTGCTGATGAAGAGCTTGATTGGGATTCGCCTGCCTTTGCGTGTAATAGTGTTGATGAGTCCTTAACCAAAGGTGCGCTACGTCGTACAACCTCAAGTTATAGGACTCGAATGGATCTGAAATGAATGAATAATTAAAAAAAAATGACTGTAAAATTCATTGTTATATAGGAAGAATGCAAATAGGATAAAAGAAAGAGTTTAATACAGAATTTAATCTTACGAAGAGTTTTGAGACACTGTGCAAGCTGCTTTTTTAAGTAAAATGATCGAGCCGATTTGGATGTCTTCAGATGCGACTTGTGTGCTATAAGAAAATGGTAGCAAAGTCATGTGTTGATACGTCCCATCAAAGAGAGTGATGTGGTAGTGTGAAGAGCTAGTTTTTTATGAATAAACAGAGCCGATGTTGATTATTTGGAGTAGAGGTTGAATCTTAGTTGAACCATTCAACAATATGGGGATGGCATTCTCAGTCAAGGTTGGCTCCATCATGGTAGAAAAGTACAACCTTCTTTTTTGTAATGGAAATACATGTACTTCATTTTAATGCATTGGAAGAGATATTAATGAATAAAATAATATGTAAGCGAAGCATGAATTAGCACTTCTTTAATCCATATCTAATAGATAAGTTCATAATGAATCCTTAGATTTCCAATTGCAGGCAATGCTCTAAAAGAGGGTACAATAAATTAATGAGGGACAAAATTTTGTGGATATGAATGTGAAGAAGGCATAGGTTTAAAAAACATAAACTAAAAATTGTCTTTGAATATCTGATTTTTTTTTTTTAATGTTAGAACACTATGTAGGCTCAAACTTTAGATATTGTTTTGAATGATCAAAATTACCATTAATCAATTTTGATATCAAGCTACTTTTTCATATATGCAAGTCTCTAGGTTTATTGAAACAAAGCCATATATATATATATAATAAAGGGATTATACTTCATTTTATGACACTAACATTATAGCAAAGAAGCATTTGATGCAACGAAATACTTGATGAATAATGGTCATGGGAGACAAGAATTGTGCTATACAAGCACGTCAAAGGCCCAAGTAGAACATAATCCATATCTACAATTTTACAGGTCAGAATTGTTTGGAGGTGACTGGATGACGCTAATGTGAACTTACTATTGATAGATCTATCATATAACAAGCTCAGTGGCCACATACCTCTAGAGGTTGGAGGTCTTGCATATTTAGCTTTCTATTTTAACATTTCAAACAACTTATTATAAGGGCCTCTACCTTTGGAGATAACCAAGATGACTATGCTCCAAGCTATTGATATTTCTGTGAATCAATTAAGTGGTTATATTCCAAGTGGGTTTGGCATTAAGCCTTTTCATCATGACTTTTAAAACGTGTTGGTGCATGCTATCCATTTATAGTCTTAAATGAATATATCTTTAATTTTAAGCAGCGTTCTTCTGCTTGCATACTTGGGAATTTATATGCAGCATCAGAAATGTTTACCAATTCTTAATGGGAACTTTTTTTACCATATTAAGGATGTTGTTTTGCGTATCCTGAGCATGCTTTAAGCCTAATTTCCCTTGACCTTAATGACTCTGGAACCTGAATTTATCTTGAATTTTATGACTATGGTCTTCTGAAATTTCTTGATTACGATCTTCAAAGGTATCTTGTAATCAAATAAATGATGACTAGAGGATCTAGACTCTAGATCTTATCAGAGCAGACAGCAAGGTACTGAAACAGAATAGCCAAAGACAAAAGTAGCAAAAGACAAAAAAAAAAAATCAGTTTCTGATTGCCTGAGTTGTAACTTGTAATTCAAGTTGGGTTTCAAGAATTGTTCATCTCATACACTCTATGCTACTCTCAAGTTCTGATTTTATGTTGAGTACATATATTCTCTCTCTCCTTGTGTAGAGGGTTGAAATTTTATCCATGTGTACTGTTATATTTCAAAAAGTTCCTTGCTAGACTTCAATGCATACTGTAAATTTGGCAGGCAGATAAGGAATGCTCGAGATTCAAATCAATTTAATTTAGGAGTCAGATGCAAAAGAGGAGAACAAAACTTTGGAAAGTGTCAACGATCAATAATGACATGAAAATGTAATTTATTTGAGTGAATGATAAAGATTAATGCCCAAATACCTTAAGACTGATTCTTGACAAGAAGGAAAACTTAAAAGGCATATCAATCTTACAAAAGACATCGCTATTCAAAAACTTCTTAAATTCATGAAAAGACAACCCATGTAAGGTATTCCAAGTATTGGGATTTGAAAGGAGGTGTATGGTGTATTCAAAATCACAACCAAAAAAAGTGACCTTCTCCTAGTAATGTGAAGCGCCAAATGAAGTTTTCATAAATGACATTATTGGTTTGTCTCAGAAGTGCATTATGCACTATCAAAATATTGTCAAGCATGAATCAATCTTCAAAATGTACTATGGGAAGAGATGCACATATGGGAAGCATTTTTGCTAGCGTGGAGAGAAAGCAACGTGTGTGTGTTGTTGCAACAAGCCTAGGATATTGTAATGTTCTCTATGGATTAATTTCCAAAGGAAAGACAAAATAGCCTATCCAACCCCGTAAGCTATAGTCTTGATAAAGGGGGGAAACCCATTTTTCCATATGTTTGGGGCAACATTGGATGAATTTTGGGTCGACTAGGGAAAAAAAGCCCAAATTGGGTGTTGCATTGCAACCCCTCACATTTGAGAAACCCCATGAGGGAATATATAAAATTCCTTTGCCATTGTTGGTGATTAAATTGCATGGAAGATTGGCAATGGGAAAAAATCCAGAGTTGGTTTTGATTCATGGTGGTGGAGGTTTTTTTGGAAACATCAAGGTCCTTTAAAATGTAGGTTGGAATTATGGGTAGCCCTTGATAACAAATTTCTTACTTTGGACAATGGGCAGAGGAGGGGTTGGATCAACTTGTAGGTGTCCCCTCTGCATTTTTTTTTTCGATTGTCCTTTTCCTATCTAGGATTCGACTTTGGTAAAAACAAAATTTTCTCTTGCAGTTGCCTCTTGGGACAAACTGTCTTTCTGTGACTAAGTTCTTGATTGGGATATGGATCAATCTGTAAAGGAATATCTTGTTTCCTGGCTGAGTGTTTCATCCATTATGTTTGGTGAGCTACTCAACTATCTTATAGGAAAAGTTAATCTAGTTGAGGTTACCCCCCTCTTTGTGGGGATGGAGCAATCTTTTTTATCAACAAACATCATTCCTTACATATAAGGTATTCACCACGAAGGGGATCTAACAACAAGGTGGATTTTACAGCTCTTTGGACTGTAATAAGTGTGGCATATGCAATTCAAGCCCATATACCCCTAAAGTAAGATTCTGTCAAAGGAGACAAGAATTTGAGCATATTAATTCTCCTAATCATGATTCTGTCAACATAAATTCCTCGAAAAAAAAATATATTCAATGGCAAGGCTAAAACAAAGTTATCAGGCACAGAGAAATGAGTTTCCAGGCTTGTTGCTCTAGATCCGCATCATAATAATGCAATCATTTATTCATTATGAAGTATCGTATACCAGGTTTCATCAATTCTTGAATAGCTGGAATTATGTTTAAAGAAAAATTTCCGCAATCAGTTATTCATTAGGAAGTATCGTATATCAGGTTTCATCAATTCTTAAATAGCTGGAATTCTATTTAAAGAAAATTTTCCTGTATTAGGCATAAATTAGATTCACTGCACTCCCACATGCCTAGCATCAACTAATAATTTAACAAATGGCGGTGAAATCCAAAGAATTTAGCACTGTTGATATGGGGATTCGTCTCTTGAGCAGCAGAAACACAATTTTCTACACCAGATATCAGCTGTTCAAACAAAAATTAAATGCAAGGAAATTATTGAACATAGAAAGGAAATTTTGCTGGAAGAAAGGCACTCACCTCCAGTTGCGTGCAAGAAAGTTTGAATTGGGTACTTGCTCCGCTGAACTCTGTATGATTTCGTTGCCAAAGAAGGTGAGAAGTAAGACACTGAGAAGAAGCACAATCACAGAAACTTTTAAAACTGTTGGAATAAATAACATTGAAATGGGATAGGAAGAATTGACTTAACAAGAGAGCATATGTTCATCGTGAGGTTCCATATTTTCAGCAAGTTGTTGAATCATGCATCATAAATTTTTCATTAATGGCATAATTTATTGTTACACTCGAACCATTATGCTCGCTATTTGTGTCTTCTCTAGTTGAAGTTTCAACACATCTTCAATCCTTCATGACATTTATGACCGTGAACAAATATTATGGGCACAACTGCACCCAAAATTGCCAATACGAAGGTTGTTGTCATGAGTAAATGCAGTTCTTTAATTTCCTTTTTGCCCGGTTAGTCACTGATTTCCTGTAAATACAGGGTATTCGAGAAGGGAAAGGGCTGATGCAGTTTAATAAGGCTATGGCAGCGTGCAACATGCTCCTCCAACAAGGAAAATGTGATATTAAATTTGATAGTAAAATCGGCGTCATAACCTCAACCATTTCCCTGGTGGAGTTGCGACCGTCAAACAGGAACGCACAAACTACTCATTAAAGCTCATAACCTCATCCGCGTAACTAACTACAGTCCACTTTTTTGCACACATGTGTCAATACAAAAATGAATTGGTTGATGAAAAAAAAAGAGTTGATTCAAAAGAGAAGGCCTATCGGCCTAATAAAATCACACACACACACACACACACACACATATAACAGATCAAATTGTAACTCTTTTATTGGTTCATATTTTAAAAGTTTTATTTCTAATTTCATGACACATGCACTGAAGTATAATGAAAGAATATATATATATATATATATATAAATTCAAGCATGATCCTCCTATGCCACCATTGATATTTGTGCAATTTCTATCATTATCATTATTCTTGGTAGTTACTCACTCCTAGTTTTGAGCGCCGTCAACCAATGTTGGGTAACAAATTACCAAAATCACATAACCATAAGAAAAGCATGGCATCCATCGATTCATTCACAATACCCATTAAATTTGAATTGGAAGCCCTCAGTAACCGATTACATCCCAAAAAAGTTTTAGGACGAGCCATGGGCTACTAGAAATGCATCCATACTTCTAAGAATCTTGGATAATGCTGACAGATCTTTTTGTTTTATATTATGAAACTTTAAAGAAGGTGGACAAAGAGTTGATCTGGTTATGGTCGAAGGCAAAGGCCACGTCTTCCATCTCTTCAATCCGGAATCTGAGAATGTCTTTCCCATGTTGAAACACACTTAAGTTTTCATGCATTCCCCCCCCCCCCCCCTTCTCCCCCCTCCTCGTCTAATTATTGTAAGAACCCTACCCAAATTCTTTCCTTGTGAACATGAAGGTGAAATATGTAGTTTTTTTTGTATATATAGTTTCGTTGCGGAAACATAAATGTTACAAGGTAAAAATTGCACTATCGAGCTAAAATTGAAGAAACTAAAAAGTGTTAATAACATAAGAGGGTGGAAGGTAATAACTTTAGCGAAAATTAAAAATATTAAAAAGTGTTATTAAGGAGATATTGAAATTGATTGTTTATGTTTATGATGACTTTCTTTATCATGTATGCTTATGACGATCGTGTATGCAATTTTTCTCCCACATGTTTTTTTTTTCAGAGGAAAAAACATCTGGTATATATAATCTACCAGCACAAGTTCATAAATTCTGAGCTGTTACATTCAATCCTATATTCATAATGCCTATCATATTACTGAGTATTAAACTGAAAATTCTCAAAGTGAAAACAAATAGTGTCATAAACCATTGTGACTATCAACAAGAAATTCATGTCTTACATCAGTTCTGGAGAGCATCAGATTCTTTAAAACATCAAAAATAAAAAAATTCGTCAACGCCATAGAAGATACAACCCAAGGGTGATATAGTCCTTCTTCTGCTTGCCATTTTCCTTGTGCCGCATCTTTGAGCACTTCCCTTTGAAGTGTTTCCATTATTCAGTCCATCAAAAGTACAAAAATCATTAGAGTTCGCTAAAAAAGTTTCAATATCAGCATAGAAGTGTTGCCCAAATGCTGTGAAAACAACACGACTACGAATAGCTCCAAATCCACAAAAACAAAGAGCAATTGTTCTTGGTCAGTGTTGGATATTCAGAAGAATTTGACGGTACCCTTTGCCCCACAGCCAGAGGCATCAGATAGTTTGATCTGAATGGAAAATGGCATCCACCCATGGTATTCATCTACCCATGTTATGCATCCACCCGTGGAATTTACCCATGGTATTGTAAATGTCATTGACCCATGGTATTCATACACCCATTGTATTTATTCACCCATGGTATTGTAAGTGACATCTATCCATGATATTCATACACCCATGGTATGTATCCACACATGGTATTCATCCACACATGGAATTTACCCATGGCATTGTAAGTGGTATCTACCCATGGTATTGACCCATGGTGTCCACCTATGGTATCTACACATGGTATTGAAACTAAAAAAAGGCTATAAATAACAAGCATCAGTTTGTAAAAGGACAGATTGGTCCGCCACAATGTAGCTTCTACAATTATTCTCTGTTTTAATAAAACAAGTTTCTTTGTGGTTTTATTTTCTTTGTGTTCTCTCTTTTTTCTGGCATTCTAATTTTGCAGATCTTGTCAGATCCATTTCAATTTTTTATACCTTGGGGGCCTCCCCCCAATATCTGGATCATAGTTCATAGTGCATCACCCCAAAAGTACCCCTCAATCCCTTATTGGATAAACTATTTGCAATCACATTCTTCTCCCTCTAGATGTGAGTGAAGGAAATGTTGGAGAAGGATCTAACCAACTCTACAATCCTGTCCATCCAGGCTGATAAATGGCCAGGCGCCAAAGGGTTTCTATGATTCAGGTGGTCAATAAGGATCTTAGAATCCCCAAAAACCCAAAGCTTATCGATATATATTTGTTTAATGAACCATAAATGGCCCCATAATACCAACATCTTTGCCCTCGTATTGGTCCCCTGTCCACCGAACCAATATATTTTTTAATGACACTATGGTGTGATCATAAACCAGGCACCGCATCCGCACCTACTGTTTTGTGCCGCCCCATCAAAGAAACCAACTGGATAATGGATTTCATATGGTCTCAGTCTTATTGATAGATCACGAGGAGGCTTTTATTGAATCCTCAGATCATCCCATGTCTGTATGATCTGTGTTTCTATCCACATGGGAGTGCATTGTTGACCTTCAAATAACCACTTATTCCTACAACACCACATCCTCCAATGAAAGGTGAGAGGAATGATTCTAAAGTTCTTACCTTTTGCAAACCACCAACTAATGCATTCCACCACAGACTAATATTCATGTTCCATAAATTTGAAGTGGTTACACAGAAGGGTTCTTACATTTCACGTGAAAACACAAGGATAAAACAAATGATTGTTATCTTCACCCGCGGCCATGCAGATACAGCAGATCCCGGGCCCAATATTACCTCTCCTCATAAGGTTAGTCCAAGTCAAACTTTTGTCCTTCCAGACATACCACAGGAAAATGATAATTTTTGTTTGGGTCTTCACCTTCCAAATCTCTGTGAACCAGCACTTACCTGTCTGCCCACATTGGATGTTGATAATTTCTTTGTAAGCATCACTCGTGTTGATTTGTCCTTTGTTTAAAGTGCCACCCCACGTGATCTGATCCCCGACATTATTTTTCCAACATCCCATGCCTCTTAAAACTTCCAGGTATTTTGTCCACTCTGCAGCCATGTGTCCTTGAAGACCAATATCCACAACCTCTTTCCACCTTGGGGCCCCTCCTGCCAATGTTGGATAACTTGTGCAAAATAGAATATCCCTCTACCACAAATAAAGTTCCCCAATTGTACACTGATGAATGTATTCTGAGGAAGTCCCCGAATGTCCCCCTCCCCGATCATTATTTTCCAGCCATTGCCAAAATTCCATTTCAAATTCCAGAGGAACAAAGGCCAAAGTTTCCTGAACCCCTTCCAAATGTGTGATGCCATAACAATGTTCTCCCATCCCGAAATAAACAGATATTCCAGGTTTTGCGTCCTTAGATATTTGAATCTCATGATATCTTACCAAATGCCCGGGGTGTGTAAACATCTCCATAATGATTTCATTAATAATGCCTTTCCAAAGGTGTCAATATCCAAAAATCCCTAGCCCCCCCCAGTCCTTTGGCATAGTAAGAAGATCCCATTTGGAAATATGGTATTTCATTTCCCCTCGACCCCCATCCCACATAAAATTTTCCACATAAGTCTTAATTCTGTGTAAAATGGATTTCGGGATCATAAAAAGATGGGCCCAGTAAACAATTAAGTGTTGAAGGACAACTTGTACCAGGGTCAACTTACCACCCTTCGACAGTCATTTAAGCAACCAACCATTGATCCTCTTTCGATACATATCTATGATCCATTGCTAGTCCGGCACCCGATAACACGAGGGTTTGAGTCAGAAACCTAGGTAAGTCAGGCCATCCGCAAGAGGGCTAGTTCTGAATTTAAAAATCCTTCCAACCTGTTCGATGCACTTGCAGTCCCCATCTAAGTAATATATACTTGACTTTTCTTCGTTTGCAAGCATCCCCAATGCGTCGCTTCCTCTCACTCCGTTCTGGTTATTCCCACCACCACTTACATTCGTATCCCTCTCATGGTTCGATCACAGTCAATCCCTATCTTTGTTCGTTTCACTTTGGGCCTTGGCGGAGGTTTGGACATCTTTCCCTACGAGATAGGCCATTTGACCATGGATGCGCAAGCAGGCTCGACCAAAGGGAGAGGCGGAGGTTAGTGAAGTTTGACCTATCATTTGACCATCTCTCCTCACCCTCCTTTTGAAAAATGAAATTAAGACTGTTCCAACATTGTTTAATAAACAAACCAAATATCAACACATCGTCCACAAATAAACTGTGGGTAATCTCCCTATGTTCTGTGATTTTAATGCCCCCAAAAAATGTCTGTAACAGTGGCCTAGTTGATCTTAATGCTTAGATCATTCATGACCAGAAGAAACAAGAGAGGCGACGGAGCACAACCCTGTCGTAAACCTTTGCTCGGCTTGAAAAATCTAGACGCCGACCCATTGATGAGTATGGCCATCAATGTTTTGCTTACACATCCCATGACCCATTCCACCGAATCTCTATTCATCCCAATTTTGTCGAGTACCATTCTCAAATATGCCCAATATACTCTATCATAAGCCTTACTAAGGTCCACTTTCATGACCACGACTTCCCTTTTCCGACTATGGATGGTATGCATTATCTCCTTAGTAGTAGCAAAAATATCATGGATAATTCGATTGTTTAGAAAACCGAACTGTTGCGAAGAAATATGTCTGGACAATACCCCTTTGATTCTTTCAACAATAAGTTTTGATATAATTTTATATAATGTATTGCACAGATAAATTGGCCTATAGTCCTCAAAAGTCAACGTGCCCTTCTTCTTCGGGATGAGAGAAATAAAAGTAGAATTAACCGCCCCATGAATTTGACCCTTCAGTCTCACCTCTTCCACCATATCAGTTAGTTCCTTCATCAATAAATCAGAGAAATATATGAAGAATTTAGGGATCCGTCCATCTTGACCCAGAATTTTGTCTGGAGTAAGAGATTTGAGTATGCTTTCCACCTCAGCCATACTGACACTTCTATGTAAATTGTAATTGTCTTCAATCGAGAACATCTGGGGATAATCTTCCACCGCCCATAACTGTGCCTCCACGAAGGATCCCTCTCTTGCCCTGTATAAGCATTCAAAGTATTTAACTGCCTCCTCCTGAATTTGCTCAGTGGTATTAAAAATGCTCCCTTTGATATTGATATTCCATATGGAAATTTTGTTCTTTCTACCATTAGCATAGGAATGGAAGTAGTTGGTATTCTAATCACCGTCTTTTATCCAAATAGCCTGACTCTTTAACCTCCAAATTTTTTCTTGAAAGAGTAAGATCTTTCGTTTATCCACCTCCAAGATTTTAAGCCTTTTCCAACCCTCCTCGAACATAGGCCCGTCATCCAGTTGTCTAAAATTTTGCACAGTCTCTCTAGCAATCCCCTCTAGGTTGTGTTTCATGCTTCGTTTCTTTTTCTTTTCCCATTCCCAAACCTTCTATTTCAAAATTATCGAAGTATAGGATAGATATTCCATAGAGAAGGACCTGATCTCCCTCCTGTGCGAACTTAGGAAATCTCTGGCCATGATGTTAAAATCTGCATCTTCTAGCCAAATTCTATTGAATTTAAAATGACACCCCGACATCTTACTATTATTATTAGTAACTTGTTGTCCTTTATAAGTCGCAACATTAATTTATTTGTAATTTGATAACTTTTACAAGTAGAAAGATAAATATTAATGAATTTCTTGTGAGACGTTATCAATAATTAAAAAAAAATTATGCATGCCAGATATATTTAATTGAGAAACGATTAAAAAAATGTTACTAATAAATTGATTAATTTTTTTAATAAAGAGTCTAATCACCACATTATAAACCATTAATCGAGGGATGGAGATAGATATGAGAAACACATTGGAAGGTTGGAGAGATTTGGTTACAGAGATGTTTAGGGTTTTATGCAGCGTGCTTTAGGTCTTCATTGAAGGGCTCCAGGCTGCCCTCGATGCTAACGGTGTCCACAATGGCAGTGCTTGGCACTCTTGTAATGTGATCAGATTGAATTCGGAAGATAGGAAGGGGTTTTTAGATGAGTTTACAAACTTCTTGACCATTCGCTTTGCAACAGTGAAGGCTTCCAAATCGAAAGGTTACAGATTAACAACATATGTAATACTTTTGATAGAGCCATCCTCAGATGTAGAATCCACCTATTCGTGGTCTCTTTTGTCGATATGGTTGCATCTCGTAAATCCAAGTTACAATGCTTGTTTGGCGTCAAAACTATGCTTGTGCTAGGTGAGAGCGGTCTGCTCGAAGAATCAAGTCATCTTAGGGATTGGCGGCGTTTTTTTGTTGTGCCTAATGATAGAAGGTGCGGAGATCCATGTTTTTTTTTAGCTTCAGTCGTGGCCGGAATGGAGTCGAAGGATCACACCCTCCATGGATTTATCGAAGCATATTTCAAATCACTCGCCTAATAACAAGGATGCGTTAGTTTTTGAAATGGAATTGTTTGGCAAAGTGTTTTTTTCAATAGATCTAGGAGATTTCTTTTGAACCCTCTCTCAATCTCTGAAGTCGCAAGGTACTTCAAAAAAATTGAGAAATACCATAGTCGTAATCAAGATCTACCAACGAGAGCTTAGTTACCAATTTTTGTAAAAACCCTTGTTGGGAAATCAATAATCATAAGGGTTTGGGCCGGGGATATGGTGCAAGATCTTAAACACAAGATTCCAGAAAGTTGGGTATTCCAACAAAGTTTAAAATCTTGATTTGTGTAGGGAAATCAATGCAAGATGACATCAAGTTGCAAGATTATGGCATAGAACATGATTCATCCATCATATTAAACATGAGATTGCGTGGAGGATGTCCTGGATCTGGTAATACTAAATGTCTAGCTTCTTTCAAGGATGCAATAAAGGAAGGACTAAATCACATAACAAATATGATAAACTCCCCAATATCCTTGGTCCCTATATTATGGAACAAATGCATCAGGTGTTAACTTTGAGAGTAAACCTTCCAGAGGTCAATGATCTTTACTCTGAATTTTATTCTTGAGAAGTGATATGCAGATTTAATGGTTTCTGGCCTAAGATGAAGGACCTTCATCAGTGGATCTTTTCCACTTGAACATAAAACTGTGATATTCACTTATGTTCGAGGGGTTTTTTTGTTGTACAATTTGATACATCAAAAGATTTGGATTATGCTCTAAAAGAGGGACCATGGTTCTGGGGTAGTGTGGGTCTTTTTATGACTCCATGATTTTCGGGTTTTGATGAAAATTCCATGGTGGTTTCCAAATTGCCAATATGGGTCAGGTTACATAATGTCCCTTTACATTTTTGGCATCATAAAGTTTTAGAAAGAATCAACAATTCTTTGGGGGGGATTTCTAAAGGTGGATGCAGATAAAGTCACAAAAGGAATATTCACTTTTTCCAGGATATGTGTAGAGGTAGACCTCAGTAAAGGTTTACCCAATCTTATTATATTACTTTATAATCAGTGGTCCTAGCCTTTGTATTTTGAAAACATGGCATTCAGATGTTGGATTTGTATTCAAACTAGACACTTACAAAATTTGTGTACTTAAGTAAAGAAAGATACCAAAAGAAAAAAGAGACAAGCCCAAAATCCAAAGGGATGGTAGTTATCATATCCATAGGATGCCAAAGCAAAGGAGGGAGAAAATATAGAGAACACTATAAATATTGATGAACATAATTCGTAAGAAGTCATAGAGAAGAGGGGGTTGAGTAGGTAGTATCGATGGTTCCAAATTTGACCAAAGTATCAATGCCTATGGTTCCCCAATAGTAGAATGAGAAGACAAACTCTGAAAGAGAGGTGAGTTGCACAAAAAGAACTCTGGCATTAGAGAGTTTAAACTCTGATAAAGGAATCCATGTAAATGTGGAAGAGAATCAAGTGGCTATTGGAGCTACCACTCCCAACTATGGTGTTTTGAGAAAAGTAGAGAAAAATAAGTGCATAAAAGGGTAGTTGTAACACCCAACCCCACATGTACTCGCTTTTACAAGCTCTCTAGGGTAAACATAAGATGAGAGTTACTATGCGCAACCCGATTTCCATGATACACTTATGGAAAATGGGGTCCACATGTCCAGAACTGGCTACAAATATCTAATGACACATGATCACATTGTTATCAACCTAACTTGACCCAACACTATTTCCTTTCACTTTTGCTTCCTTAAAATTAGCACATTTTTTTTTTTTTGGCAGTTTTTCTGGTCATAAACATATGAGACCATTTTAGGGCCTAAACGACATTTTCATGGAAAACAAAGAGACTAGAAAAGTGCCAAAATGTGCTTCTTATTTTTTTTTGGTCTCCTCATGGAGATCTTCGAAACGAGGTATTATGATAGCAAAATGGAGGTCGTATGCCAAAGTTACGACCCCAGGAAGTTGGGGGTCCAAATTATTCATTTATACAAACACTTTGTATGCAAGTACTTGTAGGTCATGAATGCATATCTGTACAATAATTCATTAAGTTCATCAGAGAATAATTAAGAAGGCTTGTTGTCTCTCTTACTAACTACAACCATACACATTATCTCATGCATTAATATAAGTTAATCAAGAGCCCATCAAGCCATGGAATGGATCCATAACAAGAGCACATCATATAATGAAAAATATACCATGCATATAACTAGCATTTAACTAGAATGGAACCATGAAAAACTAGCCATAAAATCATACATTAAACCAATACTTGTGCTCATTAATATCTATAGGGAATAACACATAATAACATACGTAAGTGCCAACCAAGTCAGGGACTTCCACATACCATCGAACCATAGATTGGGCTGAACCAAATATTTCTTTCAGCCAATCATCCCCATGCCATACTCCAAGCATGAATGTGGGATCTCATGGGGTAAACCAAAATATAACCAAACATGGAATCTAGAGGTTAAACCACCTCCACCCTCAAGCCACAATGATCTCACCTAAACCAATCTAGAGATCACCAAACTAACACGAGCTTGGATGCCTTGGAATTTATTCACCATACCTAGAGGAATTTTTCTGTCTCCGCCCACCTATCAAGGGCTTCCTGGAGAAAACCATCTCCACCCCCAACCCTTGGGATTTTCTTGAGACCACCTCATCCAGATCCGAAATTTTTCGGCAATCCAAAGCTCAACCAAAAAGGAACCCACTACATCATGACTATTTGGAAATGGAAAAGGTAAGGCTATGCACTACTATCAATCCATACAAATCCCATGCCAATGACAAAAAAATAACCAAATAACCAATTTCATGTACCATGCATTCAAATCCTAGCAAGGAAATCACACATGCAACATGTTTCCTGGAATGTCCTCCTGTTGTAGTTGATTTCCAACCTTCTCATTGCACTCCCTTACTTTCCTTTGCTTGCTTGCTTGTGTCTTCCTTGTTTTTTCTTCCTCTTGTTGTAGTTGTTCTCATTTTCTCTCCTCCAAGTGAATGCTAGAATGGCCAAGTATGTCCAAAAGTGTGATAGCGTGATCCAAGAGTGTATGATCCCAAGAGTAACTAAGAGGGTCATAGATTGTTCTCCCTATCCTTTTATTTTTTTCCTTTTCTTTTTCTTTTTCCTTCATTTTCCTTTGCATGCATAGTCTTGTCTCTTCATCTTCCTTTTCTCCTATTTTCCTTTATTTCTTTAATTAATTACCATTTATTTCCATTTGTCAATGCCAATGCCAATTTCCATAGAAAATAGTCAACCACAAGTGATGCCCACTATAATGTTTTCCCCGTTCATTCAAATTGCAATGTGTCTCATGACCTTAGTCTTATTTTGTCTTTATAATGTTCTTCCAATTACATGAAAAAACAACTCGAGGTTGTTACAAACCCCTCCTCTTGAGGGAAAATTGTCCTCAGTGTTTTCTGACACTTATGATCAGCAAATCGTTGAACCTGACAAACATATTTCTTATGGATCTTTATAACATAGCTCGATGTAGTATTTACAATGAGTACAAACTATTGAAAACCATGACAAACATATTGCTTATGGAACCTTATAACACAACTCGATGTAGTATATATAATACACACATGCATATATAAATATATATACTAAACACATTTGTTCAACCGGCAAATAAGGAGGGATATAATGTCTGCATTTAATCAACCATCTCCCATGTAGCTTCATCAAACCCAAAGTGTTTCCACTACACTTTAACTTTCTATGTTGCTTGGTTCTAGAGCATGAGTTGTTTTTGCTGCGATGTGCATTATGGCTTTGGCTAGAACTCTCCCTTTGGTACCACCTGCAATACATACCAATCAATCACATGATAAACATCCTACACATATCTTTTAAGAAATGAAACATGGAAAACATCATGGACTTTCATTAATGGAGGTAAAGAAATTTTGTATGTCATTGGTCCAATCCTCTCAAGGATCTCAAAAGGCCAACAAGACCGAGGTGCCAAATTGGCACATGAACCAATCCCCAAGGAGCTCTTCTTGGGCTTAATGTGCAAGTACACTTGCTCTCCAACCTAAAATTCCATGAATGCTCTGTGTTGATCTGAATAACTCTTTTTTTTGTCCTATGTTTCCTTTAAATTCATTTTAATAACCTGCATCTCATGCTCCATCTATGCCAACATATCTGGTCCAACCAATACCCCATTCACTAGATCACTCCAGCTTATAGGAGTATTACAACTGCCCCCATAGAGAGTCTCAAATTGAATCATATTCAAGGATTCCTGATACCCATTTTTGTAAGAAAACTCCACCAGTGGAAGATACTCCTCCCACTTCCTTTGTTGATGCATGACATAAATCCTCAACATATCCTCAAGTATCATGTTAACCCTCTTTGTTTTCCCATTTTTCTATGGATGATAAGTTGTAGTGAAAGCTAACTTTGTCACCAATCTTGCAAACAATTCCTTCCAAAACTTGGAAGTGAACTTAGCATCTTTGTATGATATAATATTCTTGGGAACTCCATGCATCCCCACTATCTCCCTGATGAATATTTGAGGCACTTCAGTAGTTGAATTTGTAAACTTCACCGCAATGAAATGAGCTACCTTGCTCAACCTATCAACCACAACTATGATGGATTCATGTTACCTCGATGTCCTAAGAAACCCTGTAATGAAGTCCATGAAAATGACCTCCCATTTCCATTTTGGAATCAGAATAAGCTGCAATAGACCAGCTAGATTCTTACATTCAACTGTCACCTACTTAGAGTCCAAACACTTGGCAACAAACTCAACCACCTCTTTCTTCAAATTCTACCAATACTAAAACTTATTAACAATTGTTAAAGTCTTATGGTATCCTGGGTGGTCCGAATATGTCTTGACATGAAACTCTCTTAAGATAAGTTTTTTGAACTCATTGTTATCTGGCACATAAATCCTGCTCCTAAATCTGACCAAGTCATTTGCTGTGAGGTGATATTCCCCATCTTGATCACTCTCACCCAGTTGCTGCAATCTCTACTTCAATTGCTGGCACCTCTCATCATGTTTCCCTACATGCAAGATATGTTCCTTCAAATATGTCCTATAAGAGCTCACTGTTGAAATATGATTCACCTACACTCTCCTACTAAGAGCGTATGCAATCCTATTCTCTTTGCCTTTGATGTAATTGATCTCAAAATCAAACTCATTGAGAGTATCCAACCATCTAGCTTGCCTTGCATTCAAATTGGGTTGGTCAAACAAGTACCTCAGTCCACTGTGATGAATCATTAAGAAGAATTTCCTGCCAAGGAGATAATGTCTCCACATCTTCAATGCATGTATGATAAATGCCAACTCAAGATCATAAGTCATATAATTCTTCTCATGTTAATTCAACTTCCTTGATTCATAGCAAACCACCTGCCCTTCCTGCATCGTGACTCCACCAAGTCCTTCCTTACATGCATCTGTACAAACCTCAAACTCCTTATAAATATATGCAATCTTCAAAACTAGAGCATTGGTAAGCAAATGCTTCAATTGATAAAAGCTAGTTGCACACTCATCCTTCCATTCAAACTTTTTCCATTTCTCTGCAAGGATGTGATAGGGTAGCCAATCTTTGAGAATTTCATGATAAACCACCTATAATAACATGTTAGTCCCATGAATGATCTGACTCCATCCACATTCCTTGGTGTTGGCCACCCCATGATAACTTTAATATTTTATGGATCCATTGTAATCCCTTCCTTGGAAACATGTCCCAAGTAATGAATATGAGACTGAAAGAAACTAATTTTTTTTATCTTGGCATACAACTTGTGTTCTCTCAACAATCTCAATATTACTGTGATGTGCTCTAAATTCTCCTCCTCATTCTTCTAATAGACCAATATGTCATCAACAAATACTATCACAAACTTATTCAGGTAAGGGCACAACACATTGTTCATCAAACAGATGAAAGTGGTTGGAGCATTGATAATATTGAAAGGAACCACCACAAACTCGCAGTGCCCATACCTTGTACGAAATGCATTCTTATAGATGTCTTCTTCTTTGATGCACACCTAATGATATTATTATCTCAAATAAATGTTTGAAAATATTGTTGCTTCCTTTAAATGATCAAACAAATCATCAATCTACGACAATGGATACATGGAATCAATCCACAAACTGAGAGTACCATCTTTTTTCTTTACAAACAACATTGGTGCACCCCAAGGAGACACGCTTGGCCTTATGTATCCCTTATCAAGAATCTCTTTAAGTTGCAACTTAAACTCCACCAACTTCGGAGTGTTCATCCTATACAATGACTTAAATGTTGGTGTTGCTCCTAGTATGATCTAAATGAGGTATGTTAGTATTGTTGTGCTAATTCCCTTTCAAATTTTTAAAGCAATATCTTATATGTGCTTAAGGGTTCAAGTTCTCTTGCAAGTTATTGAGTCTCATGAGTGATTTTTATGTTATTTTCAAGAAAAATTTAACATAAAAGAAATACTGAACAATATCAAAATAAAGTATAGTACATCACCATACAACACATCAACACAGGGATTTGATGAAGGAGTTCACCCCTCCCGGACTACGTCTTCTTGGTCTAGCTTCCATGGCTTGGGCCTCTATATTATGATCAAATTTGAAAAATTATGTGTTTACAATGCTTTTCTACTCTTGAAACTTGCACCAATGAGTTCATAATGCCCAAAAATGGTCATCTAGCCTCTTTCTGCTCCCGATTTGGTCGAAAACTCCAAAATTTATGACCTTCTCCAATTTTTCCACAATTTCTGGCCTAAATTTAGCTAACTGGAGCTAAATTCGGTTAGCTGGCACTAAAACTGGTAGTTTTGCTGGATTTTGGGGACCGCCAAACTAATATGGATTAGTTTAATTAAATGCAGTTAACGCTAATTAAACATGTTAATCCATTAAACTCCCACTTAGTGGTTAATCAGGATTAATGCAAATTAAATGAGGTTTAGCGCTAATTAAATACCAGATTATCGTTAATTATGCGCTTAAGGTGTAGGCTCCGCCAGTGGTTTTGATTTGTGGTCATATGCATTGGGGGCTAGCCCCTTTTCCCCTCCTGCACCACCCCTCCCCCCCCCTCCCCCTCCCCCTTCCCTGCCCGACGACATAGTAATTAAACTTGAAATATAAGCGGAAAGCTTATATGGTAATAAACATGTGGCAGAGGAGTTGGTTAAGTGTTTGGCTTTGGCGTGGTAGGTCGCGAGTCAAACCCCGGTGCCTCCATTTGGTCTTCAACCAAAATTTTTACACCATTGTAGGGGGGGCATGTGGAGGCCCGAGGCTGAGCCACGTGTCCTCTCCCCATTGGCCCACACTTCAACCAGTAATAACCTGTCAAATCACCAATAATTTTGAACCAACCAAATTCTGCCACTTGGCAGATTGTCATTCTCTAGTAGAGATTGACAGAAATTGACCTTGCCCAGTGAACATGCCACGTCAACAGTATAGATTGTTGACTGGGCTCCCTGTTATCTTTTTTTTCCTGTTTAGCAAAGCGAACAGAACTCATTTCTGGGAGCATACGAAGTCCATTTTGTGCGAAACTTGTTGCGTCGGATTTAGAAAGATAAGCACTATGCAATCGTTTAGGTTTCGAGCCATTATGATAACTTTGGTTTTTTTAGCATAAATATGAGCATTTGATCATTCCTCTCCACTAGAAGCCTTTTGGACCCCAAAATATTTTCATTACTAAACATGTGGATGAGGGTACAGTTCCCTCACCCTTCCAGTCTCAATTCACTGGAATTTTCCCAATTTCAACAATTTGAGATTTTCATAAAACCTAATATTTTTCCTTGATTCTAGAGACCATGGCTTGCTGTTGTAGACACTGTCATGTTGACCAAGTGTTTTCGCCATTGCTATGTACCATTTTGAAACAAAAAACAAGTACTTGTGGAACCTATTCCTTCTTTGTCAAATTATTTTTGCGCTCTCTCTTTTACCTTTACACTCTCTTGCACCGAAATCTTGTTCCCATCACTGTTCAACACTAATGTGGACTGCTGCAAATCTTTCTCATCTTGTTTAACTCTTTTCAAAGGAAACATGTTAGAGCCCTGAAACATCTTATTACAAACATTAGAAAATTTAATGAAATCATATTGTTCATTTGATGCATCTTTTTGAAAGGTCTCATTCAAAACATAACTATGCTTGAACATTAACAAAGCCAAATTTTGACTTGCATTCACTATTATTCATTTCTCCTGCATGTATAAGAGACAAAATTATCTTCTTCTTATGCGCTCTAACTATGTACTCAATTCCATTCTTGAACAAGTGATACTTATTTTCATGGAGATGAAATACTGGCCTCATACCATAAAGATAAGGACTTCCCAAAACAATACATGAAATCTCAAGCAGAACTACATCAAGTTCAACTTCGTCAAGAAAGTTTGAATTGATTGCAAACCTTAGGATGAACTTCCTTGTTACATGCAAGTTTTCATTCTTGCATATCCAACCTAAAGAATAAGTTCTTGGACGTGTAACAGTTTCAAGATTTAACCTCTTAACTAAGTCTTCATAAATCAAATTAGCTTGAGAACCACTATCAAATAATGTGTCTATTTTGGTATGCTTTGAAACAAATCTAATATGAAAGAGTTCAATTCTCGCATCTTCATCTTGAGTTACATTAGAATAACTTGAAGAACTAGTGCTTTCTATGTTCTTACCTTTCAAACCCATTGTTGTAATCTTGGTTTCATCTCCTGAATATGAACCTAAGTCATGTTCAATGATTGCAGCCGTTTTCTCCTTCTCTTTGGTTTTAAGTTTGTTTGGCTTCAAATCTGGATGGAGTTGCCAACAATGGTATTCAACATGGCCATTTTTCGAAAAATGTTTACATGTGAGTTTCTCTTTCTCTATTTTAATAGAAACATTTTTCTTTCCTCTTCCATTAATCTTACCCTTTCCTTTACCTTCATACTCAAGGAAACTATCTGATTTTCTCATCTGCACTATCTTTACCTCTTGCTTCTAGATGTGTGGCTTGAACACAAACCTCATCTAAGTTTGTGGGATTGAAAATGAGAATAGTATGTCTAACATAACTGTGCAAACCCCCAATATACTTTAACAAATTTTATTGAGAAGATAAAATGACACCCAAAATAAGATCCCTTCTCCTAAATTCATGAGTGTAATATTGCACACTTCAACCTTTCAATTGTCTAAAATTATGCCAGTCCATAATGGATTTTTTCATGTAAGCTAGAGGGTAGAATTTCCTTTTAATGATAGCAATAAAATTAGACCAAGAAATTGAGATCTTACTATGGTTTTTAATCTCATCTTGAGTCCTTGCTTCCCACCATACAAGTGTTGCGCCCTCCATTCTCAAGGAAGCCAATTGAATCTTTATGTCATCCTCTTGAATGTTATGAATTATGCAATAAACCTCCAAATGACGAATCCAATTATTCAAATTCTCTGCATTCACTTCGCCATTATACATCGGTAGCTCAAATTTGACATCAAGTTTAAGTAAGGGTGATTTACCAACTCCTTTTGAAGTATGTGTATGAACATATTGAAGGGTTGTGGTAGTGGAAGATGATGAAGAGGAAGGTGTAGATGGTGGTTTCCTACCATCTCCATGGCCTCCTCCTCCTGAAGAACCCTCTCCTCTTAGAGGCCTATAACTTTCTCCTTGCATCCTGAAATTCCTTTCCTCACAAAGGACCTTAACCGTCTTAGTTATATCAAAAAATGACTTTCCGAATGCTCTCTCATCTTCTGTCAGGGTAGGTTCTACTTCACGAGACATGCTCATTGAAGACTCAACTTCAACTTGAGGATGTACTGGTGTTGAATACTTTGGAAACCTTTCCCTTCTTCCTCTTGACCCAACTACAGGGCTTTCAACCAAATTCCCTTCTCCTCTTTTGAGTTTTAACCTTGTAAGCATGACACAAACTTGCAAACGATTAGATCCCTTCTTATACAACAAACCTAAAGCTCTAATAGAAAAAATGATCTGAATGAGTTATGTTATTATTTTTGTGCTAATTCCCCTTTCAAATTTTTAAAACAATGTCTTATATGTTCTTAAGGGTTTAAGTTCTCTTGCAAGTTATTGAGTCTCATGAGTGTTTTTTACATTATTTTCATGAACAATTTAACATAAAAGAAAGACTGAAAGGGAGAAAAATAAAGTATAGTACATCACCATACAACATGTTGTACCTTAAGAGATAATCCCTTAGTTGTGATAAGGAATCTGTGCTTAAGACATTTAAATAGTTATGTCACAAAAATATTGGTATTTGTTTAATCACCTTCAAATATTTATCATTAAACCCTCAAAGATCAAATACAATAAATGTCCCACAATGCTATTATCTGCTAATATAGAATGGAATGATCAAAAGAACATGAAAGAAAGAAGCCCAAACTGATATGTTGTTGTACAAAATATATCACCTCAAACTCCAGAAGAATTATAAGAAAAGAAATAGTTAAAATGAAGGAGCGCCTATTAAGGATTTTAACTCTTATTCACACAAGTAAAAAGAGACCTTCAGCTTCATTACTTCATTTTATTCAAAGATGGAAAGTACACAATGTAAACTAGAAGACACATCAGAATAAAAAAATGCCAGAAACTTGCTTTTCATTCATTAATCATTTGAAATCTGAGTACAAAAATTGCAGTCTAAAGGTCCAAAACTCGGAACCTTTTTCTTTCTTGTCCATCTTATTAAATACAATAGAAAGTAGTTTGTAACTGTTGTAACTGATCCTAACTACTCCAACTGCTTAGGACTTCGTCAACTATCTATTACATATCCTCAAAATGTCTTATTACAATTACATTCTCTTTAAAAGAGGAAGATAACATGAAATTAAAATCATAATCTATATGTTGAATGTGAATTGATGACGATGCTGCTGCATTTCCTTGACTGGCTAGTTTATCCTTCTTTGAAGTCAAGGGGTCCTTTGGTAAATCTGTCATCTAGGTTTTGCATTTCTTCCATATCTCAATGTTTGTCTTGGGTGAATGAACCATCTTGTGATACTCCAATCTGAAAGCAGTAATTATGTTGAAAGACGACTTCTCTGCAAATAAAGTTTTCACTAACCACAACAGCTAAAAATGTCTTTGAAGGAAATTGATCACTATTGCTCCTTTAAGAATCTAAGTCTTTTCATGATTACTGTCTACCTTACTTTTTGCCAACACTAGTAAAGGTTCATAAGAATTCCTCGATAACATACCACCTCCAAGACCCCAACATGATGGTAAACCTGCTCTTGCTATTTTATCAAATAATTTATCAAACTGGTTCACTGCTTCCTTGAGCTCAATCAACTTATTTTCTGTAGACTTCCTGCAGTCATTTTTTACAATCATTTTATTAATTTCCACAGCATATAAAATCCCGTCTTTAATTTCATTTTCTTCCAATTCCTGATATGTTTTGGAATCCATGAAATTAATAAAATTTCTTGCCCAAATGACCCTATTAATTGTCTTCTGCTTGTTTTCCATGACTTGTTCTTCAAATTCCTTGATAATAATTTTTTCTTCTGCAACCACAGTCATAAAATCCCAGATTATCTTCATTTCTGCAATAATACCATTCCAGATGATATCCTTAGCTTGTATTAAGGATATATTTCCCTTAAATTTTTCTTTGAGATTTTTAATCTCAACATCAGCAGTTTGGTAATCCATTTTGTATTTACTGACTTCTACCTCAGTGGATTTTATAATATTTTTTGTTGTTTCTAAATCAGCTTGTGCTCTTTTTTTATCTCTCTCTGCCATCTGCAATTTAGTGGTTAATTGAGATATTTGTGCTAATGGATCTTCACTACCTGATGGAAAAACAAAAGTGCAAGTATGAGATTCAATATGATTCTGAAATGAAAATGCAGTTTGCTTTAATTTGGTGATTTCTTCTTCCTTTTGCAGGAGCTGCTGAAGAAGTTTTTCTTTCTCATTTTCTATCTCTACAACTTCTGCTGCCATGGAGTATTCTCCTGTAGGAAATTTCAATTTTTTCTTCAATACAAAGATTTTTGATTCAACACTTTGTAGAAGCTTCTGTACAACAGACCTGTCATTAGGATCTACTCCAATCTTCACTATAGTCTTTTTGAGTTCCTCATTCTGGATTGTCAAAACCCTGGAATTGGATTTCTCTAACTTCAACTACTTGATTAATTTTCCAAGCATATTTTCAACCTTCAGTGCCATAACATTCATTTTGGTTAGGTCATTCACAATCAGTTGTACTGTTTGCATGTGTAGATTCACTTTGTCCAGCAATGGAATTTTCTTCACATCTACAGTCAAATTCACAGTGTTAAAATTATTATATGAACCAATAGACATATCAGAGGGATGTGAAAGAGAAATCTTGAATTGATCCTTTTCAAGATCCATTGTAGTTAGAAGTCTTGTTTGATTTGGGGCTATCTGGTACTCAGCTTGAGCCTCCATGCTTGCCTTCATCTTCTGATTTCTCTCTGCAATCTGGGCAAACATTTGTTTAATTAGGGGCACTTGTTCCTGAGTGCTTTCATGAATCCTAGGTGAAGCAAGGACATTTTGTTCATCTACCAATTGTAATGAGAAAACAGGTTGAGCATCTACGAAATCTTCATTAAAATTTGTTCTCTTCTCAGTCCTTTGTTCCTCATCCTCTGAATCAAATACCGCCTCTTTACCTCTCTTATTTGATTTTTTTGATATGACAGGAGTCTGAACATTTGAGCTCACTGAACCTACAACACCTTTACTTGCCACTTTATCTAGATCTGGTCTGCTCTCATGAATGAATGTTGAATATCCATTTTCAATTCTCCTATTAGAACTGACACTGTGAGGGTCATAAGCCTACTTCTCTCCTAATAGTAGGTTCATTTCATCTAACATCTTAGTGGCTTCATCAATTTCTTGTCTCATATTAACTATAAAGGGACCCACAGTCATTGGCAATTTGGACATATGACCTTTCTTCATAGGCACAAAGTGTATTTGGTCAACTTTTAAAATTTTCCTAATGAACTCTAGAGCGAATAATCTCATAGGCACAAATACAGGAAGCCTATAAGGTTCTACACTAGCTCCATAAAGTCCAATTTTAGAATAACCTTCAAAGACAAACCAATCACCAAACTTATAATTTGTCCCCAGATGCAAGAACTCTTGAGCTTTGGGAAGAAAACAGGGGGGAGAAACTCCATTCAAAACTTTATATGCAGTAGATATAAAATGACCAACAAAATCAAACAAACCAGCCTCATTCTGTTCTTTCCTCACTATGTCTGTCCAAAATACTACTGATTGTCTTTTCTTATTCACATCCATAATGTTTAACCCCAGATGCATGAATTCTTCTACATTTTGATATAAAAATAGGTAAACAATAAGAGAGGGAAACCTGAATGAGCCCGTCAATGATAAGTTTATGAGCTGAGAATTAACAACTTCTTGCCAATAAGATGGAATATTCAACGAGGGTTTCTGATAGGATAATTGCTAGGGTTTCCATTTGCGTTCGCAAGAGCTGTAGGGCTGATGCCGCTGTGCACGGGTCTACTCTGGGTGCTCATGCAGAAAATATTCTATTTTCAATGAAGCCCATTACTGTCTCAATGGATCTGGTCCTATTGGCATTTTGGCCTGAAGTTTCTGTACTCTGAAGGATTGATCAGAGGGTTCTGACCCTTGCTCCTGGAAAGTTTTACGGAGGCAGCCTTCTGAGGCCATGGATCTACAGTGATGTGAAGATCTATTCGGAGAGAATCGATCCCCCACTCCCTCCCTTGGCCCCGATTTTGTCATGGGAGAGTGAGACGCACTTGTTTATGGGTGGTCTCTCATCCAAGAGAAAGCAAATATAGGGCAAGATTGAAGGAAGCGTCAAGAAGCACAAAGCCATTGAAGAGGAGGACGAGGAAGTCAAAGATCTTGCAGTCTTGGGAGGGATTGAGGCTTCTAAATCTAGAATCGCCTGTGCTACAATTGCTGATGAAGAGGACAATAAACCCTCCAGTCATGGGATCTGGGAATCTATGCAACGATATTCACAAATCCCATTTGCAAACACATGGATCTGCAATGAGCTGACAGACGGGCCAATCTCAGAATCATATTTTGGAGTACATAATGTGGGTAATACAGTTCTGCTACCCACAAACTCAAATTCATGGATTAACCTGCATTTCCTTGCAGGATCTTATACATTTATTTTACCTGAGGACCTAATCTATCATTTCACCTACTGTTTGGATCTAAGAATAGAACTGGCTAAATGCATGAAATCATGGGATCCATCCCACCCAGATCCACAATGCAACAGGAAAAATCTAGATCTAATAATATCCAACAATCTGGAAATTGTTGTCCCATGGAAAGATGGTGAAGCGCAAGTCTACTCAAAGACATCTAGTGAAGCAACAATGCAGATATTTGTGAAAACCTTCAGTGGGAATTCCTTATGCCTTCATATCACGGAAGGAATGTTGATACAAACCCTCAAACAGAAGATCCAACAACAAAGTGACATTCCAGTAAATCTTCAAAACTTGATATATATAAGAAAATAGATGCAGGATGACCACATAATAAAGGAGTATAATGTGCAGACCAATGCATCTATCTATCTCACCTCGAGACTAAATGGAGGAACCTTAGGAACCAGCTCTAATGGACCTGCATCTTTCAAAGATGCTGTAAAAGGAAAGGGAATGCCACAAAGCGCACCTGAAACTACATCACCCCTCCCTGGGCCATACATCGTGGAGCTAAAAACACAGGTTCCAGTGTTAAATATTCAGGAGGATGGAGTCAATAGCCTATATACAAATTTCTACACCAAAGCACTCATATGCAGATTTAATGGATTCTAGCCCAAATCAGAGGCACTTCGTCAATGAATATTCATAAATTGGACTACTCACTGTGATATCTACTTTTTCTCAAAAGGCTTTTTTATTTTCGGATTCGACACAGTCGAAGACACGCAATATGTATTAAATGAAGGGCCCTAGTTCTGGAGAAATGCTG
Organism: Pinus albicaulis; assembly: GCA_034641835.2. Lineage (NCBI taxonomy): Eukaryota > Viridiplantae > Streptophyta > Pinopsida > Pinales > Pinaceae > Pinus > Pinus albicaulis. Next base: position 777,425,641 of record CM076573.1, on the reverse strand, counting down.
GACTCTTTATGACACCTTGGTTCCCAGATTTCGATCCTAACACTATGGTGGTATCGAAAATGTCGGTTTGGATCATATTACACAATCTACCTCTCCACCTTTGGCATCCCCAAGTACTAAAAGGTATTGGGAACTCTGTGGGGAAGTTTCTTAAGGTCGATATAGAACGAACCACCAAAGGCATCTTCACTTTCGCCAGAATATGTGTTGAAGCTGATCTCAGTCAAGGATTACCTGATCACATTATACTGAACTACAAAAATCAACAATGGCCACAAACACTCGATTACGAAAACACGACATTTCGATGCCGTATATGTCTACAAGCAGGACATCTTCAAAACATGTGCTCACAAGCCAAAAAAGACAACAACAGGAAGAAGAGACACCCACAAAAGCCCAAAGGTTGGCAATTCGCAGCATCTAAGGACGATGAAGCAGAAGCAGCAAAAAATGATACAAATGAAATTATCAAGCATGACATGGTTAATCCAGAGCCGAAATTGACTGAGCATAACGTTGAGCACACTCCAATTACTACATTTACACAGATGCAACAGGTAAAATCTACCACTGAAAAAGAGATGAGTGGAACCAAATGCTCCCATGTGTCAGAAGGATCTGACTCTAACAAAGAGCCCCTAGTCAATGTATATGAGAATCAAATGGTTATTGTAACACCCACATCCAACAATGGAGGCTGGCGTAAAGTGGAAAAAAAGAAAGGTAGAAAAGAATAGTTTTTGCTCTATAATGAGTATGAATAAATCTTGGATATAAGGATGAGCACAATACAACATATGCTTTCAACATCTACAACATGTAATTTTTTCAATCATGAATAAAATTATGATTTTTCCTTGGGAAAAAAAAAAGATGGAATATCCAGCACCACTCCTGGCTTCATCATCATGGTGAACATTCCTAGAACTGACTTGTCCACTGTACTATCATCATACTTTCCCAAAATATTTGCAATGCATCTTAGCACTGGTCTGAATTCTATATCAAAAACCTCCATGGGGAATTCTTTACTGTTAGGTACAAATTGTTGTGTATTTGGCTTCAGAAAATGAATGAACTGATTAAACTCCTAACCTGCAAGACTGTCATAATGCGTTATTAAGGAATCATCAGTGAATTGGACATACGACTCTGACTCTGGATAACACAGAGCTTGACGAATTAACTGGGCTGAGACTTGTAGAACATTTTCCCCTTGATAATTCATTACGAAACATTTCCCAGGGTACATACAGACACTAACCAATACACAAATTCGGGAAAAAGGTGAGTTCTTGGGATACATGCAGACAACACACCAATTTTTGCCATGGCGGTGTAAATTGGAGAAGTTTTATCATTTAGGAGGACTTGCTGATAAAAAGAAAGGTAGTCAAGGGAAAAATCTGTGTCCTGGATATCCCTCTCAGTGTCCATGAGAGGGATGTGATTGGAAGAACCTGACAGGGATGAGCGTTTAGCCATAATTCAACTTTAGGATAACAGACAATCGAAAAGATGACAAATAATTGACAGGGTGAAAGATAATGGAGACATACATAGCGCATGCAAATTTCAAACTCAAACTAACAATAATAACTTCAGAAAAATGAAAAACCCCCTTAAATAGGTGGTGCGGACTTTAAAATTAAATGATGACAAGACGCGCCAAGAGACCGTTAAGAAAACCTGACGTGGATTACAAATGTCACCCACTTGGCTGCATACGTCACTGCGGGAGGCCTCGAGGTACAGAGAAATCATTTGGCTTATGCCCTTGTAGTGAATCTTGACCGTTCATCTGGATTACCCCTGCAGTCAACAGGGTCAACTGCGGAGGCACCCTCTGTGTTAACCCACACGCTAAAAGTGCCTGTGGGTTGAGCCGTTTACTCACCACTTGATAAATCATCGAATCCCGCTCTGTAAAGTGCTCGATATTTAATCTTTGAACTGGGACCCGCTTCCATAAAGACTTAAATTATTTAAACTTTAAACTTTAATATAACGAGTAGATATATTTTTATGCTAAAGTACATGAATTTTGATACTTTAACATATCTTTTGATAGTTTTCTATTTTATTTTTATTTTTGAAAATTAAAAATAAAGGATATTGCAAATGATCCACAATACAACACATCAACACAGGGATTTGATGAAGGAGTTCACCCCTCCTGGGCTACATCTCCTTGGTCCAGATTTCATGGCTCGAGCTTCTATATTATGCTCAAATTTGAAAAATGATGTGTTTACAATATTTTTATGCTCCTGAAACCTACACTAATGAGTCCAGAATGCCCAAAAATGGTCATCTAGCCTCTTTCTGCTCCTGATTTGGTCGAAAACTCCAAAATTTATGACCTTATCTAGTTTGTCCAAAGTTTCTGGCCTAAATTTAGCTAACTAGAGCTAAATTCGGTTAGTTGGCGCTCAAACTGGCAGTTCCACCGGATTTGGCGGACCGCCAAACTAATCCATATTATTTTAATTAAATGCAGCTAGCACTAATTAAGCGTGTTTATCCATTAAACTCATGCTTAGTGGTTAATCGAGATTAGCACAAATTAAATGAGGTTTAACGCTAATTAAATCTCAGATTATCATTAATTATGCACTTAAGGTTTAGGCTCCACCGGTGGTTTTGAGCTGTGGTCATACGTGTTGGGGGCTGGCCCCCTTTCGCCCCCAACAACATAGTAATTAAACTTGAAATATAGGCAGAAAGCTTATACGGTAAGAGACATGCGGTAGAGGAGTTGGTTAAGTGTTTGCCTTTGGCGTGGGAAGTCGCGGGGTCGAACCTCGATGCCTCCATCCAGTCTTCAACAAAAAAAATTACACCACCGTAGGGGGGGCACTTGGCGGCCTGAGGCTAAGCCACGTGTCCTCTCCCCATTGGCCCACACTTCAACCAGTAATAACTTGCCAAATCACCCAAAATTTAGAACCAACCAGATGCTGCCACTTGGAAGACTGTCATTCGTCGGTGGAAATATACCGAAATTGAACCTGCCTAGTCAACATGCCACGTCAGTAGTACTGACTGCTAACTGGGCTCCCTGTCATCTTTTTTTGCCTATTTAGCAAAGCAAACAAAACTCATTTCTAGGAGCATATGAAGTCCATTTCGTGTGAAACGAGTTGCACTGGATTCAGAATGACAAGCACTACGCAGTTGTTCAAGTTTCGAGCCATTCTAAGAAATTTGATTTTTGAGCATAAATTTGAGCACCTGATCATAGTACCAACTCAATAGAGAATTCCATCTCTCTATTAGGTGACAACTCTGGAATATCTACAGGAAACACATCCTGAAACTGTTGCAAGACAAGATGCTTCCTCAGGACTTCATCATCATCATCTTCCTTCCCTTTGTCACTAGAAACATGTACTACAAACAATACACATCCTTTTCTGTGGGTGTGCTTAGCTTGCATAGTTGTAACCATTCCACTGATGTAGGCTTCTTATTTCCCTGCAAGACTCTCCTTTCTCCACCATCATCCAGACACTCAATGGCCTTCTCATTGTTGAAAAGTCAACAAGAAATGTGTGTCTAATTTAATTTTCCCTTAATTAAATTGGACAATAAATTGTAATCTTATCTCATAATTACTTGTAATAGTTAACTGAGTGTGATAAACTCAGTTAGCTCATGGAATTTGAGTTGAGGGTGGTTGGTGAGGTATGCAGAGTGATTCTATTTTTTTTTTAGTCCAAATTGTAGTTAGTGCATTAGTTTAATGCATGAGAAATCAATTAACTCAATTAATTGAGTTAAAATCAATTTAACTAGTTGCAACTGATTGGTGCACTAGTGAGAGGTCAAGTGAATTAAATAAGATTTAATTCACATGTAGTGATTTGTCAAGTAATTGATGATTTACTATTAATAGCTGCATGCATGTCAGTTCTGATGGAGACCCAGCTGAGATAGAGGTTAAAGGGATGTTAACTATCAGTTGTATTATTAGCAAACTCCCCGCATGCAATAATACACCCATAGGATTTCCCATGAGCATTGCGTAGTTTTGGAAGGCTGAAATTCCTAAATAATAGGGATTGCATTCCACATGAATTGTGCAATCAAGGCGGGTTGATCAGATGCTAAAAATTGGCTAAGTGTCAGTCGATTTTTTCTAGATCAGTGTGAGACAGTTGTCAGAGTGCATCAGACTCTCGTGAGAAGAGTGAATTGTAATTGTTTCATGATTCCTTGGTGAATATACAATAGAATATAGAGGGGTTTTGAGCATCAAGCTTTCCCCAGGAAAATATTTGTGTTGTGAATTGATTTGCTTCTTTATTTTACTTGTTGTGATTGGGGATCGTGTTTATTTTCCGCAATTAATTTGTAGAAGGATTTAGTATCTTGCTTTAGCATATCACATGATCAGATTGAATCCATTGGTATACATATTGTTTGTATAATTTATACATGTTATCGGAGCACAGGAAATCAGTATAGTGGAGAAGAAATTGAGTTTGTGCTGAATAACATTCGAATTTGCAAAAAATATTATTTGGTGCGACAGGCAGATCAAGATGTCTTTCAATGGCTTAATATTGGAATATGCACTCAAGGGAAGTTATAATTATATTGCATCGAAAGACATAATGGAGGCAGTTCTGGAGGACAAAGGGTTGAAATAATTCATTGATAATGACAATCACAAGCCCGTAGCAGCAGACGTCTCTCTTCTTGATTCTTGGCAGAAGAATATTGCAAAGGCGAGGAGGATCTTATTAGAGTGAGTTCGAGACCACATTGTCTCAAGTATCCATGGAAAAGTGACTCCATATGAAATGTGGAAGGCTTTGACAGATCTATTTCAAAGTAGTAGTGACCACAGAAAATTGGCATTGAAGAACAAGCTCAGGAAAATCAAAATGGAGAAAGTCGACACTATTCCAAAATATTTAACCAAGTTCATCCAATGTCGAGATGAGCTTGGGAGTGTCGAAATTACTGTAGCGAATGATGACTTGGTGAGCCTAGCTCTTCTAGGCCTTCCCAAGAGTTGGTATAGTTATCAGGACTTTTTCAATGGGAGGGAGAAGCTACTAGATTTAGAGCGACTTTGGTATGATTTGGTACAAGAAGAATTCAGGCGGAATATCAGGGATGGATCCTCATACAAGATAGATGATGAGGAAAATTGCACCTTGGATGGTAAGGAAAAGAAGGGGAAGGGAAATAAATCCTATTCCAAATCTGAGACCAGAAAATAGGGCAAGAAGTGTGACATGTCCAGAGTGAAATGTTTTCACTATCACGAGCATGGAAATTATGCTACTAATTGTCCATAGAGGAAGAAGAACAAAAAGAAGGCTTCAGCATCTAGAGCGGGTGAGGCTTTGGCCTCACGATCTGAGTTGGACTTCTCACTCATTGCATGCATGGTGTCTAGTGCGATGGGATCAGTGTGGTACTTGGATAGTGGTGCATCTTTCCACATGATGGGAGACAAAGAAATTTTTGGTAGGTTGGAGGAGAAGGATCTTCAGATGCATATCGAAATGGGTGATGACAGGAGGTATAGTGCTACCGGGATTGGTACAGTTACTTTCTAGAGACCATTGGGTAAACCCTTCTTATTAAAATATGTAATGCATGTACCAGGATTGAAAAAGAATTTAGTTCCAGTTGCTATGTTGGAGGATAGAGGATATGATGTGGTTTTCAGTGAAGGGAAAGAATTCCTTCATCATAAAGCCACAGAACAAGTCAAGGAGGATGGGATTCGTGTGAAGAATCTCTAAAACTTGATGTAGATGGCTGCACAACATTGATGGGTAAAACACACAAAGTGGTGAGTCGAGATGAGGGTGAGTTACGGCACAGGAGATTGGGCCATCTACACCACGGTGCTTTGAAGGTCATGCAACAGATTTCTACGAGGCTTCCAAAGGGTGCTTTTGTGTAGGTAGACACATGCAAGGGATGTTCCATGGGGAAGTATGCAAAGGCCACTTTTCACGAGAAGAAGAACCGAGCAGCAGAAATACTTGAGAGAGTTCACACAGATGTGTGTGGACCATTCTCTACAACTTCGATAGAAAAGCACAGGTATTATGTGATTTTTGTTGATGATTTTTCTAGAAAGTGTTGGATCTACTTCTTGCAGAAGAAATATTAGACGTTCTCAAAATTTTGTGAGTTCAAAAAACTAGTTGAGAAAGATACAGGGAAGCATGTGAAGGCTCTGAGGAGTGACAATGGTGGTGAGTACATCTCAAATGAATTCAATAACTTATGTAGCAAATAAGGAATTCAGAGAGAGTTTATTACACCTCATAACCCAAAACAGAATGGGGTTGTAGAAAGAAATAATAGAACAATTGTGGGCGCGGCAAGAGCGATGTTACATGATCAGGGCCTACCATTGCATCTGTGGGCAGAGGCATGAAAAACAATGGTATTTGCGCAAAACCGTAGTCCTCATCAGATACTTGGCATGAGTACACCAGAGGAGGCTTTTCCTGGTAAGAAACCTGATGTTTCATATTTTAAATTTTTTGGCTCATCTGTCTATTGCCATGTGACCAAAGATTCCAGAAAGAAGCTAGAACCAACAGTTGAGATTGGGATATTTTTGGGGTACATTGATACTCCCCACAACTATCGGGTGTATTTTCCGAACAGTATAATGATTGTTGTTAGACAGGATGTAAAATTTGATGAGGAGAAAGCCATGCGATTGTCCCTTGAGAGGGAGCTTGATTTGCATGCAGATGAGGAACTCTTGGTTCCAAAGGATGAACCTCAAGATGTGGAGCAACCACATGTGGAGGATCATGGAGTGGCAGAAAACACTCATGCAGAGCCATCCACCAAACATGGTAGAAGGCGCACCACAAAAGTTGACAGATTGAGACTTGATGCGACAAAACATGTAGGAGCACCTACATCACTGTGCAGACAGAGATAGTTTCCAAACAGGTTTACTGGATACATGGCTCTTATGAGCAAGTGTATTGTGACAGAACCATCCTCTTGTGAGGAAGAAGTTCAAAAACCAATTTGGGTTGACGCCACGGTTGAGGAGTATGACTCCATCGTCACGAACAGTGCATGGGAAGTTGTCCCAAGACCAGTCAGGAAGTCAGTGGTTGGATCTAGATGGATCTATAAGGTGAAGCATGCAGCATATGGGAGTGTGGAGAAGTACAAGGCTAGATTTTTAGCCCAGGGATTCTCATAATTTGAGGGGATTGACTATGAGGAGACTTTTGCACCGGTTGCAAGGTACTCATCAATTAGATCTATCCTTGCACTCTCATCGCAAATGGGGTGGCAGATACATCATATGGATGTGAAGTTTGCATTTCTCAATGGAGTTATTGAGAAAGAAGTGTACATTGAGTAGCCATAAGGTTTTGAGACCTTTGACAGTGAGTTGCATGTGTGAAGGCTCAAGAGAGCATTGTATGGGCTGAAGCAAGCACGTTGTGCTTGGTACACTGGGATTGATAGTTATTTCACCGGGTTGGGCTTCACGAAGAGTGGAGCATATTTGAACATGTACGAGATTGTGGTTAATGGTAAGATTTTGATTATCGTACTTTATGTTGATGATCTTATTTTGACAGGTGATGAGCATCTCATAACTTGTTGCAAATAGGCTTTTGCAAGAGAGTTTGAGATGAAGGACATGGGACTGCTTCACTGTTTCCTTGGTTTGGAAATATGGCAGTGAGATGGGGAGCTATTTGTTTCTCAAAGCAAGTATGGCAAAGATATTCTAAGAAAGTTCCACATGGAGAGCTGTAAACCCATGGAGACTCCTCTTGCAGGAAACTGGAGGAAGGAGGATGCTACTTCAAGTGAGGTAGTGGACGCTACTATTTACAGGCAGCGTGTGGGTTCACTCATGTACTTGGTGAACACATGACAAAACATTTTCTACACGGTTAAACAGTTGAGTCAAGCTATGGTTAAGACGACCAAGCTCTTTTTGAAGGCGGGGAAGCATGTCTTGAGATATCTTAGGGGAACTACAGGGTATGGATTATGGTACAGACAGAGAGAGGGAGTGAAGCTTCAAGTCTTCATAGATGCAGATTGGGCAGGCAGTCCATCAGACAGGAAGAGAACATCAAGAGGGATCTTCAGCATAAGATCGACAATAGTTTCTTGGTACAACATGAAGCAGAGATCATTTGCACTCAGTTGAGCTGAGGTAGAGTACATGGCAGCTAGTCAGGCTGCATGTGAGGCCATATGGATGAGGAAGATTCTTGTTGGTTTGTTTGGTCATCAGATGGATCCGGCGGTGACATATTGTGATAACCAGAGTTGCATAAAAATCTCGGTTAATCCAGTATTCCATGATAGGTCCAAGCATATTGACATTTGGTACCACCATCTAAAATATTGTGTTCAGAGACACATTATATTACTTCAATACATTCCCATGGAGGATCAGGATGCAGATATTCTGATGAAGGCGCTTGCCAAGAGAAAATTAGAATACCATAGAGGTAGGATCGGGGTAGCTGATAATCCCTTTCTTGTTGAGAGGGAGTGTTGAAAAGTCAACAAGAAATGTGTGTCTAATTTAATTTTCCCTTAATTAAATTGGACAATAAAATGTAATCTTATCTCATAATCACTTGTAATAGTTAATCGAGTGTGATAAACTTAGTTAGCTCATGGAATTCGAGTTGAGGGTGGTTGGTGAGGCATGCAGAGTGATTCTATTTGTTTTTGAGTCCAAGTTGCAGTTAGTGCATTAGTTTAATGCATGATAAATCATTTAACTCAATTAATTGAGTTAAATTCAGTTTAACTAGTTGTAACTAATTGTTCCACTAGTGAGAGGTCAAGTGAATTAAATCAGATTTAATTCACATGCAGTGATCTGTCAAGTAACTGATGATTTACTATTAATAGCTGCATGCATGTCAGTTCTGATGAAGACCCAGTTGTGATAGAGGTTAAAGGGATGTTAACTATAAGTTGTATTATTAGCAAACTGCCTGCATGTAGTAATAAACTCATAGGATTTCCCATGAGCATTGCGCAGTTTTGGAAGGCTGAAATTCCTAAAGAGTAGGGATTGCATTCCACATGAACTGTGCAATCAAGGCAGGCTGAGCAGAGGTTGAAAATTGGCTAAGTGTTGGTCGTTTTTTTCCGGATCAGTGTGGGACAGTTGTGAGAGTGCAACATACTCTTGTGAGAAGAGTTCATTGTAATTGTTTCATGATTCCTTAGTGAATATACAATAGAAGATAGAGGGGTTTTGAGTAGCAAGCTTTCCTCGGGAAAATATCTGTGTTGTGGATTGATTTTCTTCTTTCTTTTACTTGTTGTGATTAGCGATCGTGTTTATTTTCCACAATTAATTTGTACAAGGATTCAATATCTTGCTTTAGCATATCACATGATCGGATTGAATCCATTGGTATACATATTGTTTTTATAATTTATACACTCATAACAATATACCTTTGTACTATGAATAGATCAATAATCCATGCCCAAAAGCATACTATATGCACCCAAAGGAAGCACATTTAGGTGTGATGTTGCAGGCATGTCATTAAGCTCAAATGCACATCATTTCACCCAATGGTAATCTCTTCTCTTGGTCCATCTAGCCAACTGTACCAATCAATATTATGCATGAATTTCTTTATTCAAATGACACTTATCCATCAGGTTAGGTCTAACATTCCTATAATTTGATCTTGGATCAATAAAAATAGAAACAACTTGATCACGCAACTTACCTTCCATCTCTATGATAGATGCTTAGCGATCTATTTGTCTATTGTCAAGTGCAGCATAGATATGAGGAATGCTCTGACCTACATCCCCAACTATTTGTGCCTCCTAAGCATTATAGATTTGTGGCGTGATGCCCTAGTACAATGGACAATCCTTCTTGCGATGATATTTACAACAAATCCAACACTTCAACGGTTCCCTGCCACTGCCCTTATTTTGATGCTCTCGAGGCTGAAATCCATGTCCTTTCTTAGTTGCATTTAACTTCTTGTAAGGACCCACATTTTTCTTCTCACCTATATCTTAAGATATTCCTCACTTCTTGGGCCATTTTCCTTTAGCCTTATCATTACTCTTCCAGTCATGTTTGAACTTAGGCTTGCGCTTTGATTGCTCATAACAATGCTTTAACTTTTTTATGGATTCCTCCAATGACTGAGTCTCATAAAACCCAATTCGGTCTTTGAATGATAATGGAAATCCACCGATGAACCTTTGAATCTTCACTTTCTCATCCTTGAGATAGGGCACATATATCAACATCTCTATAAATTTGGTCGTGTATTCTTCATTTGTTATGGAACCCATTATGAGTTCATAGAATTGGTTGGCCTTTCCATCACAATATCTCTGAGACAAGTAATTTTCCTGAAGATTATTTCAAATTCATCCCAAGTAAACTTCTCTTCTGTGTTTCTTATGAAATTCTTAACATATTCCCACCAGATATTTTCTTTTCCTTTGATACTGAAGGTAGTTATCTTGGCTTTCATGTTCTCTCAGTAATCATGAAATTTGAAAATTTTCTTCATCCCAAGTAGTAATGCTTCTATATCTTCTGATTTCTTCATTCCCCCATCAAAAGTAGGTGGCTTGTATTTCTTGAATTCCTTTGGAAAATAATGCTTCTCACTCCTCCTATGATGCTAGTGGTGATGGCGATGATGTGTCCCAGAAGTAGAGCTAGAATAAAATCCATGCATACCAACCCTATTCTCAAGTGTGCTCAAGAGTCTGCCACTCTTCACTGTATCATAATTGTCCATCATGTACCTTCTCTGAGACTTGATTCCATATGTTCCATTAGTATTTTCTTCATGCCTATCTCCATGACTGATCCCTAGTTGCCCCTACTTATGTAAGTCTGAAAGGATTTGAAGAATCATTGATTGACCTCAACTTGCTTTTCCCCAGATCTTGCAAGCCTTTCCTGTGATTCAATGAACCAATCATTAATTTATTTACATATTTTAATCTATGCCCTCAGACTCCTCAATGTATATGCTAGATCAATAGAATATTCCTCTCCTTGTTTCTCAAATGACTTCTCCGATTCCATTGATTTCACTTCGGTTCTATACAGGGAGTCATGTGAACTGTAATCCACCATTATGCTCTTCATCTATGATCTTCTATTGTCCTGTGATCATATCTTGTTAGATAAACCAAATAGAAGACATAATCAAAATCATACCTCAATGTATCTCATGGGAGGCTATTACGTCTGAACAAGTAAGTCCAGATTAACACAATATGTAATAATAGCAACAACATATCAGCATCATGCATTAATAAAAAAGACAATACAAAACGGTAACAATAACTACATGCATGATAACCATAACCATCTATATTTACCCCGAGGTCAAATGTTGTAAACCTCGCTTTGATACCACTTTGTAACACCAGTATCAGAGAAAGGTTTACAGGGAATGAAACTCCTCTGATACCACCTTATAACACCCCACACCACATTTACCCGCTTTTACAAGCTCTCCAGGTTAAACATGAGATGAGAGTTACCATTTCCAAGATACACTTATGGAAAATGGGGTCCACATGTCCAGAATTGACTGTAAACACCCAATGACACATGATCACACTGTTATCAACCTAACTTGACCCAACGCTATTTCCTTTTAGTATTGTTTCGTAGTCTCCCTTTATACAAATATCCCTATTAATGAATCCATTGAAGTCATCAATCTCAACACAGATCCTAATACGAATAAATTGATTGAGATTAATCTTACTTCTACTTTCTTTAGCTTTGAAGGATACTTCTATGAATAAACATGTGGTGTTGCCATGGGTTCCCCCATTTCCCCTATAGTAGCTAATATGTTTATGGAGGACTTTGAATCTAAGGCTTTAGTCTCTGCTCAATTCAAACCAAAGCTTTGGAAGATATTTTTGGATGACACATGTGTTATCTGGCCTCATGGTTGGGAAAATTTGGGTCTCTTTTTCCAACATCTTAACAATCAGTCTAGCTCCATAAAATTTACTATAGAGTGTGAAGACGTTGAATCCTTGGCTTTCCTTGACATGCTTATTTCAAAGAAGGATGATGGTTCTTTCTTCCACCAAGTATTTCAGAAGAAAACTTATACTAAGCAGTATCTTCATGCTAGGTCCCATCATTTCTCTGCTCAAAAGTTGGGTGTTCTCAACACCTCGTGCGCTTAGGATTTCAGACGAAAACCACCTCTTTGATGAGAAGGCTCTTCTCCTTAATGTTTTAAGTAATAATGGATATAGTAGGCACCAGAGTCTTAAAGCTTTCCTTAAAAATATCAAAGGTCATATGATTAAAAATACCCCAAGGATAGGATTTCAGGGGTTCATCTTCCTTTTATCCAAGGGACCACAGACAAGATTGTTAGGATCTTGAGGAAACATAAGGTTCCCTCAACCTTTAGGCCCCTGAAAACCATTTTAAGATCCTTAAGATCTGTAAATAATGGACCCAAATAATATGAAAGGTGTTTATGTAATCTCATGTTCTTGTGGGAACCCCTACATTGGTTAAACCGATCACTCAATTAATAAAGAATTCAAGAGCACACCGTCAACATCAAACATGGGAGAACCCACTCCTCAACTTTGGCAGAACATGCAGAAAATATGAAACATCACATCTACATTAAAGAGGCCCGAGTCATAGCTAAGATTGATCATTTTCATCACCGAAAGTTTAAGGAGGCCATAGATATTGAAAGGAGGCCAAACAATCTAAATAGAGACTGTTAGCCACCTATAATATTTTGTTATACCAAAAGGTGGCTAAAACTTTTTGGAGCCTCCAAGGAGCAAATTTTATCACTAAAAATTGTTGGCTCTTGAAGTCTTTCTAAGGCCTCATGCCTCTGTCCAGATCCCTTATTGCTGTTTACATCCTAAAAGCCTCTGAAATCCTTAAAAAATCCCAAGTTAAATACTGCTGCAGAACCCCTTGGTCCCCTTCCTTTTCTTCCTCACTAACCTCATTTTCTATTCTCCATTTCCCATGAAAAACCCACAATTTCATGTTTCTCCCTTTCCATTTCATTAAAATCCCTTTTATAAGGTTAAAAATCCACTTTTTAACCTTACCGAAACCTTCATTTCCTTCAAGAAACCCTTCAAAAACCATGAAAATACATGTTTTTATGTATAGGACTTAAGCCCCCCGAGCTTAAGCCCTTAGCCCCTTTCTTCCATACGCCCGCACCCTGGAACCAAGTTTTAACCCTTTGGCGCTTATCACAAAGCGCAGATCGCAGAATTTCCAAATTGTTATTTTTTAAACTGATGCATCGCAAATATTTGCGCTGCGATCCATCGTAGATCGCAGATCGCAATTTTCAGTTTTCCTCCAAAGAGCCATCGCAAATATTTGCGCTACGATCCATCGCAGATCGCAGATCGCAATTTTCAGTTTTCCTCCAAAGAGCCATCGCAAATATTTGCGATGCGATCCATCGCAGTTTCCGCCCATCGCATAATCGCAATATCGCATTTTCTGTCCGTCGCATAATCCGCCATCGCGTTTTCCACTTTTGCGATTTGCGATCAGTCCCGCTGGGCCCACCGTACGATCCCCTCACCGCTCATATAAAATGCGCCTTTTTCCTTTGTAAAATTAAAAAACGTCATATTGTATTGTTTACAAAGGTTTTTCCGCCGCCTTCTCCCAACCATGGATCTTGCGCGATCGACGGCTTAGATTTTATCTTTTTTTCACCATTCTATGATTTCTCCAATTAATCCCGACCGTTGGATGATGCCATCCAACGGCCCTGCTTCCTCCGCACATCCTCCAATGCAGTTTAACCTATAAACGCAAGATTTCATAACTTTTGTTTGTATTTTGCAGGGTTTAATGTTTTTCGCTATATTCAGATGAAATTCGAAAGATGAGGGTGACGACCCTCCCTCCTTCGATTTATCAAAGGAAATCATTCGCAGGTGTCAAATTCGCGTTTTCATCAGTGTTTCATGAGGCATTGATGCTGTATAACCCTGCGCAGCCCTGTGTAACAGCGAAGCACCAAGAATCCGGCACAGTCAAAGAGTATCAGCTGTAGAAGACCAGAAATGTCCTAGCACAGAGAATTGAAGACAGTTTTATGGGGATTACAGCTAAGACTGTTATCAAAAGCCTAATCCCCCAATCTAAAACACAGTCTGTAGAATACCTAAAGTGTTTTAGTGACAGAAAACCCTCCACCGCGACAAAAAGGAGGCGAATTGATTCCTCCCAGCAACTAAACGCCACCTGTTGCCTCAAACCTTTCAAACCAGGGCCGAATTTATTGCAAAGGAAGATGTTTTGCCTCAACGCAGCCAGGGAGTTACTTCTGCAAGGAAATCAATGCAGAAAATATCTACAGAGTTACTCCACACAGCACACAGAGCCTCAAAGTCAAATTAAGCTCCCGCCGAGCTTTGATATTTATTGTAAACAGATAATACAACGATCCACCTGTAAACTTCTCCATCGAGCCCCTCAAAGGGCCGAGAAGTCTTGAATCTGTATTTATTGTCTTAAAAGATCTTATCTCAGATCTTTTCCCCTTAGTCTTCTATAAATACTTCAGTAGAAGATGAGAAGTTGTTGGTTGTTGGTTGCTGTTTGATCACAAGTTGTAACATTGAAACTCTCTGAAATAAATATACGAGTCTGTTGAAGTTGAAAACAAATTGAAGTCTTGGATGTCTTGATGATGCTGTTGCATGCCCGTTCCTGAGAAGGCTCTATCATTGGATTCATGAGCTTGGTTGTTGGTGAAGTATTCTAATTGTTTAATGTTTTCTCCTTTTTTCATTATGTTTCATAATCTCTTACTACAGTAGGTTGAAAATTTAGGCTAAGAAATGACTCCTAGAAGCACCTTAGACCTGTTCATCCTTCACTGTTTTATGTTTTCTTCTGCTGAAGTATTTTAGAGGCTTTAAACCTTCTCTTTAGTCTTCATGCTTGTTTATTTCCTTGATAGCTCAAATAGTTGGTTTCAGCATGATTTATGGTTCTCCCTACTTGTCTTCCATCACTTGAAAGCTGTTATTGAAGTCTCCCTTTGAAGTACCATTGTCTTAAGTTAATCAAAGAGGTCGGTTTTGATCTTACCCTTTGCCCCTGCTTGAACAGTTGTTTTGAAGGTCTTTATAGTTGCAAGTATAGATGTTATTTAGGTGTTCCCTCTTCTATAAATGCAGCTATCAGTGAATCTTTTATGTTTTCTAAGTCCTTTAAAGTAAAATCTTTGAGGAAATAGGGAGTTCCCTGAATCTTAGATTTCATTTTAAAATTTGTCTTGAAGTCATTATTTGCTTAAAGAATGTTTGTAGAATTTATGGTTAGCCCTGTCTATCAAATATCTCTTTATTGTTAAGTTATTTTTTCAAGTTCCCTTTGTTGAGAATTAAACTTCTCTTTCCAAATCATTAATGTCCATCTCATTCCAAAACAAAGAATCATGTGGCCAAGTTAGATTTTCCCTCTGATATCCCATATCCATTGATGAGTTTGTCAATACCTTATTTTGACTCCATAGCCCAATGAACCGGATACTTTTTCTTTCTGTCTATATTTCCTAGACTTTTCATGTTCTGTTGTGTCAACTCAATCCAACCAAACAAACATCTGCACTTAAATAACTAGTCTAAAATCCTAACCAAAGCAAGCAAGATAAACCTTTGCAAACAAATATTTGAGAGATCCCTCTCTGAGAACAGGAGGACTAGATCCTGGAACTCTAAAGATTGGTTCTGATGTTGCCTTGTCTTTTGATTTTCCAAACTGTCAAACCACGGGAGACCAACATAATGGCGATCACGGTGGGACATTTTGAGTCAGTGACAATCTAAGTACCCCTTAGGACTCCAAAAATCCCTTATTTTCAAAGACTATCCAGTGATTATCGGCCACCTCATCGCCACCAACATAATGGCGATCACGGTGGGACCACTGAGTTCATAATTTCTTGGCAAGCTCTTATAAACTCATTAGTCTTTCAAACAACCATAGAAACTCAGAAAACCCAAAAATATTTCAGTTTGGCTTCATAATAAACATGGTTGTGGAACCATAAAAAAATTTTCCTTCACAAAAGCTAAAATTTTTTCCACCTGGTGACTCCGCTGGCCTCCAGGAGGCATATTATCCTTCCAGTCTGTGTAGACTCCCTTGGGAATGCATTGAGCAAACCCAATCATGCTGTCGGTGGACAGCAAATTTCAAAATCTTCCACCTGGCGACTCCACAAACCCAAAAGACCTAATAAATATACTGGCAGAAGACTCTGAACTGGTTAAAAAGATACAGTGACCTTAAATACAAAACTCAACCATTTCAAGACCTAGACAATGAGCAAGATTATAGACAAATTAATAAAGAAAAATTACTGATCATGATGGATAAAATGATGTACATACTTGGGAAAAGATTTGAAAGGCATGAGGCCAATTTAAATATTGATGATCTAGAGCAGCCCATACTCCTTTCGAATCAAGAGCAAACCCAAAAACTACAAAATAGGTATGATGAACAAGGTTACAATGAGAGCAATGAAGAAGGTTGTCAGGAAACTCCTGATTGCCTACCTATTTCTTGTATTATGCCATTAAGAGAACTCCATAACCAGATTGCAAAAGCTCATAGTGAGCAGTGCCTTGAGGAAAACATAAGCCATTTTGAACCGACAAAATCTGAAATAGGAGAAGAGACAATACAACCAGGGTTTCTTCCTTTATGTTTCGAATCATTTCAGATTATTAAAGGACAATGGCATCTTCATAATATGCTTGAAAAAACTCATGAACCTTATAGTCGAAGTGACTGCCATGAAAATCATGAGGTGTTGGTTGAAATTGAGATAGATCAGGAAAAGGAAGAGAATCCTCAAAATTCCCCTATGAGCACAAGTAATCATTCCCTAGAAGAGGCTCAAGAAGACATCCAGCCTCAAAACCAGTTAACACAAGAGGGAGAGGATTGTTGTTCTTCTGTCCAAAGCAAAGAGAACATTCCTTCTCTTTTTACAGAGGAAGAAATTGATAAAATATTAAATAAACAGTCAGCCCGAAATTCTTTATTAGAACAAAACACTCCCGCTCATTTATCTACTAAATCTTGTTGTCTTGAAATAGAAAATAAACGTGTAGGTTAGCTAAAGGAACAAAATGATAACCCAATATGTTTGATTGGTGAAATTGTGTATACTAATGATCTTTCAACTTCTGATAAATCTAATGATGATGATGATCTCCAAACAGAAACTAATCATGCAGGGCAACCAGCAGTGGATTGGTGTCATGAAATTCATTATCATCAGCTTGAAAGCAGCAATCAGCCAGTCCAATTCATCAAGAATAATTTTCACATAATTGGGAATCAGTTATCTATTAGTTGTAATGTTGGGGTTGAGAAGAAAGATCAATTTATTGAACAGGATGCATATGAGGAGCCTCCTCCTGAAAGAGTTGAGGTAATAAAAGATACCCCTACTCAAGAACATGATGATCTCTTCACAGAGCACAGTCCACTGAATCAGAGCATACCAGGACTACAAGAGGACAACACTGCAATATATGATGAGTCCTCTAGTTCAGATAATAATGAAGATGAGGAAGTTTTTCTTCCCCATAAGAATCTTTGCCTTAATCCAGTGGAGAAAGAAGAGATGATCCTGGTTGAACGTATCTTCCAAACACTCACAACCAGGTATTATTTCAAGATCCCTATGATCATTTCTTGAAAATATTTGAAGGGATAAAGGTTATTAGGAGCAGTATATTACCAAAAGCAAGAGGATTATTTAGCACTGCTGCTAAAAAACAAAAAGAATGGGAGTGGCCCTGTTTGTCCAGCCTGCCCAAGGAGATGAAGAAGGACCAATCGTGGAATCATTTGCTAGATTGGTTGTACTGGAAAAGAGAGATCATCAGCTAAAACATGTAAATGTTCCAAGTTAGATTAGGTTATATAGGAAAGCAATAAAGCTCAATCCTTTGAGCATTTAGTTAGTTGTTGATTTTTGTCTTGTAAGAAAAAGAAAAATACAAAAACAATAGAAAGAAAGAAAAGAGGGCAGAAATGAAAACAAGAAAGGCAAAGCCCCATGCCAAAAAAGAGAAATAAATCTGAAAGTGTGCAAACTCAAATGCCACTCCTGAAAAACACACTTCTAATTAGTCAAACAATTTAATCTTGACTAATTAGCTTTAAATTTTCTGCTGATAGGATAGTGAATTCGATCTGCCAAACTGCTTAATCTTGGCTTATCAGTAGATAGTTCAGGTTAGAAATTGAAGGTTCAAACAAACTCAAAATCTGAACCAAAGTTTCCAAAGAAGAATGACTCAAATATGTTTTATCTTCTGGGTTAAAAGAGATATAAAGATCTGGTTCTAATCAACTTAAAACCTGAGCTAGAAGAAAAGCAAAGACAGCTCACACAAAAGCAAAAACAGAGCTGTGAAGGAAGAGAAGGCCATGATGAGACTTTCAGGTCTTAAGCCTTCCTTTTTGTTTTTATTTTTTGCAAATAATAATCTATGTGCAGTTTGTCTTTATGCCATAGATCACAGCAAGTCAAACCACTTAATCTTGACTTGGCTGTTTTTAAATTTCTGTTGTAGAATTTAGAAGATGGAAGTCTGATTGGACAGTTTAATCCCAACAGATAGTAGATTAGGTAGAGAAATATCTGAGCTCAACTGTTTAATCTGAGTTCAGGGAGAAATAAGGAGTAGAAGTAGATTAGTTTTTATGCTTTCAAAAGAATAAAATGTTGTGAAAAGAGTTTGCCAATCCAAGTGCACTCTTATGAAGAAAAAATGTTAGATAAGTAGGATTGGGTAGGTAGAAAGTTTGTATTAATGAAAGTCCATTGTTTTCATTGCTGCTAAAAAGTTTTCAAAACCAGATCATCCAGCAAAGGAAGGGTAGCCCAATGGATCAGGCACAGGTCAGCCTCCCAGAGAACACTAGATGAGGCAACTAATCAGCCTCCCAGAGAATGCAAGTCTGAAGTTCTTGATGCCTTCAAGAAGGCACCATCCCCAAGTGGAGCCACTGTTAGCCACCTATAATATTTTTTTATACCAAAAGGTGGCTAAAACTTTTTGGAGCCTCCAAGGAACAAATTTTATCACTAAAAATTGTTGGCTCTTGAAGTCTCTCTAAGGCCTCATGCCTCTGTCCAGATCCCTTATTGCTATTTACATCCTAAAAGCCTCTGAAATCCTTCAAAAATCCCAAGTTAAATACTGCTGTAGAACCCCTTGGTCCCCTTCCTTTTCTTCCTCACTAACCTCATTTTCTATTCTCCATTTCCCATGAAAAACCCACAACTTCATGTTTCTCCTTTTCCATTTCATTAAAATCCCTTTTATAAGGTTAAAAACCCACTTTTTAACCTTACCGAAACCTTCATTTCCTTCAAGAAACCCTTCAAAAACCATGAAAATACATGTTTTTATGTATAGGACTTAAGCCCCTCGAGCTTAAGCCCTTAGCCCCTTTCTTCCATACGCCCGCACCCTGGAACCAAGTTTTAACCCTTTGGCGCTTATCACAAAGCGCAAATCGCAGAATTTCCAAATTGTTATTTTTTAAACTGATGCATCACAAATATTTGCGCTGCGATCCATCCTAGATCGCAGATCGCAATTTTCAGTTTTCCTCCAAAGAGCCATCGCAGTTTCCGCCCATCGCATAATCGCAATATCGCATTTTCTCTCCGTCGCATAATCCGCCATCGCGTTTTCCACTTTTGCGATTTGTGATCAGTCCCGCCGGGCCCACCGTACGATCCCCTTTCCGCTCATATAAAATGCGCCTTTTTCCTTTGTAAAATTAAAAAAAATGTCATATTGTATTGTTTACAAAGGTTTTTCCACTGCCTTCTCCCAACCGTCGATCTTGCGCGATCAACGGCTTAGATTTTATCTTTTTTTCACCATTCTATGATTTCTACAATTAATCCCGACCGTTGGATGATGCCATCCAACGGCCCTGCTTCCTCCGCACATCCTCCAATGCAGTTTAACCTATAAACGCAGGATTTCATAACTTTTGTTTGTATTTCGCAGGGTTTAACGTTTTTCGCTATATTCAGATGAAATTCGAAAGATGAGGGTGACGACCCTCCCTCCTTCGATTTATCAAAGGAAATCATTCGCAGGTGTCAAATTCGCGTTTTCATCAGTGTTTCATGAGGCATTGATGCCGTATAACCCTGCGCAGCCCTGTGTAACAGCGAAGCACCAAGAATCCGGCACAGTCAAAGAGTATCAGCTGTAGAAGACCAGAAATGTCCTAGCACAGATAATTGAAGACAGTTTTATGGGGATTACGGCTAAGACTGTTATCAAAAGCCTAATCTCCCAATCTAAAACACAGTCTGTAGAATACCTAAAGTGTTTTAGTGACAGCAAACCCTCCACCGCCACAAAAAGGAGGCGAATTGATTCCTCCCAGCAAATAAACGCCACTTGTTGCCTCAAACCTTTCAAACCAGGGCCGAAGTTATTGCAAAGGAAGATGTTTTGCCTCAACGCAGCCAGAGAGTTACTTCTGCAAGGAAATCAATGCAGAAAATATCTACAGAGTTACTCCACACAACACACAGAGCCTCAAAGTCAAATTAAGCTCCCGCCGAGCTTTGATATTTATTGTAAACAGATAATACAGCAATCCACCTGTAAACTTCTCCATCGAGCCCCTCAAAGGGCCAAGAAGTCTTGAATCTGTATTTATTGTCTTAAAAGATCTTATCTCAGATCTTTTCCCCTCAGTCTTTTATAAATACTTCAGTAGAAGATGAGAAGTTGTTGGTTGTTGGTTGCTGTTTGATCACAAGTTGTAACATTGAAACTCTCTGAAATAAATATACAAGTCTGTTGAAGTTGAAAACAAATTGAAGTCTTGGATGTCTTGATGATGATGTTGCATGCCCGTTCCTAAGAAGGCTCTATCATTGGATTCATGAGCTTGGTTGTTGGTGAAGTATTCTAACTGTTTAATGTTTTCTCCTGTTTTCATTATGTTTCATAATCTCTTACTAAAGTAGGTTGAAAGTTTTAGGCTAAGAAATGACTCCTGGAAGCACCTTAGACCTGTTCATCCTTCACTGTTTTATGTTTTCTTCTGCTGAAGTATTTTAGAGGCTTTAAACCTTCTCTTTAGTCTTCATGCTTGTTTATTTCCTTGATAGCTAAAATAGTTGGTTTCAGCATGATTTATGGTTCTCCCTGCTTGTCTGCCATCACTTGAAAGCTGTTATTGAAGTCTCCCTTTGAAGTACCATTGTCTTAAGTTAATCAAAGAGGTCGGTTTTGATCTTACCCTTTGCCCCTACTTGAACAGTTGTTTTGAAGGTCTTTATAGTTGCAAACATAGATGTTATTTAGGTGTTCCCTCTTCTATGAATGCAGCTATCAGTGAATCTTTTATGTTTTCTAAGTCCTTTAAAATAAAATCTTTGAGGAAATAGGGAGTTCCCCGAATCTTAGATTTCATTTTAAAATTTGTCTTGAAGTCATTATTTGCTTAAAGAATGTTTGTAGAATTTATGGTTAGCCCTGTCTATCAAATATCTCTTTATTGTTAAGTTATGTTCTTCAAGTTCCCTTTGTTGAGAATTAAAATTCTCTTTCCAATCATTAATGTCCATCTCATTCCAAAACAAAGGATCCTGTGGCCAAGTCAGATTTTCCATTTTATATCCCATATCCCTTGAAGAGTTTGTCATGACCTTATTTTGACTCCATTGCCCAATGAACCAGATATTTCCTCTTTCTGTCTATCTTTCCTAGACCTTTCATGTTCTGCTGTATCAACTCAATCCAACCAAACAAACATCTGCACTTAATAACTAGTATAAAATCCATAATCAAAGCACACAAGATAAACCTTTGCAAACAAATATTTGAGAGATCCCTCTCTGAGAACAGGAGGACTAGATCCTGGAACTCTAAAGATTGGTTCTGATGTTGCCTTGTCTTTTGATTTGCCAAACTGTCAAAACACGGGATACCAACAGAGACGATGGCTAGAAAAATAATAGTTGTTGGGTTCATGCCCTTTCCTCTTAAAGTTTATGTTTTTATTTTGAAGTATTTATATATTTAATTATTTACTTATTTATTTTTCGAATTCTATTTCAATATATTTTTATTTTTCTATATCCTATTTCTTTCTTTTTTAATTTGATTTATTAATTAATTGCAGTTTCCATCATTTCTTAGTTATTTTATTTTTATAACTTTGAGTTTTGAATTTCCTTTTATCTTCTTTTGATCGCCTTTTAGTTGATCATAGTATTCCTTTCTCTTAACTTCTTATTCTTAAGACCTCCCTTCCTTTGGAATTTTTTATTATTTGTCATTTTTTCCCTTTATATTTGAACTTTTTTTCCTTTTTATTGTTTGTCTTTTCCTTTAATCTTGATTTATTTTTTTGATATATATGTATATTCTTATTTCTTTAGTATATTTACTTTTATTAGTTATTTAAGTTTTTTTATATTTATTTAGTCAAAAACTAAATAAAATATTTAGACAAAACTAAATATTTGTTTATTTAGCCAAAACTAAATATTTATTTATTTAGCCAAAACTAAATAGAATATTTATTTATTTATTTTTCTAGAGAAAAAATCAAACTTACTATTGAGAGAATAAAAAGTTTCAAAGTATATGCCTATTGGCATTCGAAAAACTGTATACCCTTGTCCCCCCTATACAAGGGAAAAAGCATAGAGTTGACATGTGGTGGAGAAAAATATTTTATGTAGAATTTTTCCTACCATCCCACATTGCAATGTTAAGCAAAAATACAAAAAGACCAAAAAACTCTCGTTTTTCCCGAGCCTCCTCTATAAGAGAAAAACAACCCAAACAGGAGCAAAGAGATGATCCAAATGATAAAAAGCTTTCAGAAGTTCAAAACCACAGAAAAATCCATGACAGTATGTAGATAATGAGAAATAAACCGCTTCGGGCCTACTTCAGAACGGAAAAAAACCTGACCACAGAGAAAAAAATAGTGAAGAGTTTAGTGATTGTATATAACCAAGAGTTTTGTCTTGCGCGTTGAAAATCCATAAAGAGAAAACTAACAGTATCAGAGATGAAAACGATAAAAAACAATAGCCATAGGTAGTTCTGTGACCCTGCTGCTGAAAGGAAGTAAGCATAGGAATTAATGAACAAAGGGCGGCTAATCTGAGTGGCGGATCGAGTCCCCTTCAACTTCTTTTATGGCCCAGACTCCCAAAGCTTGCTGTATTCCTTACTTAGAAAGGATGTCTGCTTCCATATTCCATTCCATATAGATATGACATACAAGTATTTCATTAAAATAACATTTCAATGATAAAACTTCTTTTAAAAGAGGCAACAACATAAAATTTTGATATTTGACCTCTCCATTGAACCATTTAATGACATTCAAAGAGTCACCGAAGATTTGGGCCTTTCTCAGCCCAAGGTGAATAAGCCAACAAAGGAGAAGTTTGAGAGAATGGAGTTCTGCATAATTGTTGGATCTTGATCACAGTCCTACTGATGCTATAAGGGTCTTTCCACAGGGGAAATGGATATAAATTCTAGATCCGCATAAATTTTGTGGGTCCGAGGCCCCATCAAAATATGCCCAGGGGATGTCTCCTCCAATTTCTTCCGTCCTAACTTCTCTCTCTTTTTTGGAGGGGTTGGAAAGAGGGATATTTTCTTAGCAGCCCCTTCAACAACTAGAAGCTCAGGTGGGATTGAATAATCCCGATATATAACCTTGTTCTGAGCGATCCATGTACCCTAGGACATGATCAATGGAATATTTCTGACTCTGTCATCCGTGGCTGTATTCCACCATGTAAGCCAGGCATCATGAAAAGTAGGTCCACCCCAAACTAAATTAACGTTTAACAAACACATAGTTTCCTTCCATAGCATTACATTGTAAGGACATGACAATAACAGATGGCGAATGGACTCCTCATTTCTTTTACACAAAGAACACCAGCTAGGGCCTATCTTGCTCCTTTTCTAAAGAATATCCCAAGTTGGGACTTTATTTTTAAGAATGCACCAAAATAAAAACCTGGACTTTGTGGGTGCCTTAAGCTCTAACTAGCTGAGACGATGGATCCCTTTAGAAGATAGGTGCTCGATCAGACCCATGGATAGTGCAAAGGACCCATTGTAGCCTGCCCAAGGGTCCTAGCCAATTCTCACCGAGTCTCGATTCCCAACCTGCCACGCGAAACCTTTCTTGATGACGTAAATAGAATCAACTGTGGTTTTCGAGACCACCGATGCTTGTGCATGTTTTTTCTGAGGAGATCTGAGCCAGTATTCGAAAGGAGTTGGGTCGATGTACTTCCTTTTGATGACTGAAGTCCAAAGATTATCCTTAGTGAGTAGTCTCCATCCCAGCTTGGCCGCTAGAGATTGTGCAAAAGCATTGATATTATTAATGCCCCAACCTCCCCATTCCTTTGGTCAAGCCAATTTTTCCCATGCCACCCAAGGAAGGACTGACTCCTCCTTTGACCCTACCCATAGGAATATGCTGCACAAGCGCTTGATTTTTGAGAGGATTCCTTTAGGCACCCAGGTGAGGGTAGTCCAATATACAGGGATGGATAGGAGGACTGATTTTATCAGCACTAAACGACCTACCCGGGATAGGCACTTGAACTCCAGTGTTTAATTATGTTTTTGATTTTTGCCACTAACAAGTTCCAATTTAGAGTTTAGGAAGTATCTGGTTTAAGAAAAAACCCCAGATATTTACAACTGTTTGACAATTTATTTGCTTCGAAATGGAGCTCATCTGATATCCTGCCAGCCTCTATCTTAGAGAAGCCTTCAATGGTTACAGAGGATTTTTGACCGTTGATGCATAGCCCTGTGGCTTTGAGGAAAAGGTCAAGAATATCTTTGAGGTTCCTTATTTCCAATCTACTGCCCTAGCTAAACAAAAGGATATCAGCCACGAATAATAGATGGGTGATGCTAAGATTAACAACAAACTCGATCCCTTTGACTTCTCCTCTCCTTCTTGCATCCAGGATCAAATGAGTAAGGCCTTTTGAAGCTAAGAGAAAAAGAAGGGGTGAGAGGGGGCATCCCTGACACAGTCCTCTCTGAATCTGAAAGAAAGGGGTTGCTGCCCCATTAATCAGTACCACAAAGCTGACGTTTATGATGCAACCCATCACCCAATTGATGAATGATATCCCAAAGCCAAGGTGGCTTAAGAGAAAATGAAAATAAAGCTAGCTAATATGGTCATATGCCTTAGAAAGGTCAATTTTAACAATAACACCCTTCTTCCCACTCTTCTTAAGGCTATGAAGAGTCCCCTGAGCCACCCCGACCGCTTCATGGATTTGTCTGCCATCTAGGAACCCAAACTGCTCTTTAGAGATGTTCCTTGAGAGTATGGATTTTAACCGCACTGCTATTACCTTTGCTATAATTTTGTATATACAGTTGCAAAGTGATTGTTTGGTCAATTTAGTGTGTCCTAAATTGCTACATTAATTTGTCAATCCGGGATTCGTAAGCTGACGAAGTGTGGCGCACTATATGTGCAAGATAACCTATCTCTTACTTTTTGTCGTTTTTGGGTTTTTATTTATCTTGGTCGGTTTCCTAATGTGAGATGGAAATTCTAAAAGACAAGTATGGTTATGAATGTTCAAGGCAATGATGTCCTTTATAA
Organism: Pinus albicaulis; assembly: GCA_034641835.2. Taxonomy (NCBI): domain Eukaryota; kingdom Viridiplantae; phylum Streptophyta; class Pinopsida; order Pinales; family Pinaceae; genus Pinus; species Pinus albicaulis. Next base: position 777,399,900 of record CM076573.1, on the reverse strand, counting down.
TGATTTCCCAAACTTGAAACTTCAAAAGGATTTTGAAACATACAATGACAAAATTAATTCCTAAAAGAAAATGAAAATGTGCCACTATACTAGTTAAACAAACAGTGAACTATTGATCATGAAACCCATTACCCTTGCTGCTGTCTAAACACAAAAGAAACTGCACTCAAAGAAATCCAAAGATTGCAAGCAAAGTAAAGCTAAAATCAAATTACATCAACTCATATTCTGACCCCTCACCATTAGTCTCGCTATTGCTTTCGGAGGTAATCATAAACAATCTTGAGTAATCTGATATCTAATTTGTAGAAAAATAAACTAATACCAAATTACACACTCATACTTCAATCCCTCACCATTAGTCTCGCTATGGCTTTCGGAGGTAACTGATAGTGACATGAGCAATTTAATATCTAACTTGCAGAAAAATAAACTAACATCAAACTACACATTCATACTGCAATCCCTCACCATTAGTCTCGCTATGGCTTTCGGAGGTAACTAATAATGACATGAGCAGTTTAATATCTAACTAACTAGTAAAGCAAATGTACAAAATTGAAATGAATAAAACAATGCAGGAATTAAAAATTAAGAAAAAGAAATCAGCAGAAGGACAAGATTGATTCCATGTCATTAGTCATTGTAAAACTATGTGCAAATGCCCGGGCTGCCTACTATAATCTGAAACAAAGATACTGATCAGTTAACAACAGTATAAAGCATGAAAAATTATGAACAGAAATAAAATGTTAATACCATAAGAGATGTAATATATACACGTGAATGATTATGGCATAATGAACGTAAGGAAATAAAGCATGAAACTATACAGCAATACAAAAAACCTCGGCGTGTGCAGGGGCCCTCTGCACAATCCTCGGGCAACAGCTATCAACCACGAATTATACTTATGAACAGAGTCTTCTCATATATTTAAAATGCAGTCATAACAAGGAAATAATGTCACAGCACAGTGGGCTTTCTTGACAGCCAAAATTACATTACACCAGCTAACTACTATGCGTATGAGAACGCATTATTTATAATAGAGGATGACATAACTAATTTCCTACATTCTGCGCTGATAAAAGACACGTGAACAACCACGTCCAGAAATCTAGCATTATGGCTGCCGTGAAGATTAAATCTATGGAGAGTGGCCGTTGGATTCGGCTTATGGAGCCGTTCACAGGTGTTGATATGTTCCCCGTGATTTAGAAACGGCCACGCAAGTCTTCACGTGGTGAAAAACAAAGTTCTGTCACCGTAGGATTCTTAGGTTGACCACCGCTTGGATTCATTTGACCACGACCTTCTTTGGTGAATTCGACTGAGGAAGTAGGACTCGGTCCATGTCCATATCATTTCCAACTTGCCCATGTGGCTTGATTTTCCTGAAGACACCTGCAATATAGACTTTAACAAAATGGCTGCGGAAAGTTGATGCAGCTGCGGAAAGTGACAAGATTCCGCAGCTAAATGAGCAAAAATCTAATTCAAACAGCAGACACAAAACATAGTTAAAAACCACTTTAAATGCTCTTTTATGATTAATATGCAATGATGTTGATGACTTAGGAGGTCCAGGTAAATGGAAAAAGTATAGAAAGGTGTATAGGAAAGATGCAAGTTTGGGACTCAACATACCCCCACTGTGAAGGTGTTGCATGTCCCCATGCAACCAAAATTTTGATCATCCTTCTTCAATTCATATTCTCTGATACCTCTGCCAGTACATCCAGTCCTCTTCTCCTCTTTCTTGGTGCTGCTAACATCCTGGGCTTCTTCATCAAGCATCTGAATTTGAGATTAATTAGTGCTCTACTTATCTTCTGGCATTTCTTCTTCAATTTCCTGTTCTTTTTGTGCCACAGTCCCAGATGTAGCATAGTGTTGTCATGAATGATCTTTTCCAATTTTTTTTTCTCCTTTAATGCTTCATTTTCATTTTTAATATGTCTATTTAAAACCTCCAACTCAAAAATTTCTTGTTTCAACGATTGGACTAGATCTTCTTGTGCTGTGTGAGGCTGAGTGGATGAAGTGCTGGGACCCGTGGCTGTTCTTTCTAAGGATTCTATGTAATCATACACCTCTTGCTGCTTTGGATCTATCTCGGGTGTCATTTTCCTTGGACTGTCCCCAAAATGCTGTGGAGGAGAATTGACTTCAAAATCTGGCTGAAAAGGACTCATGTCAGCATCTTGAGGACTAGTTTCAACGTTTGGTTGAGAATGAGGTGGACTATGGCCAGCTGGAGTTTTTTCAGGTGTTCCTTCTCCCAAATCAATAAAATGGGGTCCTTTTGTTTGTGTTTTCTTCCACTTTCCTTTAAGCCTGTTGCTTCTTCTTACACACTGTGGACTACTGTCTCCTTCCTTCTGTTTTTCTTTTCCTTTCTTTTTGGCCATAACTGACTGTTCTTGAAGGTGAATTAGTCTCTCAGACAATACTTGATGGTCTTCTTCTGAGGAAGGGGTTTGATACACAGCCTCAATGCTTCTTTTCTCTTTTGATTTTGTTGGCTTTTTACCTTCAGTCTTTTCCTTCTTCCTTTTAGACAGTCTTTCCTCTCTACTAGTTCTTTCAACTGTGTTAGTAGGAGTGCTTTGAGTTTTATCATCTGTTTTCTTTCTTCTACTTCTTTTTAATGTACTGCCTTCAGGGGTTTCTTGGGGTTCTTCAAAGAAATTTCTAACTAAAAACTGCTCCCAGGTGTCCTTTTTCTCCTTTAATTGTTTTTCTATCAAGATTTTCACGAGACCATGGTGATACAAATGTGGTTCTACGTCCCCCAGATGCTTTTGGATGGTTACATAAATCTTTTTCAAACTGTTTAGTAAAAGTATGGCAGATTGAGGGTCTGGTTGTCTAGGAAATTCATCAACAGTCGGGTATGATACATGTACATTGATCCAAAACGTCCCTCACAGGTGATAAACTTTTGAATAACCAACAGTAAACTGGCCCACTCTTCTTTTAAAGCATGAACATGAATTCCCTTTTTGAAAATGGTGACATCCATACCTGGGTTACGTAGGATCACTCTCCAGGCTTCCTCGCCAATGCTCTTGTTCTTGAACCAGCGTTCACCTTCTTGAGGGAGTTCTGTAGCTGCTGCTATGGATGCCTCAGTCACTGTAAATTTGAGGTCCCCAATTTCTACCTCCAGACCATTGAAAGACCTCGCAAAAGTTTTTGTTACCTCCTTATTTTAGCCTTTAAACTTTTGAATAAACCGAAGCCATTTTGCCTTTTTCAATATGTCTTTGACTTGCGGGTATCCTTCCATAAATTTGGGTTCCTCTGGTTCTGTTCTCAACAACTGACCCATCCTTCCTTTTGTACTTTAGAACTCGTCTGCGTGAAGAGGGTTTAACAGAGGTAAGACGGCTGAGTTAGCGGAAATGAACAGGGTTTATGAAGGAGACCAGTGACTGTAAGCGGATACCAGAGAATAGGTACACGGAATGAAGCGGAACAGAGAACAAAATGGGGTGAAGGCTTATGTGAGCACGATGGAAATGCAGCCGTGAGATCAATAGAACAGTAGGTGGAATAAAACACATTCGGCAATATTTAAAATTGGGTGGCCGCAGAGTAGATGCAAGCACGTTTATGCAACGGCTACGGATTTTATGCGGCTGAGAGAAGCCGTAGTCAAATCAACTACGTTCCATAATTACAGGTGGAGTATCAAAGTATAGCCGAACATGAGTGAAGACCAGAGGTTTGATTATGAGGCCGTTTAAAAATGAATGCAAGGATTGTGGGGAATCGTATAGAGATCGTGGGATGGTTACGGAGTTATCAACGCAATCATTGCATATAATGGAGCTATGGTTTATAACTATGTAAAAATGTGCTTGAATGCCATTTGAAATAAATTTCTACTCATACCTTGGAATTCTTGCCATTTTTCATTGGTCTTCAATCAGTTGCTCCTCATTGATGCTTTTGAATGCCTCATGTCTTCATAATATGTCTTCATACCTGCATTTGATTTCATGATTGTTGAACTAACATCTGATTGTAAATTTTTTGAAAAACAGAGTGGTGGCTGCAGAAACTGCTTCTGGCTGCGGAAACTGGTGTCAGCTGCGGAAACTGACACAACAATTATTTGGGTGAATGGAGATGGATAGATGATAACTGACTGAATGAAAATGGTCATGAAAGAAAATTTTTATTGGTGAAATGAAATGAAGTAGATGAAATGGAGTGAAATGAAATGAAGTGGAGTGGAATGAAGTGGAATGAAGTGAAATGAAATGGAGTGGGTTGTCATAAAACTTGTGAAATGAGAGAGAGAGAGAATTTTTTTGGAAAATATAGGGTGTCAGGTGTTCTTGATTTTCACCCTAAATTTTCTGTATAAGACTGTCAATTAGTGATTGGTTTTCAGGCTTATAAATTTTTTATTTTATTTTATTTTATTTTGAAACTGAAAATAACAAAGGCTAGGCTGGTGGAGAAGAAGGATTCTTCTTCACCAGCCTTATTGCAGAATTATCTTGAAACATTTTGACAAATTCCTCTTTTGAGAGTGGCTTATGATAGATCTTTAATCTGTGGCCATTCACAATAAGAGGAGTTTGAAATTCATCAATGGTCTTGATTCTTATCGCTCCATTGCTAAAGATCTTGTCAATCTCATATGGCCCAAGCCAATGAGTCTAAAATTTTCCTTTAAAATCTTTAAACTTGGAGTCAAATAGCAATGCCCAATCTCCTTCTTGAAACTTCTTTTCTTTGATGTATTTTTCATGCCATTTAGCTCTTTGATATTGAACTAGATCAGTTCTTAGAATTGCTTCTTGTCTGATCTCATCTAGCTCATTCAACTGCTCCATTCTATGCTTTTAGGCTTCTGATAAGTCCATCCCCAACTGAACTGCTATCTTGAAGGTCTTGACTTGGAACTCAATGGGGAGCAGGACTTCTTTCCCATAAACAAGTTCATAGGGAGAATGTCCTATTGTATTTCTCCATGTAGTTCTGTAGGCCCACAAGGCTTCAGGAAGCCTTTCTGCCCAATCTCTTCTGTGTAGATGAACAGTTTTGGTGATGATGCTTTCGAGAACTTTGTTTGTAGACTCCACTTGACCATTTGCTTGCGGATGGTAAGGAGTAGATCTTCTGTGCTTGATTTTGTATTCTTCCATCAGCTTCTCCACCAGGTTGGATGTGAATTGGCTTCCCTGATCTGTCACAATTTCTCTTGGAACATCAAAGCGAGTAAAAATATCCTCATAAAGAAAATTAACAACTGAATTTTCAGTAGCAGACACTAATGCTTTGGCTTCCACCCATTTAGTAACATAATCAATACAAACCAATATATACTTCTTTTACTTAGATGGTGGATTAATAGGTCCAATGAAATCTAAAGCCCATTTTTCAAAGGGTTCGATGAGTACCTATGGTTGCAATGGCATTTCATTTGAAAGGGTAGGTTTCCCTACTCTTTGGCAGCTGTCACACCTTTTGACATATTGTTTTGCATCTTTGAAGAGGGAAGGCCAATAATATCCTAAAGAGAGGATTTTATAGGCCGTCCTTTTGTCTGCAAAGTGTCCGCCGCATGGTTCATCATGACATGCCTTAAGAATATCGGGCATTTCATCTTCCCTGACACATCTTCTGATCACAAGATCTGGCCCTGTTTTAAACAATTCGTTAGAAATCCATGAATATCTTGAACTCTCCTGAATAATTTTTCGTTTTTCTCTTGGAAATAAATGTGGAGGTAGTTTCCCTGTAACCAAATAGTTAGCAATATCTGCATACCAAGGGGTCTTAATAGTTACTGCAAACAAGTATTCATCAGGAAACTTATCCTCTACAGGAGAATCTTCTTTAAAATTCTGAATCCTAGACAAGAAATCAGCTACTGTATTTTGTTTCCCTGGTCTATCCAACACAGTAATATTGAATTCTTGCAAAAGTAGGAGCCATCTTGTCACTCTGCCATTAGTAACAGGTTTGTTCATTAGATATCTAATCGCAGAATGATCGGTATGAATAAAAGTTTCATAGCCTGTTATATAATGTCTAAACTTATTGATTGCATGAACAACAACTAAAAACTCTTTTTCAGTTACAGTATAGTTCAACTCAGTGGGAGTCAAATTTTTACTGGTATAGTAAATGGCATAAGGGACTAAATCTTTTTGACCCAACACAGCTCCTAGAGCTGTATCTGAAGCATCTGTAGAAATATGGAAAGGAAGTTTCCAATTTGGTCCTCTCAATATAGGTGCTTCAGATATTCTTGTTTTCAAAGTTTCAAAAGCTGATTGACAATCAGGATCCCATTTAAATTCACAGTCTTTTGTAAGCAACTTGAAGAGTGGAGATGCTATTTTTGTGAAGTTTTCTATAAATCTTCTATAGTAACCAGTAAATCCTAGAAAACTTCTAACATCTCTTTGACAATTTGGAATAGGCAACTTGGAGATGACTTCAACTTTTGATCTATCAACCTTAATCCCATCTCCTGAAATATGATGCCCCAAAACAATACCTTCAGTAAAAATCATAAAGCATTTTTCATGGCTTAATGAAAGGTTTGTTTCTTTACATCTTATAAGGACTTTTTCTAAATTTTCTAATGCCTCTTCAAATGAATTACCATAAACTGTAAAATCATCCATATAAACCTCTACACAATCATGGATTAGATCAGAAAAAATTCCTAGTACTACTCTTTGGAATGTTGCAGGTGCATTACATAACCCAAAAGGAAGCACTCGATAGGTAAAAGTTCCCTATGGACAGGTAAATGTGGTCTTATCTTGATCTTCAGGTGCTACCTGAATTTGATTATAGCCACTAAAACCATCCAAAAATGAAAAGTACTTTTTACCTACTAATGTATCTAATACCCGATCAATAAAAGGCAAAGGAAAGTGATCCTTCAAATTTGCTTTGTTCAATTCCCTGTAATCAATGCATACTCTCCATTTACCATTCTTTTTAGGTACTATAACCAAAGGAGAAACCCATCGGCTATCTGAAATTGGATAAATGAAGTTTACATTGAGTAGTTTTTGGAGCTCTTCTTTCACTATCTCCCTGAGGTTTGGATTCATCCTTCTCTGAGGTTGTCTGATTGGTCTACTGTTTTCCTCAATATAGACATGATGGATGCAAGTCTTAGGATAAATACCTTTCATATCAGTATACTCCCATGCAAATGCAGTAGAATGTTTTTGCAAGATTTTGGTTAGTTCTTCCTGTTGTGACTTTTCCAAATTTTTGTTGATATTCAATGTTTTTCTTGGAAAAATCTCAATGGTAGAACTACCGAACTCTTCCATAGAGTAAAGAGACATTTGTCTTGATGATAAATATTCAATGTCAGATTCCAACTGAAATTGTGTGGGGTCATATTCGGAAGATGTCTCAAAATTTTCTAATGTGTTCAGAATTTGACTATCCTCACTGATTTCAGAAATGGTAAAGACAGGTTGTATAGTGTCCTCATCATCGACCCATTCATTGTCTCCTACTTGTGTGATTGCTTTTGCTGGAGGATACAAATTAAATTTCTTTGTCGAATTACCATTAGAAATGTACATATCCCCAGATCTACAACTAATGAAAGCATCAGCTGTGGCTAGCCAAGGTCTTCCTAAGATAAGTGGGTGCCCTCCTAGATTACTCTTGGGAGTCAAAATCATAAAATTTACTGGATATTCCCAAGAATCTAAGGAGACTGAAATATCTTCTAATACACCATCTGGTTTGATAATTGATTGATCTGCAAGTTGCAGTAAAGTAGGTGTAAAAAGAAGATTAGGAAGTTTTAGCTGGTCCATAGTCTGTCTACTCATAATGTTGATAGCAGCCCCTAAGTCAATCAATGTATTTGGAATTTCTATCCCATTTATATGTGTCTTGACAATTGGACTTCCTGGATCTACATACTTCTGCATGGTAATTTTTCCCATCATGATATCTGCAATTTTTCCTACTAGGTGGATTCTTCTTGTGTCTTTTAATTTCCTTCCTGGTCTTTTGAAACTTAACTCCTTTATTGTTTTTGCTAGAATAGGAATCTCTCGAATGGCTTGTAGCAAGGGAATCTTGATACAAACATTCTTCAATTCATCTAGAAAATCATAGTTAAGCAACAAGATTTGTTTTTCCACCCCCTTGTCAATTTGTAGTCTTTCAGGAAAAGGAGGTGTAGATGAAGATGCAGGTTGCTCAACTATAGGAGTTGTGGGTGTTAACTTTTCTTTCTTTTTTTGAATGTTTGAGTTTTGAAGAGATACTTCCTCAGAACCCTTATTAGCTTCAAGAGAGTCCTCCTCAGAGGTATCTTGCTCTTGGTCATCTATAGAAGGTTTTTCTAAACTCTACCAGATCTGAGTTGTACATCATTGAGAGGAACAATCATATAGGTAGGAAATTGTTGTCCTTCTATCATGTAAGTATTCTGAGGATTTTTATTGTTAGGATTTGGCAATGGCTGAGCTGGAAGTTGATTTGTCTTTTGTTGGAATGGAAGCATGAGTTGAGGATTTGGATTTTGCTGAGAAGGTTATTGTTGTGGAAATGGAAATGAAAGTTATGGATTTGGGTTTGGAAGTTGTGGAGCTTGTTGATTTTGAAAAGATGGAGGATATTGATAAAATTGAGCAAATCTCCCATAAGGATTTTGCATACCTTGTACCCATAACTGATATGGATTTTGAGGTTGGGGCCAAGGTTGTTGCCAAGGATTCCAATTTGGTGGGGGTTGAAAATTCATAGGGTTGTTAAACCCTTGAGTTTGTTGCCCCTGCCAAGGTTTTCTTGCAACAAAACAGAGAGATTCTACTGAATTTGGATCTTCTTGAAAGATAGCGTTGAGTCAAGGAATTGAAGGACAATCCTTGGTCTCATGATTCTCTGAGAAAATCATACATGTTTCTACAACTTTTGCATCCAAGGGACATTCCCTTAAAGCATGTTTCTTCCTACATTTCGGACAAAAGATGGCTAGAGCATCGGTTTCTGCTTTCTGCTTGTTTTGAATTTTAAGGGTGTCTAGTTGTTCACTAAGGATCCCTAAGATATCAGTTTTGAATTCATCAAGAATATTGCCAATCTTTGCCCTACTTACTGATCCAGTTGCAGATTTGTTTGCCTTGATAAGAGAAGGATCTCTAGGTCCTTTTCCCGTTTTAGATTTTCCCCTTGAGAGATGGACACATAGTTTTGTTATGTCATGAAGTGGAAGTTGAGAAATGTCTCCTTTCCCCATCATGTTTAAAATATCTATCCATTCATCTCTGATGGCTTTTAATATAAGGGCTTTCAAAGTTTCCTCATCTAAGTTGCTCATCTTTTCTCTTTTTAAGTTGTATTGAAATTTTTCAAGTAAATCTTCCAAATTTTCATCTTCTTTTTGCACCATTTTTAATACCTCATCCTTATGATTGGTGGGCATGCAATAGTCCAGGTATCTATCCAAAAATGTTTGTTTCATATCATTCCAAGTCCTAATAGATTGGGTGACTAATCCCATGAACCATTTCAAAGTGGCTCCCTTCAATGTTGAAGGAAACAATTTGAGTTTTTGAGAGTCTTCCATATGGTCATAGGTTCGGCACACGACTTCAAACTCAAACAGAAATGTTTCAGGATCCTCACTTCGCAATCCATAAAATTTGGGGAGGACAGATGGTGAGATGTTTTTCATCGTTGTATGAGTTTCCTCATCAACTATAGGGAATCCAAACGAGTTGTCTCCTTCCCTATTTCTTCCATTATTACCTCCACCTCCACCATTGTTGTCTCCATTGTTTCCTCCTCCTCTACCTCTACCTCTACCTCCGAATCCATCTATTATTTCCTCTGTCATGATAGTTTCTTCAGAGTTCTTAAAGTCCTCTGGTTCTTCTATCAAGGGAGGATGAGAGGGAGTTTCTTCCTTTTCTTCTTCAGGTGATTCTACTTCTTTGATTACAATATACTCTCCTGTAGAAGTAAAAAAAGGGTCTTTTTCTAAATGAGATTTGGTAGGTGGTATAGCAGAATCCTCTAATTCAGCTGCTCCTTGAATTCCAAGAATCTTAAGGCTAGGGGTAGATGGTGGTGAATCTTGTCTATGCCTTGAAGAAGATGGAGTTGTGAAAATCGAACTCTTGGCTCTAGCTATAAACCTTCCCTTAGAATCTCTTGCTCTATGCATGTCATTTTTTTTATATTTTTTTATTTTTTAAGTTGGGCTAATAATTCTCTTTCTGATCTTCCAGGTCACACTAGGTGCAAGAAGAGAGCATACTTAAGAAATTACTGAACCAATAACTCTCTTTTCTGATCCTCCAGATCACACTAGGTGCAAGAGGAGAGCATACTTCAAGAAGTTATCAAGTTTTCCCTTCTTTTATATATATATTTTTTAAAGAAATTGGCTACCTAGTTACACTTCCCCCGAAACGGCGCCAAAATGTTTGGTCAATTTAGTGTGTCCTAAATTGCTACATTAATTTTTCAATCCGGGATTCGTAAGCTGACGAAGTGTGGCGCACTATATGTGCAAGATAACCTATCTCTTACTTTTTGTCGTTTTTGGGTTTTTATTTATCTTGGTTGGTTTCCTAATGTGAGATGGAAATTCTAAAAGACAAGTATGGTTATGAATGTTCAAGGCAATGATGTCCTTTATAATGATTTCCCAAACTTCAAACTTTAAAAATATTTTGAAACATACAATGACAAAATTAATTCCTAAAAGAAAATGAAAATGTGCCACTATACTAGTTAAACAAACATTGAACTATTGATCATGAAACCCATTACCCTTGCTGCTATCTAAACACAAAAGAAACTGTACTCAAAGAAATCCAAAGATTGCAAGCAAAGTAAAGCTAAAATCAAATTACATCAACTCATATTCTGACCCCTCACCATTAGTCTCGCTATGGCTTTCGGAGGTAATCATAAACAATCTTGAGTAATCTGATATCTAATTTGCAGAAAAATAAACTAATACCAAATTACACACTCATACTTCAATCCCTCACCATTAGTCTCGCTATGGCTTTCTAAGGTAACTGATAGTGACATGAGAAATTTAATATCTAACTTGCAGAAAAATAAACTAACATCAAACTACACATTCATACTGCAATCCCTCACCATTAGCCTCGCTATGGCTTTCGGAGGTAACTGATAATGACATGAGCAGTTTAATATCTAACTAACTAGTAAAGCAAATGTACAAAACTGAAATGAATAAAACAATGCTAGAATTAAAAATTAAGAAAAAGAAATCAGCAGAAGGACAAGATTGATTCCATGTCATTAGTCATTGTAAAACTATGTGCAAATGCTCGGGTTGCCTACTATAATCTGAAACAAAGACACTGATCAGTTAACAGCAGTATAAAGCATGAAAAATTATGAACAGAAATAAAACGTTAATACCATAAGAGATGTAATATATACACGTGAATGATTATGGCATAATGAACGTAAGGAAATAAAGCATGAAACTATATAGCAATACACAAAACATCGGCGTGTGCAGGGGCCCTCTGCACAATCCTCGGGCAACAGCTATCAACCACGAATTATACTTATGAACAGAGTCTTCTCATATATTCAAAATGCAGTAATAACAAAGAAATAATGTCACGGCATAGTGACTTTCTTTTCAACAAAAATTACATTACAGCAACAAACTACTATGCGTATGAGAACACATTATTTATAACAGAGGATGACATAACTAATTTCCTACATTCTGCGCTGATACAAGACACGTGAACAACCACGTCCAGAAATCTAGCATTATGGCTGCCGTGAAGATTAAATCTATGGAGAGTGGTCGTTGAATTCGGCTTATGGAGCAGTTCACAGGTGTTGATATGTCCCCTGCGATTTAGGAACGGCCACGCAAGTCTTCACGTGATGAAAAATAGAGTTCTGTCACCGTGGGACTCTTCGGTTGACCACCGCTTGACTACCTTTGACCACAGCCTTCTTAGGTGAATTCGACTGAGCCAATAGGACTCGATCCATGTCCATGTCATTTCCAACTTGCCCATGTGGCTTGATTTTCCTGAAGACACCTGCAATATAGACTTTAACAAAATGGCTGCGGAAAGTTGCAGCAGCTGCGGAAAGTGACAAGATTCCGCAGCTTAATGAGCAAAAATCTAATTCAAACAACAGACACAAAACATAGTTAAAAACCACTTTAAATGCTCTTTTATGATTAATATGCAATGATGTTGATGACTTAGGAGGTCCAGGTAAATGGAAAAAGTCTAGAAAGGTGTATAGGAAAAATGCAAGTTTGGGACTCAACAGTGATATGGGTCTAAAATTGTCAAAAGATTTTGGATCCTCCTTCTTCGGGATGAGGGCCAAAAAGGTTGAATTAAAGGGATGGTGAATTGATCCATTCATCCTCGATTCTTCTACCACCTCTGTCAGTTCCTCCCCAAGGGACTCAAATAAATGTTGAAAGAATTCCACCGTCCATCCATCTAGCCCTGGGCTTTTGTATTTCTGCATATTCTTGAGGATACCTTCCACCTTCACTTTGGAAACGGGCATCATGATATTCTCAGTATCATCCTCTTCCACATAGCGAGGGAAAAAATGAGCCACTCTGATCACCTCCATGATAGTTTCTTCAACTGGTGCTTTGAAAAGGGATTTGAAGTGGCTAGTCCCCAGACTTGCTAGATCATCGAAGGATTTTGTAGTTCTCCCTTCCTCCGTCTGCATCCCCCATATAGTGTTGATATTATTCCTACCCTTTGCATAGTTCTGGATGAATTTTGAATTTTTGACCCCCACTGACAGCCAAATAGCCCTACTCTTAAGTCTCCATTGTTCTTCTTTTTCCATCAGAATTTTCCTACGGGTGGACACCAGTGACTTGATTCTGTCCCTTTTCTCATTGGTTTCATATCCGTCTTCCTCTGGATTTTTGAGCTGGTCTAATTCCTCTCCTATCCGTTTGAGGGACTCATCCTCTGCTAGTTTCTTCTTCTTAGCCCACTCCACTGTAGCCTTCTTCATAAGTTTTAGTTTCCCCACAAACATAGCCCCTTTATTTCCTTCCAAACCGACCTCTTCCACCCTCCAGGTGGAGTGGAATAACTCATTATAGGAATCATCTTTCAGCCAAGATGGATTAAATTTGAAGGGAGCACCTGGTTTCTTTTTTGACCTTGTAAGTTCTAGTAGGATAGGCAGAAGGTCTGAGTCACCCCGTTCCCCTACCCAATGCCTAAAGATTGGGATTTTTCTCACCAGGTCCTCTTTGAGTAGAAAATGGTCAAGTCTATGAGAAATTCTGTCGCCCCCTGATCTCTTGTTCCTCCAAGTCAGGCGAGGCTTGATTGGGTCGACGTCCACAAGTCCCAACAAGGCTATATTATATAAAAAGAATTCCATCAGCAAGTCTGCCAGGGCTGAGGGACCCCAGGCTTCCGAGAGTCCTAGGGAGAAGTTTAGATCCCCTCCGATCACCAGATTTGATTGCCTCAACAAGGATTTGGACAAAAAGGAGTTCCAGAAAGGGAATCTATCCGTGCAAGGTCCATACACATTTAGGATAGAGATGGATGTGCAGTGGTCGATTGAGTAAACCTCTAATCCAATAGATTGATCCATTCCCCATGTGTTCAACACCTTTAGTCTCCCATCTCTGCATCCCATCGCTAGTCCCCCTGACCGCCCTTTTGCATCTAGGGTATAGAAGGTCCAACCCATGAAAAATTTGCAAAGGGCTCCCTTAATCTCTTCACCAGGGCCTAGATTTTCTTGGAGCATGATCACATTAGGAACACATATTTTTACTAACTCCATTAATGTTGGCTTTTTGGAGCTGATAGCTAGCCCACGACAATTGAAAGAAAGAAAAATCATTAGCAACCAGAGGAAGATGTCTGCGTTGCTCTAAGTACCCATGATAGGGAGAGCTGTTTACCATCAGTTATATCGATTTTGGCTCTCAACTGGGCTTTGGATAGGTTTGACTTCCTACCTCTGGTTTTTCGAGGACCTACAATAATGGAGAGAGGGCCCAGACCCCCCATCGCTCCCCATGGAGGGGGCTCCTTTTCCCTAGGAATGAGATTATAGTGTAAAAATCTGGAGGGGGGGTCAGGGAGAGGAGGGTCCAAAGGGTCAAAGAGGACATGGATTGATAGGTTGAGGTCGGGGATAGCAGTGATGATACTGTCGAATGCTTCAGCCACAGATTCAGAATGAAGAACATTTATAAGATCAGGCTTGGAGGGACTAGGGCCAGACAGAGCACATAATGATGATTTTAAATCTGAAAGAAAGGAGGGGATAGAGTCCAGAATCGTACCCTCAGATTGAGGGGCCGAGGTGCCTTCTCCTATAACCCAAATAATAGGGAGTTTAGTGCCTTCATTCCTGGGGGAAGAGATCGTAATGACTGGATCCGTCTGCATATCCTATGTCCCCCCTCGTTTCTGCAGCACTGGTTCACTTTCCACCCTTTCCATAGCAGCCACTCCATCATCAGGCTTGTTCCTTGGATCAAAAGTGACCTTTGCTGCACCAACCTCCTTTTTCTGATTTCTTCGAAGCCTATATCCCAAAGGACATTCCTTGGCCAAATTTCCATAGACATGACACTGGTGGCACCTAAATGGCAAGTGCTTGTAGTCAATCAACTATGTATATGAAAGGTCCTTATACTTCAAATTGATTTATTCAGCCAGTCCTTCTTTGGGGTTTAAATATACAAGTATCTTTGCTGAGATTTTATCCATAGACTGTTGTTATGACGAATCAACCTCCAGAAATTGCCCCAAAGAGTTCTCGATAGCCCTAAAAACTGAGTTTGTCCAGAATGGGAAAGACAACCTAGGAAGCTTGACCAAGACCGGGGTTTCTTCAATCTTTTCTTGCTGAGTATCAAATAAAGAATTCCATTTTCTGAACATAAAAGGTTTCTTCCTGAAGCTCCAATTCCGACTCAGGACCCATTCCAAGGATTCCTTCTTATTGAACTTAATCATGAACCAACCACGTGCCAGGATAGTAACTTAGACTTGTCTCTCCGGCCCATCTCCCCAGGTGATAGATGTCCATTCTTTAATGTAGTTGGCCAAGTATTTTTTCCATTTCGCTAAGCCGAAAATTATGGTATCAACCGCTTCCATTGCTTCGTCAATCTATAAATCTACCCCAAGTATCAGGTTCATATATGTCTCTTTTCTTATTATAAACTTAATTTTATTTCTCTGACCTCCTGAAGCCCTGTTTCCTCCTCCTTCCCCGCTCCCCTGGACTTTGTTTGGTGCATCGATCCCTTTCGGATCGGGCGACCGAGGCCGACCAGGCTCCAATATTGAAGATACTAAACCACTCTGGGTTTTTTTGACCAGGATATTACTATCCCTTGTATTTTTCGCGAGCTCCTCTTCTCTGTTCGAAACCAGATCCTTCCTCTTTCCCACGACAAACCCAGAAAAAATAGCTACTCCAGATTCTAGGACTCTAGGGCCCTTGTCTAGCTCGAGGCCATAACGGTTTCTCTTTTCCTGCCCCTGCCATGAAACCCCTATACCTCCCTCCAAGCTCTGAGGGTGAGGAACCACCTTTAGAGCCCTGTCCTGCAATTGTGACAAAAGGAAGCATGCACCCACATTTTCCAAGCTTGCCCCCTTGACCGATTCTGTGGGTATTTTCGACTCAACCAGACAAGACTTCAAACCAACATTCCTAGAGATTCCACAACTTGCCACAATATCCTCTAGACCTCCAAAAAAACTAGTGTTATTTGAGCCATAAGGAATGAAAGAACTTACATGCGAAACTTTTGGCTCTGCCGCTGTTAGATTCGACAATGGGGGAAAATGGTTCAGCTGTCCGCCTAGGCTTATGTCTGCTGACCAACCTCTGAGATCTGAGCTGTTGTACAATCTATCTTCCAGTGTTCCAACGACCTTCCCCTTGCCCCAGACCTCGCCCGTGCCTTGAGTTTTAGCTCGTGCAACCCCGCTAGGACGAATATGCCTCTCTATATTCTTCTCTGAAATTTCATACCCCCAAACTGTTAAAACATCACCTGGCTCTAGATCGAGATCCACCGTTTCTCGTTCATTAACCATGGTTATTTGCACATAATGCAGGGGGGAAAACAAACGATGATGGTTAATATAGTAAAATGTTGGAGGCACATGCTGAAAGCTCCATGAGGCAGCTAAGATGGAAATAACCAAAACCCTAATCGCCATCCTCCTGTTATCCCAAAACTGCTTTGCGAAAGGGGCATCGAAACCGAGGCTTGCCGCATGGTGACTCATGCAGACTAGGTGGCCTCCATACTCTGACGACCTTGTGCAGCTGTGGCAGGCCTAGCGCCGTCCAGAGGATAAAGTAAAGTGCCCAGCAGGGACTGTGCGCATATCGAACTTCCATTGCTAGGGTTCCAGAGTTCCATCATCTCCCCGATACTCCTACCTCTCATCTTTTCTCATAATCTCAGATTTTATTTATTTAGTTAAAACTAAATAAAATATTAATCAAAACTAATATTTATTTATTTATTATACTCATCCATAGGCAATCATTTATAGTCAAAATGTTTTGACTTTCAATTAGTTATGAAAATTTTAAAAATATTTTATAAAGTTTACTAAAATTTTGAAAAAAATAACTATTAAACTGAATATTTTGAAAAAAAAAAAAAAATGAAATTTTTGAAATTTGAGTTTTTTTTTTTTGGCTGATAAGGATGAAATGAATAATTTCATGAGGCTATAAATATAACTTGTCACAAATAATAATTACTTTAAAAATCTCAATATTTATGAAAAAGAGTACACAAACCAAATCTCAATATTTATGAAAAATTCATTATTTATAAAAGTTTAAATTCAAAATAAAATATATATATTTGCCACCCAGTGTCATAAAAATACACACATCAAATCTCAATATCTATGAAAATTTCATTTCAAAGCAAGTATGCCAAACTCATATTTGATTTTTAATTAATATTTAATTTAAAAAAATAATTTACAAATTTTAGTAAGTTTTCGAAAATTTTTACAACCACATTTTTATTTTATGATATTCCTTTTTAGTGGTTTCATATATATATATATATTTTAAATGTGAAATTTCTTTATATAGATTCACTTTATATATAATATTAATATATATAATCTATTTAATATAAAAAATATCTAAAATTATTATGTCACTACTTAAATAAAATATTCCTAAGTTATAATGGGAATTTTTTAACAGAATCTCTTTTAAGCCTTCTGTCCCCTTCATTAGAAATCTTTATAGCTCTTTGAGATGCTCCTAAGTCAACATATATTTTCAAAGTTAATTACGTGTTCCTTTAATATTATATAATGTTTTTTCTTTCAAACATTTTTACCTACCTTTAATAGCTAGCTTGATTTTATGATATTAAATGTTTTATTTCAAACATTTTTATCTAACTTTAATAACTAGCTTGATTTTATAGGCAACTTGTGTAGAGTCATATATGGCCTTGAAATATTAAGTTGTCAAATAATGGAAGGTAAAGACCTATAAGCATTTGTAGATGCATTAGTTATTTAAGAATATAGACAACAAACAAAAGCCAATTAATGTCATTTATTATGGAAATTTTTGTTATAAATGATTTCAATGCAAAATAGAAATTTCATTGTTTTAACTAAACACTTAAGTGAATCTTAACTTTGTGAATTCAACTATAAAAATCTCTCTATTTTATTTGTTTTAATATTATAAAAATTTGTTTTAATATCTTGAAGTAGAAACCTAAATTCAAAAGTTGAAGAAGATCTAAACTATTATAATGTTACCTAAAATGGAACCTCTCAAATCACAAGTTTTAATAATTAAAATTTTTTAAAATCTTTATGCATAGGCATGAGGGAATTTTTTTATCTTAGTTATAATAAATTCTGTTATCAATTACTTTTTGCACAAGAAGGAGGTACTAAGCAGCAACACTGTATATTACACTTATTTATTTATGTGTTTCAAATCTTATTATTTATTTAGTCCAAACATATCTATTTTTATTCAAAACTTGAATAAATAAATAAATAAACAAAGAAATAAATAAATAAATTTATTTATTTATTCAAAAATCTATTTATCCAAAACTAAATATTTATTTATTTAGTCTAAACATATCTATTTATTTACTTAACCAATACTTAAATAAATAAATAAAATATTTATTTATTTATTCAAAACTAAATTTTTACTTATTTATTTGACCTTGGTTTATCTAATTTTGACCTTAATAAATTATTTAAATATGAACAAAAATATATATATATATATATATATATATATATATATTTCAAATTTGTAATTAGTTATGTTTGAACAATTACATCCATTATATTAAAATATTCTTTATTAATAAATAATAATATCTAGTCAAAACTAACTGTTAGATTCTAAAGTTAAAAAATTAATTCTCTACGTTACTATCCCTATTTAATCTGATGCCATGATTGATTCTCCATCTTGGCTGATGATGAACCATGCTAGATGGTTTGAAATGCGTCGACAAATGACTTTTTTTATGTGATCTTCTATGAAAATTTTCTTAGCAATCGAGATATGGATCATAGAAGCCTAAATTCTGATATTATAACTTTTTATTTTTGGCAGTTTTTCGGATCCTAAACTTCTAAGGTCGTTTTGAGGGCCTAAACAAAGTATTATGATAGCCAAACGTAGATCGTATGCCAAAGTTATGACCCCCGAAAATTTGGTGATCCAAATTATTCATTTATACAAACACTTTTTAAGCATAGTACCCGTAGGTCATGAATGCATATTTGTACAATAATTCATTAAGTTCATCATACAATCATCAAGAAGCCTTTCTTCCTCTCTTACTAGTTGCAACAATACACATTATCTCATGCATTCATATAAGGTAATCAAGGGCCCATCAAACCATGAAATGGATCCATAACAAGAGTACATCATATAATGAAAAATATACCATCCATGTAACCAACTTTTAACCAGAATGGAACCATGACAAACTACTCATAATATCATACATTAAACTAGTGCTTGTGCTCATTAATCTTAATAAGGAATAACACATAATAACATATGAAAATGCCAACCAAGTCAGGGACTTCCACGTACCACCCGATTATAGATTGGGATAAACCAAATCTTTATTTCAACCAATCACCCTCATGCCATATTCCAAGCATGAATGTGGGATCTCATGGGGTAAACCAAAATATAACCAAACCGGGAATCCAGAGGTTAAACCACCTCCACCCTCAAGCCACAGTAATCTCACCAAAATCAGTCCAGAGATCGCCAAACTAACACAAGATTCGATGCCTCAAAATTTATTCACCATACCCAGAGGAATTTTCCTGTCTCCACCCACCTATTAATGGCTTCCCAAAGAAAACCATATCCACCCCCAATCCTTGGGATTTTCCTGAGACCACCTCACCCTGATCTAAAATATTTTAGCAATCCAAATCTCAACAAAAAAGGAACCCACTACATCATGGCTATCCAGAAATGACAAAGGCAAGGCTATGCACCACTGTCAATCTAGGAAAATCTCATGCCAATGGAAAAATAATAATCGAATAACCAAATGGATGTACCATGCATTCAAATCCAAATAATGAGATCACAAATGCAACATGTTACCTGCAATGTCCTCTTGTTGTAGCTGCTTTCCAACCTTCTTCTTGCGCTCCCTCGATTTCCTTTGCTTGTTTGATTGTGTCTTTTTTGTGACATCTTCATCTTATTGTAGTTGTTATCCTCTTCTCTCCTCTAAGTGAATGGTATAATGTCCAAGTATGTCCAAGAGTGTATGATCCCAAGAGTAATTAAGAGAGTCATAAAATGTTCTCCCTCTCCTTTTATTTTCTTTTCCCTTTTCCTTTATTTATTTAATTAATTACCATTTATTTCCTTTTGCCAATGCCAATTTTTCATAACCAATAATTAACCACAAGTGATTCCCACTATAATGTTTTTCTCCTCCATTCAGCGTGGAGTACATGTCCCATGACCTTAGTCCTATTTTGCTTTTATAATTTCATGCCAATTACATGGAAAATAAACCCGAGGTTGTTATAATGGCTTATGGTTTTCATACTAAGCTCCCAAATGTTTTTTTTTTTTTTTTGTGTTTTTTTATCTAGCTTTGTTTATTGCGCACCAGTCAATGACTAGTATGATTAAGTTATTTTTAGCATCTACAAAAAGTAATTTTGTTCTTTTGAATAAAATTGCAATTTTTCCTTGGGGAAAAAATTTCATTAATGAATAATTAATTAGTAGTGAGATTTGGGGGAGGCAAGAGCGGGAGGGGTTACCCTTCGCCCCGATGGAGAATTTGAGAAAAAATTTGCATGTGGTTTGGGCATTGTCTCAAATAATCAGACAAAAGTTCTAGGGCTTTGGCAAGGGATGAAGATTGCAGTGACTGACAAAATCCCCTGGTTAAGTGTATTTGGAGATTCTCTCATCACCATCAAAAAATTCTACAAATTGAAGAATTGTTTAGAAAGCGAATTGATGCCAAAGTATCAAATAATACAACTCCTTATGGATAAATTTGAAGAAATTACCTTCTACCATATTAAATGAGAAAACAATCAATTGGAAGATAACCAAGCTAATATAGGGGTCAATTTGGCTAAAGGAACTTTGATGGAGGAGAAAGGCATATCATCAATATGTCATATCCGATGATTCCATAAATCCAAAGGACTTAGATCCTCGTGAATGCCATTAAGGCGGATTATGTATCTGACAAGAAGAAGAATTTCAGTAATAACTCCTAGGCTCTAAGGAGCCTCATCAATCATTCTTGCAGGTTGTTGGAGCCTATTAATCGAGTTCATATGTGGGATAACATGAAGTATTTGGATGGGAATTCAAACAGGTGGAGTGGTGTCGACCAAGTTTTAAATTTGACCAGAAGAACATGACCCACTCATACCATCTTTGAGGAGGATAGGTCCCTCAAGTTCGTGTCTGTGATCAAACCAAAAGAAGCAATAATGGAATTACAATTATTCTTAGAGCAATGGAAGGAGGGTAGCAATAAATGTGAATGAACTCATCCTACTGCAAATATGGAGTCAATTTGGATGTGAAGGTTGGCTTAACAGGTTACAAATGTAGTGTCTCTCCATCGAATTTCATTTAGTCAAAGGTATGACCTCCACTTTAGGGAATGGCATCGATAATCCTTCGGATGAGCAGGTGCATGCATTAAAAGAGGAATTGGCAAAGATAATGACCATAATTGGGGATCAAATTCTCTCTGAAAATAGATCCCACTTTGCTTTGGTCACAAGAAAACTTGGAAGTTTAAAAAAAGATGTGGAAAATATTCAGACAACAACTAATTTTATTGTGACTAAGCTGGAAAACCTAGACTTCAAAGTGGACAATTCAGAAGTCAAGGCGGAGTCAATTTTCGTTAATGTCCTCAAGGAGGCCTTTGGTCTTAGCAAGCATGCGAAGCAGGAAACATAGTTGGGCGGAGGCGACTGAGCATTCCCTCCCTTGGTCGATGAAAAAATGGTGCCACAACAGGAACATAGAAAAAACATGGCATAAGAATCACTCCAACAAGTGGAAGCGGATAATGCGGGCATGGAGGAATACAATTGGACTCATGAGAAGGGCTCTGGGTAGTATTATTTCAATGTTTAATTTTGATAATGTTATGTATTTTTGTTAAGATTAATGGGTTTTTTTTGGAGAAGTTATAAGAAAAATGTTGTAGTTAATCTGGAAAACATTTCTTTGGATATCAAAAGAGAAGGGCTAGAGCAATTTTGGAGGACTATAAAATAATTGATGTGTTTGAGTATAATGGTATTGGCCAAATTCCAGTTTGATTAATAAAAAGTTAATCATTCCTTAAAAAAAATAGCAGTAAAATGTTAAAATTAAGTAAAAAATTAATAAACTTTAGATATATTGATTAGCTATGAAATGTTAACAATGATGATGATGATGATGATGATGGTTAACGTCCATTGAGACCAATCTTTGGTCTTTCGGACCTAAAGAAAAGAGTTATTTAGTTTTATTTAAGATTTTATTCCTATGCTCAAAAAGCTTGGAGAGAAGCCTCCCGAGCTCACTATAATTTTGACATCTTAAAAGGCTAGGAAGGTCAATATTGCAACAAAAATTATAAAATTGATCTCTAATGTGGGTGTACGTGGGACACTCTAAGAGGAAGTGATTTTCATCCTCGATGTTCATATTCTCACAAAGATGGCAAATCCTTTCCATCCATGGTGTTTTAGGAACTGTCCAATGACCTATTTCACTATGGAGCTCATGAGAGTTCGTTATAATCTTGGCTATATTAATTTTCTTCTTTGAGCTAGTTAAAACAAAGAGATAATTTTTATCTTCTAAGGTGGGGTTGATGACCTCCTTATAATATCTTAATTTTATTTTAGCCGCTAGATCTTTCTCACACCACATTTTTTCTTTGAACTTAGAAGTAACAATTTTCTTAATGTTATTAATGTTTTACAATGCAACATTCTTGTCGATCTCCCAATGGTTTAACTAGGCCCTGGTGTCTTTATACCAACCTTTTTTAAGCCTTAGGTGGTTTTGGCTGGAATTTAAAGCTAGCTTAGGAAGTATATGGTCTCCTATGCTATTGAGCTTGTGCTTGTACAATAGAAGCCTAGTCATAGCTAGGCTCTCAATAGGGGAAAGACCCACTTCTATAAGGAGAATAGGATAGGGTGTATTGCTTTTAATTTTAAGGTTATACGTTATAAAACGCTTCTAGATTTGCTCAATATTTCTCCAGGATTCTCTAGAGATGTTGCAACCCCAAACCTCACATCCATATAAGATAACAGGAGTGACTAAAGTTTCAAAGAGGAACTTCTTTCTATCCCACATTACGAGGTTTTCCATTTTACAATTATTTTCAAGACCAAAATAAGATTTCCACCCCCATTAATCCTTTTCTGATTGCTATAGTTCCAGTTGAGCTTATGATGAATATCAATTCCTAGGTACTTGTAAGAAGACACTTCCTCCAAGTTACTATTGTCATACATAAAATTAGCGTAAGTGTCCTTCTTGGATTTGATAATCATAACTTTTTTTTTGTCAGTGTTAATATACATACCCATTGTAGAGCAGAAATCCTTAAGAAGTCTAAGTTGCTTATCAAGATCAGATGGGCACCTTGCGAGAAGAACAATATTGTTAGCATAGAGAAGAAGGATGATGACTGTCCCAGCTAAGATCGTGCCAGCACATCGTGCTTCCTCTAAACAACCTTCTAGCTTGTTGTTGTAAATGCCAAATAGGGTAGGGGAGAGGGGGCAACCTTGTTTAACTTCGATATTACACTTAATATCTTTCGACCACCCCTCATTGCTCTTTAAATTGGCAATTACATTCTCGTATAACCTTATAGCGGGTGCTCTTAGCTTGAAAGGAACATTTAGCTCTTCTAGTCTATTCCATAGGTTGTTTCTAGGAACCGTATCGAAAGCCTTTCTAAAGTCCACAAAGCAACAAAAGAGATTGGATTTATCATTGCGTCATTCCTCCATAATGATCCTAAGCATAACGAGGTGGTCCGTTGTTGAGTGCTGCCTTCTAAAATCCGCTTGGCCTTTAGCTCGCTTACCTTCACTTTCAAGCCAAATGCTCAACTTCTTTTCCAAAGTAATACCATATAACTTAGCTAAGAGAGGGCTGATCATAATTGTCCGATAATTAGATGGGTTATTTGTATCCCCACTTTTAAAAATAGGGATAATGAGGCTCTGAGTCCAAGGTTTAGGGAACCCTTGCTTGACCTCTTGGCTGGAAAGCTTGTGGATGTGGGGGATGAGGACATGACCTCCAATTTTTAAGATTTCAGCATGGTAACCTTCAATGTCTTTAGCTTTCCCATTTTCCAGGCGTTTAACCCCAAAATCAATGTCTTCTAATGAGAAAAATTCTTTCGTTGTGAGCAGGGTTTCAAAGTTATCACTAGCATTTGGAGATCCATAAAGCTTTTTAAGATAGGAATTCCAGTCGTGTAAAGCAATTTTATTATTATCTTTAGTTTTCCTAGTTAGAATCTGCCTCCAGAATTTCTTAGGAGCCACCTTAGAGAGGTGTAAGAGATTCTCTTGTCTTTTACGAATATATTGCCTTTTTTTTTCCCTTTTAGTTAGGGTTTTGTAGATTTTTATCTTGTCAATTTTGAGAGATTCATCAACAACTTCCTTAATTTCTCTCCTCGCACTTTTACAATCTTTGTCATACCATGGGTTGGTTTTGCTATTTCTTTTATTACTTGAGACTTCAATTGAGAAGTTTTTAATAAAATATGAGAGAGTTGTAGTAAAATTATGATAGAGGTCATCTATGTTGTCTATACTAGATAAAGGAAACAAATTAGTTTTTAATTCATTTAGAAAGAGATTGTTTTTATTTCTATCAAATATTAAGTTCTTTTGACTATAAGGATTATCTTCAATGGGATCACTATGCATGAAAAAATTGAGAGTTATGAGTAAAGGCCTATGATCAGAGTTAGGCTCATGGTCGTTTAATATGTCAAAATTTATTATTTCGTTGTATAAAGGGAGATTGGAAATAACGTATGTTGGGGTTCCCATGTTTTGGCCAGGTTGACAAGAACAAAAGATGAGACAACATAGAACCACTTTCAGACTTTAGGATCTAGGCCTCCTAGGTCCAGAGAGGGATCTCTCTATGTTTGCCAAAGGTATATGTCTTTTAAGGCTCAAGGTTTAGATTTTAGGCTAGTTATAGGCTCAAGGTTGTTTGTTTGGTTGTTTGTGTTTGGTTGTTGGGAATCAGGAAAGAAGGGTCCAATACAAGACAAGGATGAGCCAAGAATAAATTTAGGCTAAGGTAGATAACTTAGAGAACATCAAGGCCATTGGGCAATGGAGTCAAGAAAGGATTTACTTGTAATCAATGTCCAAGCTTTCAGTTGGGCTAGTCATCTAGAGCATTTGGGTCTTAAAGGATGATTGGTGGAACGGAACATTAAGAATTGAAAATGAATGAAGGAGAACCATCCAATCCTGTCTATAGATCAGGTCAGAGGTCATTTAACTCCAGACCTGCTTGGAAAAAATCAGAGGCAATACAAGGGATATTAGAAAGGCTTAATTGAGATGGAAAGATCCTAGTGAGGCAGAGACAGGGTTCTAGACCTCCCAGTGTTCTCAACTCATCCAACTAGATCCTGACAAGAACATCTAAACATAGATTTCATTAATTCATACATCAAAGAGTAGGAAACAACATCCAATACACTGGTTAAATCAATTGAAACCAATATCCAGATACACATATAGCAGAAAACATAAAAGGCTGGGAGAGCAACAACATAAGGTACCTATCAAGGGTAAATCTTATGCCAAACTTCTGATGCGAGCCAGATGAAATGAAATGAAATGGAAATAAACACAGAGATAGAAAAACATCACCAGCTGCTTTAGATCAGGATCCAAAGAAATGTGCTTGTCATATTAAAAACAACACCAATCAGGTACATCATTGCCCACAGCTTGAACACTTAGTCTGAATACATCAACTCTCAGCCTATCTTACAATACGACACAGAGAACTTGTCTCAAGAGGAAAATGCTTACATTTCTCTGATATCTCCTCAACAACCCATACAATATTTCTCTCTGAGTTTTTATAGCTGAAAAGGAGCAGAAGGGGTAGATGAAAAACTAATGCTGTACTAAACTCTTGAAACGAAAGAGGGCCGAAGCCCACTCTGCTTTAATGCTGAGTATTTAATCTCTGTCACCCCTTGGCGAAAGAGTAATCTTCTTTTGGATATGACTCTGACGTGTTTCGGCTATGGTACTCTTGGTGATTTGACAAAAAATAAAATAAACTACTGAGAATTCTGCCATATAAATGCTCAGGTGGTTTTAAACTATTGTCAGGGTGGAAATTCCTTCAGGGACATTGTGCATAATAAAAGCTGTATGGGCGCCCTGTACTTGATGAAGAAAAACATCTTGCTGATGAATAAACCCTGATATTACCTTTTACCTGTGCTCAGGACTTTTTGATCGATCCTCAGGGTCTTCAAACTGGTGCTTTGATTTTTTTTTTATTGCAGTTTTAAGGCTCAAGGTTTCCTGCGACGTGCCTTAATCTCTTTGCTTTGTACTGAAACACTTTTCCGCTCCATCTTCGCTTCTGTCAGGTTAGCTCGAGCTTTAATGGTGCCGGAAGGTTTTCCAAAGAGTTTAAATCCTGTCCTCTTAGTGAATGTCCTGTCTTCACCTTCCCGGGTCTTTGCTCACAAATTTAGCCGCTGTAGATGATCTTCCTTGATTTCTCCGTCGCTGTAACAAAGGCCGTGCATTATGGCGGCCTTTTATCATTCACAAACCTGCAAAACACGAAAAATGTGAAGAAAACAATGGATGGGGTGACGGGTGATGTGGATGATGAGCATGATTGTGTAGATGGTGCCATGGTGGAATAACGATGGACTGTGGCGGAAGAATGCAGCATGAAATGGAAGACAGGAAAGATGGCAGAGGGTCGACGGAACATAGGGAAAATATACGTGAAAACCTTAAAAATCCCGACTTTGAACGTTATATGCAACAGAATGAATGGGTGTACAGTGGAAACAGGTGGCGGGGGTGACGTGGCGGGGCAGACCAAGGGGGTGGTCAACGGGGGCAAGTAGACCTGGACCGTCGATTATGGTGGAGATCGACGGCGGAGGGCAACAGACCGTGGGCCAGGGGTACGGCGGAGATGGTTTAACCCGTGCGTAGCTTTGTTGATGGGTGACCGTCGGATGAGGCGCTCAGGATCAGACGGCCAACAACGATTTCGCTCGGCATCCGTGGTCGAAGGTTAATGCGCGGGGGATGGGCGGTTTTGCCGTCGTACAGAAGACACGCGTCGACAGCTGTATGGAATCGCTGGGCATTCGGGGAAAACCACCATCCGTGCATAAGCGGTGCGGGAAAAACCAGGTTGTTTATGGATATTGCGCGGCGGGGACCACAAGGACGGGCGCATTTCCGGACCGTTGATCTGGATGATGAGCGGACGACGATGGCCCAGCAAAGGTAAATGAACGCGGGAGATGTGGGTGCTAGGGATTTAATGACCGCCGTCCGATCTGCCAAGATCTACGGCTGAGGCTGCGCCCGATGAAAAAATGCGGAAGGCGCCTTTGGAGTTGGCGGACGGTTCCAGGATCAGGTTATATGGGGGAAAAAGGAGAGGGGCTTAGCGGGGAAGGGGCTAGGACCCATATATGCAAAATTTATCATTTTAATTCAATTTTAATGCGTTTTCAGGCCCAAGGGAGGTAACGATAGGGAGGTGAAGTGGGAATCTAGGGAAACAAAGGGTGATAGTGAAATTTAGAGGGGATTTCAAGGAGATTTAAGAGGATTGAAAGGGAAAAATGTGGAATTGGCAGGGGACAAGGGGTAATAGTAGGCCTTTTGAGGGATGAACCAGCAGAGAGAAATTATATTAGGCAAAGCACTAAGAGACTTCAAGGATGATGGGTTTTCAAGGGAAAGGAGTTCCTTGAAGGCTCCAAAACAATCTAGCCCCCAAATTGCTTGTCAAGAATTTCATAGGGGGGCTAACAGTGGCTCCACATGGGGATGGCTTCTTCTTGAAGGAGGCAAGGAACCAGAAATGATCTTTGGAGTAGGCCAGATGCCTGCTTCTTAGCACATCCTTTCCTTTAGATCAGCTGCCACAATATGAAGACACTCATTAGTAGAAAAAAATTCTCCCAACCAAACTACCTACCCATACTACAATCCTAACAATTTTCCCTTCAGGGTGCATTTGAGCTAGCAGCCCCTTTACATCATTTATTTTTGAAACAGAAAACAAACCTATTCAACTTCTACCCTTATTGCTCCATGAGACCAGATTAGACTGTTGGTCTCATATGATTCTCTACCTATTCTAATATCTGCTGGGATTAAACTGTCCAGCAGACTTCTTCTCTATATTCTATGATAGAAATTGAAAAACAGTCGAGCCAGGATTAGACTGTCTGACTTGCTGTGCATTGAAATGCTGAGCACTGAAACAAAACTTCGAAGGCTTGAAATCTGGAATTTAGAACTTCCTTCTTTCTTTGTGACTCAGGTTTTGAGCTTGCTAGAGTCACTTCTTTTCCCTTTTAGCTCTGGTTTTAGGCATGTTCGAGCTGATTCTTTTTTTTTTCTTTGCTGATCCAGGTTTTGAGCATGTTAGGACCAGCTTCTTGACTTCCTATAAGGATTGACACTGAGGTGGAATATCTTTGTGAGCCCCATCTTGAGAATTTTTCTGAGCAAGAGCAAACTCCAGACCATGGTCATCGTACATGTCTTGCTCGTCCAATTGGTCTGGAGTAGGCCCTTACTCAGGAAAATGCATGGGCTGATCAGAGCCAATCTTCTGTGCCTCAGAAGTTCATGTTTTGGGCATGTCTGAACCTCTCCTTTCTCTCTTTTTTTTAAAACATTTTCTCCTTTTCTTTGAAAATGAAAACTGAAATGGTATGTACAATGGAAATGAAACTGGAAATGAAAATTAGTAGAAGTAATGCTTGAGCATCCTGCCATTGACAGGACCCCAAAACAGCTCTGTACCATCAAGTTCTTGTAAGAAAAATGCATTAGGACCCACAGTGGCTTGGATAATATATGGAACTTGCCACAAACTATCAAACTTACCATGTTTACCTTTGTCCTCTCTCCTTGAATCCCATTTCAGAACCTTGTCCCCAACTTTGAAATCTGAAGCTTTGGCTCTTTTGTCAAACTGCCTCTTTATGTTTTCTTGAACTCTGACAGCTTTGCTATAAACCTGCTCCCTTGTTTGCTGAAGATGGATAGTTTCATTAATTCTTCTCACCATAATGTTTTCCTCTGTCTGAATCTCTTGGACAAGCTTAATCACTGGTACTCCCAGGCTGGTAGGAAAAAATGCTTCGGTTCCATAAACAAGCTGGAATGGTGACATGCCAATGGATTTCTTTGTTGTGAGCCTGTCTACCCACAAAGCATGCACCAAATTTTTGTGCCATGACTTTCTGTTCTCTTCCAGCAGCTTCTTAATGATGTTCACTAGGATTTTGTTGGATGATTCAGCCAATCCATTACCTTGAGGGTAATAGGCAGTTGAATGACCCAGGGCTATTCCATACATGTGACAGAAATCAACCATTCTCTTGGATCCGAAAGCAGCAACATTGTCAGTGATTATTTTTCTTGGACAGCCAAACCGAGACAGGATGAAGTCTTCTAGGAACCTAATGATGACAGAATCAGTGGCATTCATAGTGGGTATGGCTTCTATCCATTTGGTGAAGTAATCCATAGCAGTTAGGATCCATCTGTGTTGTCCAGAAGAAGAGGGGTGAATTCCCCAATGAAGTCTAGGCCCCATTGCATGAAGGGACCTTCTACGGTGACAGGTTGTAAAGGGAGGGGGAGGAGCTTTTTTCTGCCCTCAAAGATTTGGCATTTGTGACAAGCAGTTACCATTTTATGGACATCATTGAAGAGTGTAGGCCAATAATAGCCAACCCTGAGTATCTTGTTTGCAGTGGTCTTCCAACTCAGGTGGCCTCCACACTCCCCAGCATGGAATTCCTGTTTAATTCTTTCAGCTTCAGGTTCAGGCAAGCATTTCAGCAATAGGCCATTTGGATTTTTCCAATATAGGTTTTCATTCAGGATGTAGTAATTTCTGGACTTTAGCTTTATGAATCTGGCCTTAGTTTTGGATAGTTCCGGAGGGGCATTGAGATTGGTGAGCACGTACAGGATATCGGAATACCAAGGAGAGTTCTGAAACTTCTCCTCAATCGTTGGGTGGGGCAATCCTTCCTGCTCATCTAAGGCATTTACCATGTTAATGTCAAGGGCCTGCAGATTAGATTTAGCCATTAATTGGGCTAGGCCTTGACCTTTGATCAGTTTGGTGGGCTTTATCTCAAGGTCATATTCTAAGATAGTAGCGATCCATTTGCCCCTTTTCCCATCAGGGTCTTGGGACAAGATATCTTTGACCACTATATAGGGAACATAGGCTATGGTGTGAGAATGAAGAATGTACACCCTAAAGTATTTTAAGGTGTTGACCAGAGCATAGGCCTGTTTTTCCATAATGTTGTACTTCAAGGGTGCATCCCTTAAGGCCTTACTGAAGAAAGCAATTGGCTGTTCATTTCCTTCTGAATTTTTCTGCAGTAAAACTGTAGCCACTGTATGCTGAGAGGCAAATGAAAAGATCAGGAAATCCTTTGAGAAGTCTGGGCTGATAAGGACAGGGTCTCGAGTGAGTGCAAGCTTTACTGACTCAAAATATTTCTTGGCTTCAACAGTCCACCTAATTCCCGCACCTTTCTTCAACATGTCAGTCATTTTACTAAGGTGCTCAGCAAGATTGGGAATGAATCTCCTAAGGAAATTGATCTTCCCTATGAAGGACTGCAATTCTTTGATGTTTCTCGGGTGTGAGATTTGAAGTATTCCCTCAAATCGCTGTGGATCTACCCTAATTCCTTTCTCAGATATAATGTAGCCAAGAAGTTTGCCTTCTTGCAACCCGAACACAGTTTTCTTAGGATTTAAGGACAGACCGTACCTTCTACATTTTTCAAAGACTTTCCTCAGATGTTTCAGGTGTTCTTCTTCAGTTTTAGAAAAGACAGTCAAGTCATCCAAGTAGATAACTATGAAGTGTCCTATCTCATCTAAGAAAGCTATATCCACGCTCTCTGGAAGGTAGCCCCAGCATTCATCAGTCCAAAGGGAATTTTCACATACATGAAGGTGCCCCATGGAGTGGTAAAATCTGTTTTGAGTTGATCTTCTGGGAGTACCAATACTTGGTTATAACCCGAAAAGCCATCTAGCAGGGAGATTCTCTTTGAGCCCACGACCTTCTGTAGGATATGTTCCATTCTAGGTAAAGGATAGTTGTCTTTCAGGGAGGCTCTGTTGAGGTTTATGAAGTCTATGCATAGTCTGATATCCCCTGTTTTCTTTCTCACGGCCACTAAGTTTGACACCCAATCAGAAAACCTTACAGAAACTATTATGCCTGCCTCATACATCTTTTTAATCTCTTTCTCTACTGCAGGCAATTGTTTTGGATTGATCCTACGGAGTTTTTGTCTGAAAGGCTTCTGATTTTCCTTCAAGGGTATTTTGTGCTGTATTATGCTAGTGTCATAGGCCTTTAAGTCTTCATAGCTCCATGCAAACACATCAATGAATTCCTTAAACAGGTCAATGTATTTCTTTTTCATGTCTGCAGGCACAAACTTAGCCAGTTTAATCATTTTGGGTTTATCTTCAGTGCCTATGTTGCATTCTTCAACATCAGAGTCTACATGTTCTATAGTGGGATTTTTTGCTACATCGTCAAAGTCAAAAAGGTCCTCCAAGGGTGCTAGGCCTCTGGGTATATTCTTGTCCTTGGCCTGCAGCACCTCTATCTCTTTGCTATCCGCGTTTTTACATTTTTCGGTTGGATTTCCAGTTTCTTCATTCAGGGTATTTATTTCTATGTTACAAGGTGGGGATTCTTCATCAGAGGGTTCCTCACTAAGGCAGCTGTCCTCGTCTTTAGATTCTGAACTGGAAAATTCAAACTCATTTCTACCTGTCAGGAAGTCTTCAATCTGTTTATCACCTTCAAAGACCTGCTAATATTTTTCGTTGTCTGGCACTGCAGGTCTGAATTTGGTTTGAATAATGATCTGTTGGTCAGCTGGAGTCTTAGGATACAAACTAGCCAGGCAAGCTAATCCGTTAGCAATAGCGTTTTGACCCCTAGGGACAAACACCAAATCGTATTCTACAAAGGTTTTCAATAAATCTACTGCGTCATTCCTGTACGCTCTAAGCCTGGGGTGTTTTGCCGTATATTCACCGTTCACCTGTTTGATAACTAACTCTGAGTCTCCTCTCACAGCTATCCTATGGGCTCCTAATTTTTTCAATAGATTCAGACCCAGGATGAGAGCTTCATATTCTGCAATATTATTCGTGCATTTGAAGTGTAGATTGACAACGTGGCTCTCTGCATAACCACTCTCTACGTTATGTAACCACACCCCCGCTCCAGCAGTTTTCCTAGTACAGGATCCATCGAAATCCATTTCCCATAGGGGTTCATTTTCCGTTTCATCATTCTTTCCTTCCCTACAGTTGGGTTCGCCATTGTGTTGCATTACAGGGTCTGTACTAGGCTGCAGGTTGTTTTGTTCTTTATGACATGCGTGGAGTTCAGAGAGTTGGCTATCTTGCTATTTACGTTCTGATTCTGGTTCAGGTTCACTCAGAGTTTCGTTTCCAGTATCCTGCCCATGGTCCTCTCCATCGTATTCTTCTAGGGTAGCCATTATGTTAAAGTCCATGGGCTCTATGTTATTGTTTGTAGTTCTGTCTTCTGACGCTGGCCCTCCTAAGGATGAGTCGTTATAAAGAATGAAAGAATCCAGGTCTGTGTGTACAGAGTATAATGGTGAATTTTCAGGTTTCTCGGGGCTACTGACTAGGAATTTCATCTGGGACTCTCTATACAGTCTTCTAAGCTGGCCAAATATAGGGAATGTGGCGTATGAGCCATCCATATGCATCGTTCCTTGCAGTTTGGCTCCCCATGATCTATATAGCAGCATGCCATACTTGGGTGGCACATCTGCCACCACAACATCCATGACCATACATTTAGCAGGAATCTGGGTGAGGCTTACACACAAGTCTTTGATTAGACCTAGGCATTTTACTCTGCTAGAGTCAAACGAATACAAATATTTGTAAGGGCGGGTTATCTCTAGGCCCAATCTTTCCATCACCACCTTAGGCATTAGATTGTGTGATGCTCCAAAATCGTGCATGGCATTGTGAAGTATTTTGTCATGAATGTTGAGACTGATATAAAAAGGTGGAACTAACCCTTCCTGAAACTTTCCCTCAATCTTTGGACCAAACAGGAGGGCAGGTTGATCGTCACTCAAATTCACAGTGTCGTTGTTTTCCCCCAGATTCAACGCTTTCAAAATTTGTCCTTTATATACATCCTGAGTGGCCAACTCAGATAATGGTACATAGATTTTGATTTTTGCAATCTCACTCTCTAAATTGAAAGTGGACTGGGTCTTTGGAGTGGTTAACTCTGTTTTATTTGCTACTGCCTTAGTAGCTGAATCAGTTTGTGATTTCTCACTATGTACAGGGTCAGGAATCGTTTTATCAGGAGCACTAACTGCAGTGCTAGTGCTGCTGGTTGGTTGGCTTTGTTTTTCAGTGTCTTGGTTGTCTTTTTCCTTGTTTTTTCCAAAACTTTCAGCTGCTATTTATTACTCTCAGCAATTGCTTTAGAAGATTTCTCGGGTCTTTTCTTATTTGTAATCTCAGGATTTTTTGTTTTGGAAGTGTCTAGATTCTTTTTGCTCCTAAGTTCGTATTGTTCTCTGACCTACATGATGGCGTTTTCAAATCCATGTCTGTAATCCTCAAACTCTGACCACTACTCATCCCAATATGTGGATAAGGGTTGATCTTCCTCTGTGGGATAGCCATGGACTGAATTTTCTGTTTCAAACATGTTTATTTCATTCCCTTCAGACTCTTCTATGATTCCCTCATCTTCATCAAGAAAGTTTTGGAATGGGGGAACAACTTGTTGGTCTGACTCTCTTTGTCTGTTGGGAGTGGTATTGTTTCTCCTAAAGTTTTGGTTCTGATTTTGGTTTCTGTTTTGATTGCCGACTGTGACAACCATTTTTTCCATCATTTGTTGCAGCTTCTCCACGTTCTTAGATAATCTATCATAATTGGGATCAGATGTGGAGGCTACATTGTCATCTCTATATGTTACTCTCTTTTCAGCTCTCAATCTTGCCCTCTTTTCCATCAAGTTTGCTTCTATAGTTATGGCTCCTTTCTGCATGTCTTCCAATGTGTTATACTCTTTATCTCTAAGCTCATAGGCCATGTCAGCATCAAATCCATCAGGATATTTGGCTAGGGCCATACCTTGAGGAGGTTTCATGTGTGGAGGGAGAGCATTGTAAATGTTGTTGAATCTAGTGGTGTAATCATGGACGCTCTCTCCCACGTTCCTCTTAAGGGTCATGTAGTCTGCTAGGAGCTGGCGAGGGTTTGCCCTAACTTCCCATTTGTTTATGAAGGTTTGATATAACGCAGGGAGATCTTGGATACTGCCAGGAGGTAAACTTTTAAACCATTTCTTTACATCACCCCCTAAGCTTTGGGCAAAGATTCTCATTTTGATTGTTTCATCATCAATTTCCATATAGTCAAAAGAATCCTCCATCTTATCTACATGTTGCTGGGCTGTGATGGATTCTTTAGCAGTGAAGTGTGGGATTTTTGACTGATAATCATTGGGCAAGGGTAACAAGGGCTGGGATAAAACCAAAGGTGCATACCAGGCTGCCATGATAATTTTCTGATGGGGTACAGGGTTAACTTGAGCAGCTGGTATATAGATGACGGGGATATTAGGACCAACAGAAGTTTGTTGAGCAGATCTAGGGTGGGAGAGCCCCAAGTTTTGAATGAAGTGGATATCACGTGGTGTAGATGGAGGGGTTCCTCTGTCCCTAGTGTGTTGACCACTATGAGATGGTGAACTGTGAAACTCAGGGTCTGGCTGGTCTAGATGATTGAATGACCTAGTCCTTGGTAGTCTATCAGGTATGTCTAGGTCAGGGAGAAAATGTGATAGAGCTGCTAGTTCTTCTGGTGTAGAATTAGCTCTATGAATGTGATTGGAAACAGTTGGTCCTTTAGGTGTAGGAGCTCCCTTAAGGATACTCTCTAGATTTTCAACTATTTCAGGTGGGTCAGGGTTGGGATAAGCTCTTGTGTGAATGGTTCTGAAAGCCAGAATGTTGTTTCCTAGCCAAGCAGCTTAACCCTACTTGTTACTTCTACTGTGGTTGATTGTTGTCTCAGAGGCTGGTCTCCCAGTGGAGTCTACTTGTGAAACCAAGTTAATCAGCAGGCCTACTGATCACCAGTGGAGTCTTTTCGTTTAGGAACAATGGAGTTGCCAGGTGGAGGGTATATCTAAGGGGTTACACTGTCCACCACAGTGCTCAGGCACTATCACCTTTCAGGAATCTCCTAAAAAATAGCTAACTCCAAACAGAGATTGACTGGGAGGGCATTTACCAGATATTTCACCTCCAAAGAGTGTGAGATCCGGAGGCTACCTGGCCCTTTCCAGGCTCTGTCTAAGAGTATGATGGATACTCAATAATGGAAGTCGATTCAAGAAAGGAGTGACTTACTGTCAACCTAACCAGAGTTCTAGGTCTCTGAGTTTTTTAAAAATGTTTAAGGTGAAATGCACTCAGAGTTCTCCCATTGTGGTCGCCATTATGTTGGGGTTCCCATGTTTTGGCCAGGTTGACAAGAACAAAAGATGAGACAACATAGAACCACTTTCAGACTTTAAGATCTAGCCCTCTTAGGTCCAGAGAGGGATCTCTCTATGTTTGCCAAAGGTATATGTCTTTTAAGGCTCAAGGTTTAGATTTTAGGCTAGTTATAGGCTCAGGGTTGTTTGTTTGGTTGTTGGGAATCAGGAAAGAAGGGTCCAATATAAGACAAGGAGGAGCCAAGAAGAAATTTAGGCTAAGGTAGATAACTCAGAGAACATCAAGGCCATTGGGAAATGGAGTCAAGAAAGGATATACTTGTAATCAATGTCCAAGCTTTCAGTTGGGCTAGTAATCTAGAGCATTTGGGTCTTAAAGGATGATTGGTGGAACAGAACATTACGAAATGAAAATGAATGAAGGAGAACCATCCAATCCTGTCTATAGATCAGGTTTGAGGTCATTTAACTCCAGACCTGCTTGGAAAAAATCAGAGGCAATACAAGGGATCTTAGAAAGACTTAATTGAGATGGAAATATCCTAGTGAGGCAGATACAGGGTTCTAGACCTCCCAGTGTTCTCAACTCATCCAACTAGATCCTGACAAGAACATCTAAACATAGATTTCATTAATTCATACATCAGAGAGCAGGCAACAACATCCACTACACTGGTTAAATCAATTGAAACCAATATTCAGATACACATATAGCAGAAAACATAAAAGGCTGGGAGAGCAGCAACATAAGGTACCTATCAAGGGTAAATCTTATGCCAAACTTCTGATGCGAGCCAGATGAAATGAAATGGAAATAAACACAGAGATAGAAAAACATCACCAGCTACTTTAGATCAGGATCCAAAGAAATGTGCTTGTCATATTAAAAACAACACCAATCAGGTACATCATTGCCCATAGCTTGAACACTCAGTTTGAATACATCAAATCTCAGCCTATCTTACAATACGACACAGAGAACTTGTCTCAAGAAGAAAATGCTTACATTTCTCTGATATCTCCTCAACAACCCATACAATATTTCTCTCTGAGTTTTTATCGCTGAAAAGGAGCAGAAGGGGTAGATGAAAAACTAATGCTGTACTAAACTCTTGAAACGAAAGAGGGCCGAAGCCCACTCTGCTTTAATGCTAAGTATTTAATCTCTGTCACCCCTTGGCAAAAGAGTAATCTTCTTTTGGATATGACACTGACGTGTTTCGGCTGTGGTACTCTTGGTGATTTGACAAAAAATAAAATAAACTACTGAGAATTCTGCCATATAAATGCTCAGGTGGTTTTAAACTGTTGTCAGGGTGGAAATTCCTTCAGGGACATTGTGCACAATAAAAGCTGTATGGGCGCCCTCTACTTGATGAAGAAAAACATTTTGCTGATGAATAAACCCTGATATTACCTTTTGCTTGCACTCGGGACCTTTAGATTGATCCTCGGGGTCTTCAAACTAGTGCTTTGCCTTTTTAAACTGAAGATTTTATTGCAGTTTTAAGGCTCAAGGTTTCCTGCGGCGTGCCTTAATCTCTTTGCTTTGTATTGAAACACTTTTCCGCTCCATCTCTGCTTTTGTCAGGTTAGCTCAAGCTTTAATGGTGTCGGAAGGTTTTCCACAGAGTTTAAATCATGTCCTCTTAATGAACATCATGTCTTCACCTTCCCGGGTCTTTGCTCATAAATTCAGCCGTTGTAGATGATCTTCCTTGATTTCTCCATCGCTGTAACAAAGGCCGCGCATTATGGCGGTCTTTTATCATTCACAACCCTGCAAAACACGAAAACTGTGAAGAAAACAATGGATGGGGTGAAGGGTGATGTGGATGATGAGCATGATTGTGCAGATGGTGCCATGGTGGAATAACGATGGACTGTGGCAGAAGAATGCAACGTGAAATGGAAGACAGGAAATATGGCGGAGGGTCGGCAGAACACAAGGAAAATATACATGAAAACCTTAAAAATCCTGAATTTGAACGTTATATGCAACAAAATGAATGGGTGTACATACGTTGCGGGGGTGACGTGGCGGGGTGGACCAAGGGGGTGGTCAACGGGGGAAAACAGACCTGGACCGTCGATTATGGTGGAGATCGACAGCGAAGGGCAACAGACCGTGGGCCAGGGGTACGACTGAGATGGTTTAACTCGTGTGCAGCTTTGTTGATGGGTGATCGTCGGATGAGGCGCTCAGGATCGGACGGCCGACAACGATTTCGCTTGGCATCCGTGGTCGAAGGTTAATGCGCGGGGGATGGGCGGTTTTACCGTCGTACAGAAGACACGCGTCGGCAGCTGTATGGAATCGCTGGGCATTCAGGGAAAACCACCATCCGTGCATAAGCAGTGTGGGAAAAACCAGGTTGTTTATGGCTATTGCGCGGTGGGGACCACAAGGACGGGCGCATTTCCGGACCGTTGATCTGGATGATGAGCGGACGACGATGGCCCAGCAAGGGAAAATGAACGCGAGAGACGTGGGCGCTGGGGATTTAATGACTGCAGTCCGATCTGCCAAGATCTACGGCTGAGGCTGCGCCTGATGAACGAATGCGGAAGGCGCCTTTAGAGTTGGCGGACGGTTCCAGGATCAGGTTATATGGGGGATAAAGGAGAGGGGCTTAGCAGGGAAGGGGCTAGGACCCATATATGCGAAATTTATCATTTTAATTCAATTTTAATGCGTTTTCGGGCCCAAGGGAGATAACGATAGGGAGGTGAAGTGGGAATCTAGGGAAACAAAGGGTGATAGTGAAATTTAGAGGGGCTTTCGAGGAGATTTAAGAGGATTGAAAGGGAAAAATGTGGAATTGGCAGGGGACAAGGGGTAATAGTAGGCCTTTTGAGGGATGAACCAGCAGAGAGAAATTATATTAGGCAAAGCACTAAGAGACTTCAAGGATGATGGGTTTTCAAGGGAAAGGAGTTCCTTGAAGGCTCCAAAACAATCTAGCCCCCAACTTGCTTGTCAAGAATTTCATAGGGGGGCTAACAACGTAGTCCACCACGCTACTGCCAATCCCATGGATGCAGGTCATCTGGTTAGAATTGGGCCACTTCTTTAGACCGTTGCAAATTATGAGATCTTGAGCACTACAGAGCTTGACTAGCTCTGACCCAAACAAATTATCCCTGAGGTCTTCAAAGTTCCTTTTGTACCGGCTAGCTAGAGTAAGGTCTTCGTCTAACCAAAGAGGATTGGGGTTGGAATGATTGCTTAGAAGAATAGCTTGGTTGCTTGAAGTTCAAGCATTAAATTCACCCATTAAAAAGATATTACCTTCATTCCTTAGGCTAGAAATATCATTCTCTAAACCATTGTAAGGACTATTTTTATCTAGATTCTTTTTCTTATAGAATTTATAATTAATGGGGGGAAAATAACAGATTTCTATGTAGGTCTTTTTATCATTAATGTCAGTAATCTCAATCCAACTATATTGGTTGTAAGGGTCGTTTTTATAAATCCTAGCATGGGGGGAGATGTTCTTCTTAATGTAGCAAGCTATGCCCCCAATGCCTCTATGAGAGGATTGCTTATTCCAGGTAGACCATAGTGCAAAGCCATCTATGTTAGGGACCTTAGATTCTTCGTGCTCCCAAGTTTCAACAAGCAATATAATATCAACATCAGTTGAGATCCGACTTAGCTTGGGGCCTTTGTTCCATAGAAAGCCCCGACAGTTCCAAGAAAGAATTCAGAGCATGTTGAATTGCTATTTATTACTATCTTTTTGGTTTCTATCTCGAATAACGACTTTTCTATTTTTTATTATTGCCCATTTTCCTTTCTTCCTAGCATATATATATATATATATATTAAATTTAACAATGATTTTATGTGAAATGCGATTTTTATTAATTTTTATAATTTTATATAAAAAAGTCTAATTATCATAAGTATATTCGCATTATAATTATAGTTTATAATGAATTTTTAATTTTTTTATATAAATTTTTTAAAGACCACAAGTATATTCTCATTAAAACCTATTAATTGTTATTATTATTTCTATTACTATATCACACCATTACAAAATTAAGTTATTTATTTCTAGTTTGTCACATGTAAAACTAAACAAAAACAAATCACTGTTTATCAATAGATGTTTAAAATTGAAAAACTTTGAAAAAATGTTTACACTAAGGAAAAGTAAATTAGTAAACTAATGAAAAGTAAACTACATCCCATTTTAAAATTATATTTACAAAATATTTTTTATTTAATAATATATAATATATTTTTGACATTTCTATTAAAATCTCATTAAATATACACATATGAGGATTACCTATCGAATTAAATATATAGTTCTCTACCAACGGCAAAGGACTGTAATTAGAGGAGACACTACTGTTGGCAAATTAATATTTAATGGAATTGAAATCTCATTACGTTGTCTAAATATACACATATGAGGATTACCTATCGAATTAAATATATAGTTCTCTACCAACGGCAAAGGACTGTAATTAGAGGAGACACTACTGTTGGCAAATTAATATTTAATGGAATTGAAATCTCATTACGTTGTTTTTTTCACAGAGGAAAAAAAATTGATTTTGTTTATATTAGAACAACAAAACAATACATTTTGTCATGTATTATCTTCCAAAGATACTCAAATGTCAAGAGACATAAAGCAAAAACCGGCAGAAAGTTGTCCATGTGTTTATAAGAAACACTTCCAAATATTCGACGCAGCGTCACTCGAACATCCCAAAAAAATGTAGCAATACAAATCCCCGAAACGGTACAATTTAACATATATGCATAAAGTCAAAAGAATGAGAAAAAAGGAAAGATGAAATGAGAAAATAAAAAAAACTAGATCCCATGTATGTAATGCTTATGTTAGCTGGATGTATGTAATGCTTATGGTAGCTGGATGGAATTAGACACGAGCAACTGTCCATGCTGTACTTGAATGTGCTCAAACTGCTCTAGTAACTTGGAATTTGAAAGAGAGTCCACCCTAGTGTTGCCCTTTCTGAAGATGTGTTGGAATGGAGGAGCTTGAAGTCGTTGTAGCAGATAATTGACACGGTTAATTCAACTCAAACGGCTAGGAGGCTGAAAATTTGTGAGGCCATTCAACCCATCTATGACAGTTTTAGCATCAGCTTAAATATGTGAAGTGCCAAGTTGCATATTGTAGGCCACCCAATGCAAACCCTAGAGAGCAAGGATTTCGCCTTTGCGTTCGTTCCGGGACCACCATTCCAGAAAATGCGGAATTGCTCCTTGTGATCAAGTTTGATCCAAACCCCACACCTACAAATACCATGTTGTTCAACCCCATTAAAATAACCAGCTAGCAAGATCACCAAACTAAATCTAAAGTTTAATTTTAAAATGAGACATATTTTTTTTTAATTGGATTAAAAAAATATTTATTTTAAATATGAATGGTTCATAAAATGAAGTTTTGATTTCTTATTGAGCATATATACCTTACAAAGGTTTTATTCATAATTATTTATAAATTATGGTTGAAGTGTTTATGAGATGTATGGTTAAGTTTAGTGGTTTCCAAGTATGTAACCGTTATCTAAAATCACATACCTTCACTATCGTCTTGATTTTATTAATCCCATATGATTTCAAGGGTCTACAAAATGTAGATAATAATTTATAAAGAATTAATTAAAAAAATACAAACTCTTTTATCATTTGATTCAATTAAGTCAAAATTTTCTACATGCAATGTAATAGAAACTACATATCATGGAAGCAAAGGCAACATAGTTACATAGTTGATATTATAGTTTTTAATTCACAAGAAACATAATTGATTTTTTAGCTATTAATTTGCAAGAAATATAAGTGGAATGTAAGAACCAAATAAGCAACAACTAAACCTTTGAATAGCACAACCAAGTAATCATTTTTGCATAATACTCGTCATCTATGGCTCTTGGTACAAAGATTTGGATTGCATACTTCACTAGGCTATCATAATAATTTTATGAGTAGTTCTTACATATCTCATGGTTCATGTTCATTTAGTTCGATGTAAATCAACTACACAAAATCATTAAGGTAAGGTCGAAGATTCAATTCATATAAATTCATACATAAATTGAATTAAATGATTTTGGAATTATTTGGTTCATGCTAATAATTAGGTTATATCATTTTGTAAATTTCTGTGATAAGAACTATAGTGTCATGCAACCTTTGTTTACCTATTAAATTTAAAGTAAAATCAGTCTACTTAATAAATTTAAATTTAAATGAAAGGATAATCTATCCAATTGAAACTCTATAAAAAAAAAAACAAGTCACTGTTTTTTTTTTTTATACATGAATTACATGGTTTTTTTTTTCAATGGTTTTTTTTTTAAATCTTTTGAAATATGCATGTGAGAC
Organism: Pinus albicaulis; assembly: GCA_034641835.2. Lineage (NCBI taxonomy): Eukaryota > Viridiplantae > Streptophyta > Pinopsida > Pinales > Pinaceae > Pinus > Pinus albicaulis. The sequence continues at coordinate 777,358,073 of CM076573.1, read as the reverse complement.
TATCAAAATCTATAGAAAAAATTAAAGTATATATATATATATATATATATATATGAAAATGGAAAAATCATTGTTCCTCAACAAAAAAATTTGATTGCATACATAGAATAAAATAACATTTCTAATTATAATTTATTTGTGTGTATGTCATTAGTTTTATCTCATTCCCATATATTTAGAAATTGTGATTATTTATTTTTATTAATATGAACTTATAAGGTTAGTTGAATTTAAAAAATAAATATATAATAAGTTGAAACTATAGTAAAATTTTGTATAGAACCACATACTTAGTACATCAATGTTTTCATTTTTTCTTTTAAGAATGATATTCACAGAAACCATAAACTTATCACATCAATATGTATAATGTTTATTTCAAAAATGACATTTACTACTTGAAATAATAGATTTAAAGAAAATTAACTGAAGTCAACCATGCATTTGCTCACCAAACCCTTAGGAATAGCGTAATTCCTCTGTCAGATGCATGAGCCACTTCCAAGGCTCAAACTGAAGTGCTCCAAGAGAGTAAACTGAAGTTTATAGTCCAAATATTATTAAGGGTAAATAATATTTGACTTCCCTATTTTTAGGATAGGCAGTCTAAAAATAGACTTCGACCTATAGGTCCAAAAACAGAGGTCCATCTATTTTTACCAACATGACCAATACTCCAAGAATAACATACTGCAACCCCTGGACCATGCTCCATATGTTTAAAAATAGACATAGTCTAAAAATAGACTTTGCGTCAGAATTTGCCTGCGGGCCCACTTAGTGAAGGCGACTTCATTTCACTAAGCTCCATCATCTTGCTGCATTCTCAACACTCCCTCTCAGCAAGATATGGATTATCTGCAATCCCTATCCTGCCTCTGTGGAATTCGAACTTGCTCCTGGTGAGCGCCTTCGTCAGGATGTCGGCATCCCGATCCTCCGTGGGAACATATGAAAGCATCATGATTCTCCGCTGAACACAATCTCTGATATGATGGTACCTGATGTCGATGTGTTTGGATCTATCATGAAATACCGGATTAGCCGAGAGTTTAATGCAACTCTGGTTATCACAGTAAATCACCGTAGGCTCCAAATGCAACCCGAACAATCCAACGAGGATCTTCCTCATCCAAATAGCCTCGCATGCAGCCAAGCTTGCTGCCATGTACTCGGCCTCTGCTGAACTGAGTGCCACGGATCTCTGCTTCCTGCTGTACCAGGAAACTGCTATCGACCCAATGCTGAAAACTCCTCCAGAAGTGCTCTTCCGGTCTGTTGGGCTCCCTGCCCAATCTGCATCAGTGAAACCAGAAAGCTTCACTCCATCCTCCTGTCCGTACCATAGACCATATCCCGATGTGCCTCTGATATAGCGCAATACATGCTTGCCCGCCTTCCAAAAGAGCTTGGTAGGCTTAACCATAGCTTGCGAAAGCTGGTTAACCGCATAGCATATATCGGGTCGAGTATTGACCAGATACATCAACGACCCCACCAACTGTCGATAGACAGTGGCATCCACTACCTCCTCCGAAGTAGCATCTCCCTTCCTCCAACCTCCAGGAAGAGGGGTATCAACAGGCTTGCAGCCTTGCATGTTGAACCTCTCCAGACTCTCCCGAGCATACTTGCCCTGAGAAACAAACAGTCCTCCGCTGCGCTGCCAAATCTCCAATCCCAGGAAATAATGAAGGATGCCCAAGTCCTTCATCTCAAAATCTCGTGCAAGATCCTCCTTGCATGAAAGTATCAACTGCTCATCGCCAGTCAAAATCAGATCATCTACATACAGTATGATGATCAACAGCTTCCCCTCCACCACAATCTGGTACAGGTTAGGATCCGCCTCACTCTTGGAGAATCCAAGCCCGGTGAAGTAGTTGTCTATCCGAGTGTACCAAGCACGAGGTGCTTGCTTCAGCCCGTACAGTGCTCTCTTGAGTCGGCACACATGCGACTCACCGCTGAAGATCTCAAAACCTTCAGGCTGCTCTATGTACACCTCTTCCTCAATAACTCCATTGAGGAACGCAGTCTTCACATCCATCTGATGAATGTGCCACCCCATCTGCGCTGAGAGAGCAAGGATCTTCCGTATGGAAGAGTACCTTGCGACAGGTGCAAAGGTCTCCTCATAGTCAATCCCCTCGATCTGTGAAAAGCCATGGGCGACAAATCTCGCCTTGTACTTCTCCACACTCCCGTCAACCGCCTGCTTCACCTTGTAGATCCATCGCGAACCCACCACTGATTTCCCCACCGGTCTTGGGACAATCTCCCATGCACTGTTCCTGACGATCGAATCATATTATTCGATCATGGCATCAACCCATGCGGGTTCCTCCACAGCTTCCTCAAAAGAGGATGGCTCCATCACAACACATTGACTCACAAGAGCCATGTATCCAGTGTACCGATCCGGTGACTGTCTCTGTCTGCGCTGTGCTGTAGGTGGTCCTACAACCTTCTCCGCATCCCGAGCCAGTCGCTCAGCTTCTGTAGTGCGCATGTGCCCTCTGATGGTTGGCGCTGCCTGGGTGGTTTCTTCCACCTCCTGAACCTCCTCTTGTGGCTGATCCACATCCGGAAGCTCCTCCTTAGGAACTAACAGCTCCTCATCTGCATGCAAGTGTAGCTCCCTCTCAAGCGAACACCGCATGGCTTTCTCCTCCTGAAATTTTATATCCCGTCGCACAACAGTCTTGCGACTGTCTGGCACATACACCCGATAGTTGTGAGGTGTATCAGTGTACCCCACAAATATTCCAACTTCAGCAGTTGGATCCAGCTTTCTTCTCGCATCCTTCGTCACATGCATGTAGACAGGAGAACCAAAAATCCGCAAATGGGAAATATCAGGCCTCTTGCCAGAATAAGCCTCCTCCGGTGCACTCATGCCAAGAACCTTGTGAGGACAACGGTTCTGCACATACACTGCTGTATTGCATGCCTCAGCCCACAAGTGAAGGGGTAGGCCCTGATCATGCAACATCGCCCGTGCAACACCCATGATCGTTCTGTTCTTCCGCTCAGCCACCCCGTTCTGCTGTGGGTTATGGGGTGCGATGAGCTCTCTCCGAATCCCTTCTGCGCTGCAGAACTCCTTGAATTCAGCCGAGATGAATTCACCATCGTTATCACTCCTTAGAGCAATCACCTTCTTCCTTGACTCCTTCTCAACCAATGCTTTAAACTCACAGAACTTCGCGAATGTATCGCTCTTCTTCTGCATGAAAAAGATCCAGCACTTTCGAGAGAAATCATCAACAAAGATCACATAATACTTGTGCTTTGCTGTCGAAGCAACTGAGAAAGGACCACACACGTCTGTGTGAACTCTCTCAAGGATATTCGTGGCGCGAATATCCTTCTCGTGAAAGGTGGCTTTCACATACTTCCCCAAGGTACACCCCTTGCATTGATCTGACTGCGCAAGAGTGCCCTTAGGAAGCCCAGTAGAAATCTGCTGCAGGATATTCAAAGCTCCATGGTGAAGGTGGCCCAATCTCCTGTGCCACAGTTCGCCCTCATCATCCCGGCTCACCACTTCTCCCGCCTTGCATGCCATAGCTGCGCAGCCATCTACCTGCAACTGATAAAGGTTCTTGGTTCGAATCCCTATCTTCCGGGTCTCTCCAGTAGTCTTACTGCGCAGGAAGGCTTTTCCTTCGCTGAAGACCACATCATACCCCTTATCCTCCAACATCGCCACAGAGATCAAGTTCTTCTTAAATCCAGGTACATGCATGACATCCCTCAATACAAAGGGTTTACCAGACTCCCTCTGAAAGGATATGGTACCGATACCAGTCGCACTGTATCTACCATCATCGCCCATCTCGATGTGCACACCCAAATCTTTGTCCTCCAGATCTGCGAACAAATCCCGATCTCCCGTCATATGAAATGACGCACCGCTGTCCAAGAACCACACCGATCCCATCACACTTGAAACCAAGCATGCGATCAGTGAAAAGTCAAGCTCGAACTGTGAAGCCAAAGCTTCTCCATCTGCAGATCTTCCCGCTTGCTTGTTCTTCTTCTTCTTTTGACAATTGGTAGCATAATGTCCGTGATCATGGCAGTGAAAACACTTCACTTTCGCCATATCCTGCTTCTTTCCCTTTGCACCAGAATGAGAAGTTTTCTTACCCTTCCCCTTCTTTTCTTTGGCAACCAAAGCGCAATTTTCTTCATCAACTCCCTTTGATGAAGATCCATCCCGAGTAGTCCTCCTTATCTCCTCCTGCATGAGATCCGCCCAAAGGCGCTCCCATCCCGGCAGCTTCTCCCGACCATTGAAACTATCTTGATATGAGTGCCAAGCCTTCGGAAGACCAAGGAGAGCCAGGTTGACCATGTCCTCGTCTTCGACAGTCACCCCCACACTTCCCAGCTCATCTCTGCATTGAGTGAACTTCGTGAGGTATTTGGCGATACTGTCGCCTTTCTCCATCTTGATGTTCTTGAGCTTATCTTTGAGCGCCAGCTTCCTTTGGTCGCTCTTACTCTCGAATAGATCCGTCAAAGCTTTCCACATTAGAAATGGAGAAGCCTTTCCATGCAGGCTGGATACAATATGATCCTTGACGCCCTCCAACAGGATCCTTCGACATTTCGCCATCTTCTTTTGCCATGCTTCGACTTCAGCAGGATCAGTGGGCCTTTGGACATCCATATCCACGAACTCCTTCAGTCCATTATCTTCTAATACTACCTCCATGCGATCCTTCCATGCAACATAATTCGAACTGCCTTCAAGAGCATATTCGAGTCGCAAACCGTTGAAAGACATTTTCAACACCGGCACCAAGAAAACAAAACTACTGCAAAATTTCGAATTCCACCTCAAAGCTCAACCGCTCTAGATCTGTGAGAATAAATTATTTCTAGCACAGAGATTGACTGCAAGGGGCATTTACCAGACCTTTCACTTTCCGAAGAAAGATGAATCCGGAGGCTACCTGGCCCGCATGCAGACTCTGTCTACCGAAATAAGTTTGTAATCACCGTGATGATAAATCTCTGCTTCAATAGCTCCGATACCATGTAGAAATTTGCTGAATAATGATTAATTATCCACCGAGACTATCCTGATCACATACAATTCGAATTTATATGCAACACATAATCTCTTCCACTCAAATCATCACACATGCAGAAATAAAACAAGCGATAGCACATCAAATCATCATACACATTAACACAGTATGTATGGGGAAAGATTATAGCTGAAAACCCCGCAACTATTATGTATATTATAATGGAGAAATCATGTAACAAACTCAGTACAATACTCCTCACAAGTACTCAGTACTATCTCATGAAGTTACACACAAACTAGCTTGGTTTTGAATAGGTTACTGGTTCAAAACACATCCACTAATTGCCTTGCCTCTATTGCGAAATCATGGCCTGTCTAAATAGAGATCCAAGGTTTGAATCTCCTTGGCTTGACAGCGCAATCATCATGGGAAATTCCTCCAAGTGTGGTGCAAATCTCATGCACAACTGATGTCGCCACTGATAGCTAACTCCACCCTTTCATCTACCTCTTTCACTAGTCTCCACTGAACTGTCCATGCACTGTAGTGAAATGATGTGTTCCTGAGTTGAATAATGAGTTACTAATTAATGAATTAAATAATATTTAATTCACTCCACTCATTACTAGTTGATTAGCTAGTTAAACTAATCTCAACTAGTTCAACTAAGTTAAACCGAACACAACTCCACTAGCTGTCTCATTAACTCCACCAAATTTCTGCCACTAAAGTCCTAACTAAAGTCAACCATGCATGTGCTCACAAAACCCTTAGGAATAGCGTAATTCCTCTGTCAGATGCATGAGCCACTTCCAAGGCTCGAACTGAAGTGCTCCAAGAGAGTAAACTGAAGTTTATAGTCCAAATATTATTAAGGGTAAATAATATTTGACTTCCCTATTTTTAGGATATGCAGTCTAAAAATAGACATCGACCTATAGGTCAAAAAACAGAGGTCCATCTATTTTTACCAACATGACCAATACTCCAAGAATAACATACTGCAACCCCTGGACCATGCTCCATATGTCTAAAAATAGACTTTGCACCAGAATTTTCCTGCGGGCCCACTTAGTGAAGGCGACTTCATTTCACTAAGCTCCATCATCTTGCTGCATTTTCAACAAAGCCCTCATAAGGCTCTACTATGACTCATGAAGAGGAAGAAGTGCAACATGATATATCAAAATTACAAGACCAAGTGCACCAAATTTCACTCTCGCAAAGAGCAAAAAAAAATGAAATGGAAGTTTTGAAGAAAGGCGTGGAAGCTAAGGTGGATGGTTTGAAGAAAGCCATGGAAGCTAATATGGATGGTTTGAATAAATACGTGGAAGCTAAGATGGATGGTTTGAAGAATGGCATGGAAGCTGAGATGGATGGCATGAAAGCTAAGATGAATGACATGGAAGCTAAGATAGATGAAAGAATGAAAGACAAAATGGAAGACATGAAGAATGGTCTAAAAGAATACATGGAAGGTTTGAAGGAAGGTTTGACAAATTTGATACAAGAAATGATTCCTAACAGCGAAAAGGTAGTACAGGAAACTCATGATGAGAAAAAAATAAATGTTAATCATGATTTCATAAACTCTAATGTTGGATTGAAGACCCACCATATTCCAAAGATCGATATAAGGAAGTTTGATGGCAAGGATCCCGTAACATGAATACTACAGATGGAGCAATATGTTGATCTCCATAATGTGCAAAACACACAAATGAATTGAAACTTTACATTTAGAAAAAAATAAATTTGTATGGTATTGATGGCTTTTCTCTCAAAAAAAAATTGTCACTTGGTCAATTTTTTCGGAGGAAATGATAGCACATTATGAGGATACAAAGAGAAACACCTTCTCTAACCAACTGATAAATCTCAAACAAAAGGGTTTAATGGTGGAGAACATTGAGGACTTCCAAAAATTGAATATAAGGGTAATTGATATTCCAGAGGAACACATGATTGATGTCTTCATAGGGACTTTAAAGGATAACATCCAACATGAGGTTCGCCTTTGGGAACTTGATTCATTGGAGAAGGCATTCAGGTTGGAAAGAAAAATTGAAAGTAAAATTATGGTGACAAGGAAGCCTACCACTCATATCAATAAAGATGGAAGCGTTGCTATTCCTAGACTTCCACAACCTACAAGGTTGACACCACAACAATTGGAAGAAAAAAGAGAAAAAGAGCTTTGCTACAATTGTGATAGCCAATGCACTAAAGGTCATAAGTGTGCTGAGAAGAAATTATTTTACATAGATTTTGAAGAGGAGGAAGAAAATGAACAAGAAACTTTAAAAGACAAGGATATAAACCGGGAACCAACCCTAGAGAAAGAAGAAATGACTCCGACCATATCTTGTAATGCATTGGCAGGAATTACCACTCAAACTCTCAAGATATAAGGACATATCAAGAAGAAAGATGTAATAGTGTTGATTGATTCAGGTAGTACCCATAATTTTATTCGTTGTAAGGTAGCCAAGGAATTGAATAGCTTCCTATACCCAGCACCAGAGTGTCAAGTGATGGTTGCAAATGTAGGGACTATAAATTGCTCTGGAAAATGCCATAATATCAAGCTAACCATGGGGGAATATGTATTGAATAGTCCAATGCTTTATATTCAAATGGGAGGTGCTGATGTTGTACTAGGAGTACAATGGTTACAATCTTTGGGGACAATAGCTTTTAATATTCAAGAACTTTCCTTGAATTTTTTTTCGAAAGGAAATGAAGTTGAATTACGAGGTATCACAAGGAAGCTGGGAAAGAAATAAGCTCTAATGTCAAGACACAGCTTCTGAAGAAATAACAATGAGGTGTAATTGCACAATTATGCTCATTAGAAGTTCCAAAATCAAAATCATCTATTTCTCCAGATCTCCAAGAAGTCTTGGACAATCATTCCAAGGTGTTTGAAACTCCCAAAGGACTCCCACCTATTCGTGATCATGATCATGCTATTCATTTGATTCCAAGAAGTGTTCCTCCAAACATCAGGCCTTACATATATCCTTATGTCTAAAAGAGCGAAATTGAACGTATGATTGCAGAAATGTTAGAGGCTGGAATAATTCAACCTAGTCAAAATTCTTTCTCTTCTCCAGTAGTATTAGTGCACAAGAAGGATGGATCATGGTGCATGTGTCCGGATTATAGGGAGTTCAATAAGCTCACTATTAAAGATAAATTTCCCATTCCTGTGATTGATAAATTATTGGATGAATTTCATGGAGCAATTTATTTTACCAAGTTGGATCTTTATTCAGGATATCATCAAATTAAAATGAAGACTGAAGATATTCCGAAAACAACATTTCGAACTCATGAGGGTCATTATGAATTTTTGGTCATGCCTTTTGGCCTTACCAATGCAACTTCTACATTTTAAGTGTTGATGAATTCAATTTTTAAGCCCTTCCTTATAAAATTTGTGTTAGTATTTTTTGATGATATACTAATCTACAACAGGTCTTGGAAGGATATTGTTCAACATTTTGACAAGGTGCTCAAACTATTGGAGGAGAAACAGTTATATGCAAAAACCTCCGAATGTTTCTTTGGAGTACAAGAGGTGGAATATTTGAGTCATATTGTATCTCAGGAGGGTGTTAAGGTAGACCCTAACAAAATTAAAGCCATTAAGGAATGGAAAGTCCCCATAACCACAAAGCAGTTGAGAGGATTTCTTGGATTAACAGGGTATTATCGCAAGTTTTTTAAGAATTATGGGATAATAGCAACACCTCTAACAACATTATTGAAGAAAGATGCATTTTCATGGAATCTTGAAGAAAATAAGGACTTTGAACATCTTAAACAGGAAATGTTCCTAGAATCGGTCTTAGCTACACTAGACTTCACAAAACCTTTATTGTGGAATGTGATGCCTCTGGAAATGGAATTGGTGTTGTTTTAATGCAAGAAGGAAGACCCATTGCTTTTGAAAGTCGTCAAATCAAAGGAAATTATTTACAGAAAGATATTTATGAGAAGGAAATGTTGGAAATACTACATGCATTAAAGAAATGGCAACCTTACCCAATGGGAAGACACTTCAAGGTAAAAATTGATCATGATATTCTTAAATACTTTGTGGAACAAAGACTATATTTAGAAGAGCACCAAAAATGGATCACAAAGATTTGAAATCATCTACAAAAAAGGGAAGCTAAATGTTGTTGCAGATGCACTCTCAAGAAAGGATGAGGAGGTGGAAGAATTGCTTTGTGCCATTTCTATTATCCAACTAGATTGGATAACCTAAGCAAGGGAGGAATGGAAGAATGACAAAGAAGTGTGGACACTCATTCAAAAGTTGCAGGAAGATCCCAGTACATCTGATACATTTAGTTGGAAAAATTATTCCTTTTGGTACAAAGATCGCTTATATCTTTGTAATAATTCCCAACTAAAACAAAATATTCTTTTGGAATGGCACACCTCTCCCGTAGGAGGACACTCAGGATTTTTATAAACTTACCATAGGGTGAAGGAGAATTTTTTTTGGGAAGGCATTAAATTTGATATTCAAAAGTTTGTGGCAGAGTGTTTGGTTTGCTAGAAAAATAAAGTTGAGACAATTAAGACATCGGGTCTACTACAACCTTTATCCATTCCAAGTCAATGTTGGGAGGAGGTTTCAATGGATTTTATCACAGGTTTACCTAAGTCTAAAGGAAAGAGTGTCATCATGGTGGTAGTTAATAGAATTACCAAGTATGCACACTTTTGTGCATTATATCATCCATTTAAAGCAAGTACAATTGCTATTGGATTTATGGAAACAATTCAAAAGCTACATGGAAACCCAAAGATTATTGTAAGAGACAGAGATCCCATTTTCACTGGAAATATTTGGACGGAAATATTTTCTTGTTTGGGTACTCAAGTAGCCCATAGCTCATATTATCATCCTCAATCCGATGGGAAAACTGAGATAGTGAACAAATGTTTGGAAGGATATCTTCGTTGTTTTGTATTTGATAAACAAACACAATGGGTCAAGTGGTTACCTCTGGCTAAATGGTGGTATAACACTTCCTTCCATACTGCAGCAAAAATGACCCCATTTATGGCACTTTATGGATATCATCCACCGTCCATCACATAATATTTAAGAGAAAATTCTAAGATTCAAGCACTGGAATATCACATCGAGCATCAGCAACAAGTTCTCCAACTCTTAAAGGATAACCTAAATCCGGCACAAAATCGAATGAAACAACAGGCAGATCAACATCACAGTAAAAGAATTTTTACTGTAGGAGACTAGATATTTTTACGACTACAACCATACAAAAAAATGTCCATTAATCAAGCTAAGAAGGATAATAAATTATCGCCAAAGTACTATGGCCCTTACAAGGTGATGCAAAATATTGGTACTATGGCATACAAATTGGAGCTTCCTGCTTCTTCTCGAGTGCACCCAGTTTTCCATGTTTCATGCTTAAAGAAAGTTATAGGTGACAAACTTCCAGTTCAAACAACATTTCTAGAAGTTTATGAGGAAGGAAAAATAATATTGGAACCTGAAGTAGTCACGGAAACAAGAAATCGATAGCTATGAAATTGATCAATTTCAGAGTATCTTATCAAGTGGAAGAACTTACCCACTGAAGATTCCACATGGGAGGATGAGAATTTTATATAGAAGCATCCAAAGCTACTCAAGCGTTGAGGACAACACTTTTTTGAAGGAGAGGGGCATGTTAGGTCCCTATATTACTAGTGTATTCCCTCATTGTTGTTATTGTAGCCCCCTTATTGTTATTGTTGTACCCATGTAGTCCCCATATTGTTATTATTGTGCCCCCTAAAGCCACACTATTGTTATTGTTGTGCCCTTACATTATTATTGTTAGGTTGGCTAGGATTATATTATGACCCCATGGACTCCTATACATAGAAAGGAGGTTTTTTCATTTGAATCATCCAAGAATTGTTCATTTATGTGATGTAAAGGAGGCTGCCCCTTCAAAGTGGCTGATTTCTAAGACGTTGATCTCTCTTTTATTCTATTTTGGAGTTGGTTTCATAACATGAATAATTACTATGATGTGATTCAACCTCCTAGGTCACCTTAAGGAAGTGGAACCGACACCACACAACAACATAGACCTTATGCACATGCTATAGGATACACAAGAGGCATCCCAACCTTCCAGGAGGCTAGCCCCTGATCCAACCTGACCTTTTCATGCATCAATCCTCCAATCGCTCCCTTGAAATGGGAAAGATTGCACCTGGAAGTCTCCATTCACACACAAAAATGGGTATGCATTTTACTGGGGAATTTTCCCAGTAGTTCTGAGCTCGTGACCACGATTTTTGTGCCATTTTTTCAAGCCCAGAGCCCAGGTCACTACCCAGAACTCTATGACACTTTAAAACCTAAAAGATATCAACAGAATAACAATGTAAAATAAAACACTTTAACAAGGACTTGACTGGACCCCTACTAGCCATGACAGGTGTTTCGTCAAACATGTCATAAATATGTAATATACAGGTTTAAACAATAGATCTGAGCATAGGGGTCTCATACTTATCTGAGAATCGTTAAGAAGCATTGTTGCCTCCTCTAACTAACTTCATTATAATCTATTTGGTAATAGATACATTGTTCATTCATTTAAAACTCAAAACATGATGAGAACCATCCATCATCACCATCATAAAACACATTCATAGCCAACATATAAACAACGTAAATGACAAGCACATAAAAACCATATAAGCCACATAATAACAAGCATATTTAACCATCAATACAAGAGGAAAGGACCTCTTATTTCCATACAAAAAATGCAACCAAGTCTGGGACTTCCACGTTCCACCTAACCATAGACTAGCTAAGCCAAATCTCTCTTCAGCCAGTCACCCCCATGCCATATTCCAAGCATGAATGTGGGATCTCATAAAACACATCAGTCAAAACCAAACTAGGGCTTCAAGAGGCCAAACCACCTCAAACCTCAAGCAATGATTCCACCTCATGGTTGTACATCACAACCATCACCATATTAGTCTCCACCCAAGTCGTCCAGGGCTCTAGAGCATTTGTTCCAACCATGCTTCCAAGACTAGTAAGTCAACCCACAATTGTCGTCGGGCTTCTAGAGCATTTTTCCAACCAGGTTTTCTAGGACTAGTAACTCAACCCACCAAGGGCTTTTAGAGCGTTTGTCCAACCAAGGGTTCCATGACCAGTAGCTCATCCCAAGCTATTATAGGGCTTATAGAGAATTTTTACAACCAAGAATTTGAGGAACTAATAACTCAACCCACAGCCAAAGGCGCATGCTAACCAACTAGATAGAAAAAAGAAAAAAGAAAAAAAAAGCCCGCAACACCATGTCTATCCAATAAATGGAAAGGCTAGGCAAAATACACTATCAATCCAGGAAATCCTCCATGTCAATGTGAGATCGTGAACAAAAAACAACATGCATATGCCATGCACGTTAAAATTAGTGAGGAAAAAATACATGCAACTCGGTACCTGCAAACAAAACTTGTTGTAGCTACTAATCCCAATGTCCTCTTGCACTTTTCTGCTCTTCCTTTGCCTTATTTCTCTAAAGCTCCAAGTATGCCACACTCTCCAAGAGTGCTCTAAGATACTCTAAGTGTCCAAGAGTATCAGAGAGAGAGAGAGAGAGAGAGAGAATAGAATGATAACTCCAAAACTAAACTGACAAAAGGTTACCAACTGATCCTCATAATCTTTTTATTAATGAGGCCTTTATTTTCTTCATTTTCAATTATTTTCCTTCATTTTCCTCCTCACATGCAACTTGTGACCTTTCACCTTTCTTTTCTCCTAATTTCCATTATTTTTATAAATAAAGGATAATAAATGCCTATTTTCATTTTTAAAACCTTAGCCATTGCCTTTGCCAATTTCTATAGCCATAATAAACCATATGAACACCCACACTAGGATGTTTTTCCCAACATTCAACTTTGAATACATGTCCCATGGAATTTTTTGTTAGTTTTCCTTTATTAACTTTTATTACATGGAATTTTAACCAGGGTTTTTACATAACCCTCCCCTTTAGGGAAACACCTTCCTCGATGCTCAACGAAAACTACAACTAAAAAATTAACTATAAGTAAAATATACTGCCCATGGAGCTTTATAACTTAGCTTGTTGTAGTATTTACAATGATCAACATGATGAGAAGCAAACCAACATGACAACACCACAATTATAACATCATAATAACATGACACCCATACCACTTATTTGAGATTTATAACATAGCTCATGGAGGTATTTACATTCATATACATATGTACATATACCAAAACATCATACCAAGCATATATCAAAGACATATACCAAACACTAGCCAAAACATTCGCTCAACCAATGAATAAGGAAGGATACATAGCTTGCATTTGATTTGCCATCTCCCATGTAACTTTATTGGCCCCAAAGTGCTCCCATTGCACTCTAACATGCTCGATTTCTTGGTTCCGAAGCATGATCGCCTTTCTCTACAAAATGCTCAGAGGATCCGGATGGAATTCTCATTTTGTCTCCACCTGCAATACAAACCATTCAATCACATGATCAACATCTTTAATATAATTCTTAAGAAATGACGCTTGGAAAACATCATGGAATTTCACTGTCGAAGGTAGTGCAAGTCAATAGGCTACTGTGCCAATCCTCTCAAGAATCTTGAAAGGCCCACAAAATTGAGGTGCCAACTTGGCACATGATCCAATCTGCAAGGAACTCTTCCTTCACTTGATGCGCAAGTACACCTGTTCCCTAACCTGAAACTCCTTAAATAACCTATTCTGATCTACATAGCTCTTTTGCATATCCTGTGCTCCTTTTAGATTCTTCTTGATTACTTGCATTTCCTGTTCCATTTAGACCAACATGTCTGACCCAATCAATACCCTGTTAACTAGATCACTCCAACTGATGGGAGTATTTCAACTGCGCCCATACAATGCCTCAAACAAACTCATCCTCAAAGACTCTTGATTGTTGTAAGTGGACTCTACCAGTGGAAGATACTCTTCCCACTTTTGTTGCTGATGCATCAGATGCATCCTCAATATATCCTCCAATATCTTGCTGACCCTCTTTGTCTATTCATTTGTCTGCGGATGATAAGTTGTACTGAAGGCAAACTCTGTGCCCAAACCTATAAACAAATCCTTCAAGAACTTGGAAGTGAACTTCACATCCCTGTTTGATACAATATTTTATGGAACACCATGCAATATGACCACATCCCTTATAAAGACTTGTGCTACATCATTCGCTGAGTATGTAGACTTCACTGGAATGAAGTGCGTTACCTTCGTCAACCTATCCACCACAACCATGATGGAATCATGTTGTTTATATGTATTCGGTAAACCTATAATAAATTCCATGGAAATGACCTCCCATTTCCACTCTGGAATCATAATAGGGTGTAGTAATCCACCATGATGCTTACACTTTGCTTTTACCTGTTGAAAATCCAAGCACCTAGACACAAACTCTACTACATCTCTCTTCAAATTCAACCAATAGTAAAACTTCTTCACTGTTGTCAGCATCTTCTGATAGCTTGTGTGACTTGAATACAGTTTCACATGAAACTCCCTCAATATCACCTTCTTGAGTTCACTGTTGTCTGACACATATATCCTGTCTCCACTACAAGGAAAGGACCCTTTAGCGAATGTTTTTGAGGAACCCTTATAAAAATAGCTGAGACATCCGTTTGTAGTGGAGGTTACTAGAGGAGGTTGGCGGGTGGAGGTTTTTACGGATGTTTTTCTTTCGATGCATTTATCATCCTAAACCACACCAGTGCGTTCAACTAGAGAAAGCACCGCTGCGCACAAAACATTGGCACACTGGGGCACCATGCGCTCCGTACAAACCTGCCCGATGCGTCATTATTGTAGCGCACCGGTGCTTTACAAAGATTCTACTCCAGCGTGTCCTAAAACCCCGTGCCAAAACTGAAACAGCTCGATGCAATTTTAATAAACCGCATTGGTGCACCTATAAAATCCATGCACCGGAATAGGGTTAAATAAAAAAAATTACAGCCAAAAATCCGCATTTTTCACTTTTCATTGCTCCAAAGCTCTCAAGCATCAGTGCAAATTTACCTTGTATGAGGCGCCCTGCCATTGGTGCTCCCATTGCACGCACTGCTGCTGTTCATTGCCCACCATATCCATTTTGAATTTTGCAAAATGGTGGGAAAATTTAGTTTTGAAAATTCTACAACCAATATGCCTCCTCGATGGCCAAATGTACAAATATTTTCCTTGTTTTCCCATAATTAAACCTTTTAGCGGATTAGTTTTGTAAAATAGCTTAAAATTCACCTTATTTCTTTTTTTCCCTGCGCGGTGTGCTTGAGCCATTCGGCTCGCACTGGTTCGCGGTGCTGCCTGTAAATTTACAGGAAGCATCGTGATCGGTGATAACGATATCCGCACTGGTTTCGGGGCGGTACCAAAACGGCGCACCGTGATATTTTAAAATTAAAAAAGTGTGGTGCGGTCGGTTACCCGGCCGCACAGTTGACCATGTTGAATTGCGGGAATGCGGTGCGTTGACAAAAATATTCACCCTGTGGTGGGTAATTTTATCAGCGCACCGTATTCCCACAATTCGACATGGTCAACGGTGCGGCCGGGTAAACAACTGCACCGTTGACTATGTAGTGATGTCAGGAGGGCGGTGCGCTTCCTAAACTATGCACCCCAAGGCGTATAGTTTGGTCGGCGCACCACCCTCCTGACATTGGTACATATTCAATGGTGTGGTCTATTATACCACCACACCGTTGACCTTGTAACAATGCTAGGAGGGTGGTGCGCTAAAAATTTGCATGTGCACTGCCTTCGGTTCGCTGAAATTTTTTTGGGGCACCACCTCCGGTGCGTGAAAAAAAAAGACGTACCGTTACCAGTGCATGCCTATTTTTTGTGGTGCATCGACTGTTTTTTTTTGTTTTTTCAATTTTTTTTTATATGTTTATTCCTAAATACATGTCTGATTTAATAAAAAAATTTCATTTAATATGTCAATCATTCAGCGATGTGAAAGGAGAGAAGAGAGGGAACAACAACAACAACATGCAAACCAGTATAACATGGTTTGCATGTGGGAGGTATGCGAGAGGGAGAGAGATATGTACCCTCACCCTATTACAACAGCTACCCAGGGGCTTTTAGGGTAGGTAGGCCTCCTCAAGTTCTATGAGGAGGCTACATCCCTGAAGGGCCATGGTGTGCTTTAGCGACATCTTATCCACAGGTGGAATGCCCACCTACAGGCTTTCTGGTTTGGTCCTAACCAATGGTACATGCCCACTAAAGAGGACATCTATTTCATTACTGGCCTTTTGAGGAGAGGGGTGGATTTTCCCTCGTTCCCAGAGGTCCCCGTTGGCTATGCAACAGGGAGTTAGTTGGTGTACTCCCAGAGATACATTAGCGCAGATATACTGTCTCCTTTGGATTTTGAGGTTTCCAGAGGTCATTTACATATTGCTTCATTTGGTGGAGAGGAGTGAGGTGCCTCTCACTAATTTTTTCGACCATTGCACACCATACCAGTGACGGGAAACACATTAGTTTCTCGCTTCTATTTTAAGTTTATTCTTTGTTATAGGAGCCACGACTTGTGAGGTGGTTTGCCATTTTTTTGCTGCAGTTCTGTACAACTCTAGATAGATGTCGTGCTCAGGCACAAGGGAGGGTGAACTTCCCTTTTGGTTCAGAGCTATTTTATTTATTTTTTGAGAGGTTTCCAGAGACGAGGCCTACTTTTATTTGGCAGCCTCGTAGGCCGATGCTGCATGTATGAATGTAGATGTGGGGATAGATGATGCTCAAGAGGGGCGAGTCAGAGTTTTCTGCGAGGATATCGCATGATGCACTAGAGTTGCTAGCTAGTGTTGATGAGCATCCCTTTGTTCTAGTCCCTTGTCTGTATGTTGGTTTGGATTGGCGAGGGTGTGCCAACATCCTCTTCACAGATGATGAGCCGCCGGATGATAGAGGTAATATTACTGTTTTATTTAAATTTATTCTAACATGTTCTTTAACTTGTTTTTATTAAACAGTTTAATGAAATTATCTAATTATTGTTGTGTACTTATATATATTTTGTAGGCATTGGGTAATTTGATGGCAATGAGATGCCAACGCCACCAAATTATCCAGTTGTACATCCTGATGACGATTAGGATATGGCAGATGCCGAGGATAAAGCCGGTGCAGACAGACTTGGTCCTCATGGTGCTCCAGTACCGCCTTTTTCTAGGTGTAGGCCTGACAATAGATTGAGGATGGAGTTAGGTGACCAACTCTGTGCTATTTGTAGAGTTGGGAGTTAGGCCCACCACTATGAGAGAGATACAGGCCGATGCTAGGTTGGTACAGATGTGGAGAGGCATGTCACGTGTCATGTTCACCTTGATGCAGCATGTCGTAGGAGCTACGATCTTAGTTACGTGGTTGAGGAGGGCCCTTCGATGTAGGCATGGTCGAGACGCAATACGTCAACAGTCTGCGAGCAGTGACGCATCATCTGATGATCACGATCAGGGGAGTGATCATCGTTCACCTGGCGCCACAGATGAGCAGCCTGTAGCATCGACCAACAGTCATGATGGAGAGCAGGTTGGACTATCGACCATGTCGAGTTAGCAGCCTGCAGCATCTAGTAGTACTCATGATCATGAGTAGGTTGGACTATCGACCATGTCGAGTCATCATGATGAGCAGCCGACAGTTGATCCTGATCAGCATGAGGCACCACCATACCAGCAGGCACGTGATGATCGGCATGTATCTGAGCTTGTCGAGGCTGCACCATTGACTAAACACGCCTCGACTAGTATTACTATTCATGATGATGTACCACCAACTGATATTTGACATTTATATTACAATTGTATATTTTTGACATTATATATATATATATAGTCCATGTATTTTATGTTCATGTTGTAATTGTACTTAATTTACAGGTTGGTGATCATCATGATGTGTATATTGTTAGGTCATGTTAGATATGTTCATGTAATGTGCAACTTGTAGATAGATATGTATGTGATAACAATTATTTGACATGAGATGTATATTTGATGTTTGTGTTGTGATGATGTTATACAATGCTAATTGTGTTTTGTTAGATTATCATGATCATGATGATTAGATGATGTTAGCGAATTTGAATGTGTTTTTTAGTCGAATATGATGTTTGTACGATGGTTATCATGATCGTGATGTTTATTTAATTTAATATTAAATCATGATATCTATTAAATATTATGTCGTGATTGTAATTGAAATTTTAATTTTAATTGTATGTAAAATTGTAAAATTGTATTTGTATTTGTAATTGTATGTAAAATATTTGTAAAGTTATAATTGTAATTGTAATATTTAATTTATTATGAAATGATTGTAATTGTAATTGTATATATGTAAAATTGTAAAATTGTAATTGTATGTAAAATTCTAAAATTGTAATTGTATTTGTAACTGTATGTAAAATATTTGTAAAATTTTAGTTATAATTGTAATATTTAATTTATTGTCAAATGATTGTAATTGTATATATGTAAAATTATAAAATTATAATTGTAATTCTAATTGTATGTAAAATTCTAAAATTGTAATTGTAATAGTATGTAAAATATTTGTAAAATTGTAATTGTAATTGTAAATTTTAAGTAAAATTCTAAAATTGTAATTTTAATGGTATGTAAAATGTTTGTAAAATTGTAATTGTAATTGCAAATTTTATGTAAAATTCTAAAATTGTAATTGTAATTGTACGTGAAATTATAAAATTGTAATTGTAATTGTAATTCTAATTGTATGTAAAATATTTGTAAAATTTTAATTGTATTGATGTGAAATGATTGTAATTGTATGTAAAATTCTAAAATTGTAATTGTAATTGTATGTGAAATTGTAAAATTGTAATGTAATTGTAATTATAATTGTATTAATGTAAAATGATTTTATTAAAATTTGTAAATTTATAAAATTGGAAAATTGTAAATAATTGTAAATTAATAAATCTAGAGAATTTTCGTAACATAATAAAATTTATAAAATAATGCAAATAAATTCATGTATTTTAGAATTATACTTATTTTATTATGATCTTACATACAAAAAAAAGAATTTTATACAGTAAGTCATTTTTTTTGAGATTAACATAATTGTAAATTATCAAGTGAAATATTGATTTTAACATTAACACAATGCAAATTACCAATTAATTCAAAATACGTATTATAATATTTCGAAAAAAGAGTCTGATAAGTTATAAGGTAATTAAGTCATCTTCTTTATAAAAACCCATCTTAAAAAGTATAAATATTGATGAAATAACACATGTACCATATCGCTCTCGGCTCTCATGATCACCCTCATTATTTTCCAGCTTGCATGGCATGATAACACTATTGTTCTCAAAAATATGTTTTGATCTAGGGTCATGTCTCAATACAAACCACCAATCCCTATCTAACACATCTGGGTAAAAAGACACCTGGTTGCAGTGTTTGGGGAAAACATAGGGCTCCTTAGCTTCATCCCACATATTTCTAAAGTTGATACATGTCAGCCTATTATCATGATCTTCCTTTACATTATTCCGATCAAAGGTGTCCCACCACTTGCACCTAAAAATAGCACATTGGAAAGAAGAGAAATCCACTTCAATGATCTCTTGTACCTTTCCAACGTAACCTAACGTCCCTTGTACTAGGTTTTGATCATGGTTGCTAGATCGACTAGATTGATAGAAATCGACTTCCACTCCACAGTCTTGTTTCATGTGTCCATCATTGGCATTTTCTGTGCGAAAATGGTGTCCATATGCCCACATAGATCGAAACAAATGCACTTAGAAAAAAGTTAAAAAATCATAGTGTCATGTGTTTTATAATAACCCAACAGTTAAAATATGAAATATAGATGTAATTACATTTGAAAGGTGCATTATTAAGTTTCAAATATACATATAAATTAAATAGATTATTACGGAGTTGGTGCACCCAATCCCTACGTTTAGCGCATCCTCTTCAGCACGCGGGTAACAACCGGTTGCACCGTATTTCTCTTTGACTTGGTCAACAACCCAACTGTTGGGGCATATTTTTGGCATATTTTTTTTTAAATGATCGGGATAAGGCACACTTGTACCATTCAACCATCTGAATTCTTTCCTGTCACTATCCCATTTTATCCTCTTTTGTTCGTACAATGCGACCCACGGTTGTGTCGCTTCGGAATTGTAAAGAATGAATTTATTGATTGCTTCAATTTCTGCATTGCTGATGAAATCAAACCGACATTATATAGTACACAGAGATCAAAATATACATTATATCGAAGTTCAACATGAATATTTACTTTGTGTAAATTTGAAAAATTATAAGTCGCTTACTCTTTATCAAGTGCTTTTTTCCATTCGTTTGGAGTAGCCCCCCTTCTATTTTGTCTTCATCCCTTTCATCGTCCTAAATCACCGCACCATGTTTGTTGTCAATATGCTTGATGTAATCACTGGCATAATAGAAAGACTCATACGATATGTACCCCTCTGCCATAGACCCCTCGGTTTTTGCCATTTGTGGAACAAAACCTTTCAATTTCTTCATGTACCTCTCTAAGAAGAACATCCAACGACAAGAAACCACCCCAACTAATTCAACCTCATCTACTAGGTGGATTAGAAGATGAACCTGCAAGTCCATGAAACTCGTCGGTAGTTCCTTCTCAAACATACAAACAATCTCAACTATCTCTTGACACCACCGTGGAATGCTAGCCACATGAATATCCTTTGACATGATCCAACGTACAAATGCAGATAATTTAGATATGGCACATCCTATGTCTTGAGGGAATTCATGTTTCACACACCCATGCACAAACAAAGGATAATGACACTACAAAGTTATAAACATGTCTAATAATATACAAAATTAGTTATGTTTTATGATCCCTGCATGGGATAAAATTTATTAATATAACAAACAATAAAATCATGCTTTTGACATTATACGTGCTCTTAGAAGATTCAAATGGTCATGCGATTTCAACCTCGAAAAATGGTCATATACGGTGAAGCAGTGTCGTAGTGAAGACTCGTATGAATATGAGACCCTCACACCCATTATAACTTCCTTTGCCAAAGAAACATCATCTTTTTTAAAAAATCCATGGGACATCACCTTCTTTGAAATACCATGAATTAGAGGGACCAACGCCTGCCTCTGATCCTGTACTTTCTAATCGTCTTGGCCAATGTTTATTTTTAGTTTTTGAAGTAATAAGATCTTTCCTAACAACCAATGTGTCACTTTGTTTTGATGATATGTGCCTCCATGAAGAAGATGAAACATTTTTAAATATATGCCTGGGATCTAATAAGTGGGTAATCTTAAGATGCTCCCAATATGGGAGGTTATAAAAGATAGATTTCCTTTTCATCCCAATTGGCAATTTATCAACGTAGGTGTCGAAGAATTATAAATCATCGAACATAGACTCCCCATTTCAATCGAACATTTCTATGAAATCCTTCTCCCTCTCTCTCTCATATGCTCTAAGCCATTCAACTAATGTCGTTATTGGAGGCCTTTGGGTTCTCTCTCGTTTACCATTGAAAGCAGATGCTACTCTTCTGTAAGGGTGTTCTTCTGGGAGGAATAGCCTGGAGCAGTCATACACTGGCTTTCATAGGTTGTTGGACCATCTATATTTCAGAGAAGGTCCAAAAAATTTACAGCCAAAATACCCTTTTGTTACAAGACTTGCGAGATTATTGTATACAATTTATATGCATGGCACGTTAAAGAATCTCACATGAAGATCTAAACAATTACAACGAATTAAATAACTAATATACGAAAGAATATTTTTACGGATATAAACAAATCAATAAACATGTAATTTACCAGAGCAAACTCCTAAGCCTGGATAATCATGTGTTGTGTAAGCACATATGCCATACAACATAAAACTCCTCTCGCTGCAATGGGTCTTGATACATCGTATACATTTATCCCATTCCATAATTCCTTCAATTCATCTACCAGTGGTTGTATGTAGAAATCCATATTCTTCACTTGTCTTCTACCAAGGACTATGAGAGCCAACATAAGATGTTCATTCTTCACGAACAACCATGGGGGGATATTGTTATTGATCGCTACTACAGGCCAAACAGAATAGTTGGTTTTCTAGACGGAATATGGGTTGATGCCATCCATGGCTATGTTGAGTCGTAGAATTCGTACTTCATCCTTGAATTTTTTGGGCCATGTATCCTCTATATGCTTCATGGCTATTGAATCAGTTGGGATTCACATAACTCTCAACTCACTTCCATGTGAGGCATGCCATCCCTGCAACATAGCTAATTCTTTGCAACGAAAGAGCCTTTGAATCCTTGGGATTATAAGCATGTGCCTCAATATATTAAAAGAAGGACCACATGATTTACACTTCTTTTTTGATTTATCATACCTGTCATGCCCACATTTCAGACATATCTCTTTGTATGCATATTCTCCTCTATATAGAATACAATCATTTGGACATGCATGATATGATATGTACTCAACACCCAACATTTTCAACAATTTCTTTGCCTCTTCACAGCTACCGGGCAAGACATTATCACTTGGAAGAACCTTATCTTTGAATAACCTGTAGTTGATGATCATGGAAAAATATATTAATAAATGTACATTAATGCCGATATAATTATTAACATTCATAAAATTTACCATTTGTAATGTTCATTGTGTATTGATTATATTTCTCAAATTTATATAAGGGAGGAATTTATGGTAACTTACCTCAAAATTTCTGAGAAACATGCATTCGACAAGCCAAACTTTGCTTTCAAGTTGTACAGTAACATCGTTGTCCCCAACTGGGTATACTTTGACTGACTGCCAGGTCCAAAGAGAGGGGTGGTGGAAGCAAATTTAAGGCTTTCAAAAAAGGTGTCAATGATATGAGAATCATCCCCTAGCTGAACATCATTTTGGAATGCATCTAACAACATTGTCTCCATGGTAGTAGTATCCCTTAAGTAATCATCCATACAAACCTCTATTTGATTGCCTCCATTGCCAGCTTGTGAAGAACTAATATTGCTGTAGTCATTCCTAATTGGTGAATCTGACCGTAGCAGGAATTGAAACGGTGGTTGATTCAACCATTCTTGGTATCGTTCCTCTCCATTTTTTTATCTTAATTTAGCCTTCTCTAGATTTGACATTGTCGTGGGGTGCAACTGAAGATGGTAGGTAGGTCGCCCATCATTAGTAGAATCCTAATAATTTCAAAAAATATATTTGAACATGATTAGTACAAAACCTATGATATCAATTAGTAAGAACGTTGACAATGCATGATTAATTTGTTTGACATTGAAATAATTACATTAATATACCAAACAATTATTATTACAATCATTGTCCCAGGATTCTGGCTAGAAGATGCAATATTGTTACAATTGGTAGGTTGGAGCGGATGTCCATTTTCATCTAACAAATGCACCTTGCGGTATGCTGCTCCTGATAAGAGCTTCCGATGTTTTGGAGTTGTTTGAATATTTTGTGCATCTGAACTCGATTTTGCATTTGCATGAACCCGCAAATTTGTATACATTATAAATTTTATTTATAAGATGATTAACATGGATAAAAAACATAAATTCAATTAGATAATGAAAATATAAATAAAATATGAAGTAATTATTACGTCTCAAGATGGATAGGGAGAATTTCGCGATGGACTTTGAGAAATATTATGGAACGAGCTGGATTTTGAATAATTTTTCTTTTGATATAATTATGATATTTTCTCCCTGCATTTGAGAAAAATCGACAATAAATTTTAGTGCACACACCTAAAAGTAATTTTGGTGCCTTAAAAATGGAATTATTGTTATCGGTGCTAATGTATAGTTAACCGCACCAGTGCATTTTAGTTTGCGCACTGGTGCGGTGTTATTAATTGACGCACCAGTGATGAAAAGCCACAAATTAAAAAATGCAAATTTATTTTTTCTAAGTGAAAAAAGCGGTAAATTGAAAAATGGGCGGCAAAATATTTTCGAAAATCTAATTTCATAAAACAATTCTTTAAATACTAAACAATTTTCATTATTTCACTAATTTTGCAAAAAAATTCAGCCAGAGATTTGCACGAGACATACTTGGAGCAAGAGAGCACAAGAGCACTGTGGAGTAGCGAAATACTTTCGAATAAAACTATTCAGATTATCAGAATTCCAAACCTCTAGTGATTCAAACCCTGTGGCATAGAATTTTAAACGATCTCGTGATTAAATTTTGTTGTTTTTTTTTACATTTTTTGCAGTAAGTAAAAAATTTAGATTTGTTGTTCATTTTCAGAAAAAAAAACAAAAAAATCCATTTTATCCTAAATCATTCATTATTATTATTATTATTTTTTCTGCCCTTGCTTCTTCCTGTTTCTGTGATTTCATAATTAGGGCTTTTTACTTTAGATTTATAGGTTTTGTATTTATATATATATAGGCCTATGACATCTAACCCACCGGACGACTTGCATAGTCGAATCCCAATCCATTTCGGTCCTTGCGTCAATTTTTAAAAAAATAATTTTTTGTTAATCGATGCGCCCTGCGTACCCTAGCGCACCGATGCGCTGGATTATCACAACGCACCACGCACATACTGCTTGATAAAATATTTAAAAAATATTTGTTTTAATCCGTGCACCATATGTAAAATAGGGCAACGCATCCCGCACGTACTGTTTGGAAAAAACAATATTTTATTTTGTGCTAATCAGTGCACCATGTAACATATAACACACCGTTTCTCCTTGTTGACAAAGAGCATCGTACGGTGGTCCCCTGTTTGCGCGGGGCGTTTATAAGAATAGGCCACACCGCCCCCTCCATGACATCATATGCTAAAAAACTAACATTAGACAATTTTTTTTGTTTTGTTTGTGTTAATTGGTGCGGTGGTTAACATATAACACACCGGTGCTCATTGTTGACATAGAGCACCGTATGATGTTTTATACTGTTTTGATGGTGCGTTTATAAGAACACGACGTACCGATGTCATGGCGTACAACATTAAAAGCGCAATAGTTTCTTGTTATTTTTTTTACCTGAAAAGTTAATGATTTATTTATAAATTATATTAATGAATGATATGGTACATGTTTCATATTGATAAAAAAATGGCTGACAAGATATCAAGTAACAAAAATACTGATAACACATCAAGAAAAGCAAAAAAGGCAAGTTCTTTGTAAATTCTTTACAAAAAATATTATTTTTGAAGTATATGTAAGTTTTGCTAATATGTATTGTTTACTCTGTATTATGCAGAGCCACAAAATGAGGAAGCTCGATAAGATTATTTTTGATCTAGGACCAGAAGAGCATAAAATCTTGATGGAAAAATTGCAAAAGGATGAATCAGGTGAATGAAAAAGTACTATCGATCCAATACGAGTTTTTTTTTTAATTTTCATTAATAATATACTTAAAATTATAAGATAACATGTTTCAAACAATCTATTAATTCACATATGTTTAATGTTCTATAGGGACCAACAACTTAGAAAATGAATGTTGTTCTAAGAAAAGAAAAAAAATAGATCATGCAAATGAAAATGAATTGCTCCTTAGCTCATCTGGAGTGGTGTTGGAGGTTAACGAAAGGGGGAAATTTTTTTACAAAAGTTTGAGGGATCTAGCAGAACGAATGTATAGATGTTCTTTCCACTTACAATACAAAAATCAATACAATGATTCGAAGAACCAAATTTTATCTAAACTACAGGAAGAGTTTCCAGAGAATTGGTCAATGAGACATGTCAAACTTTTAATAGCAAAAACGTACAAAAAAAAGAAGAAGGAATGAAAAAATAATATTCATTTAAATGTTTTTCTAGAATTATTTATAAATATAATTTATACATATCACTTTTGTTATATTTACTTTTCATATATCAATATAAAAATTAAATATTTTATTTTCATGTTACATTTTCAGGAATATTATGAAAATCTCAAAAGATGAACGAGCTGATATCATAAATATGCCAATAGGAATGTCCAAAAAGGTGTACTAGGAGATGGTCAAAGAAATGGACAAAATTGCATTATGGGAGGAGCCATCTCAACAACAACGTGCTTCAAATGTAATATGTAATCATTTAATTTTTTGATCATTAGGTACAATAGATAAACAATTTAGCATTAAATATTAATTTTCAAGTATTTTCTTACAGAAAAGAAAATGGAATCCATTCAGCACATAAAACATGACGATAGGGAAGAAAATGGATGATATCTAAGTTTGTGAGTAATTGTTACTTCCTTATAACAACCTAACTGGATTTCATTTTTGTATATTTTAATTTCTTTTACAACAATTATCATTCAATGTCTTCAAATATGTACTAACATACAAAGAAGAACCATCAGAGGAATTGATTGACATTGGGTTAAATATGGGTTGTGAGTATATGTTGGCATATCAGAAATTAATTGTGGAATTTGTAAGCATCTATCGATATTGTTTTACTTAGCTCCATCTATAATTAATATAACAAAAAAATATTTTATATTAAATATATGATTTGTTATGGGGTATAAAACTTGTAGGAAACAAAGTATGGAACTGCGCCAATAGATGAATTCTTGAAAGATGGCATGAAATTTGGTTTTGAAAGAATGTGTATAGTTCATGAGTCAATTGTTGCTATGGTATGCCATTTCTTTTTTATTTACATTGATGTATATTATTTAATATTGCAATATTCATTATTCTCACCAATATATATACACTCATTACAATTTATTTTTATGTTTGTAGATGGAAGGTGAAGAAGAAGAAAACAATCAACACCGTGAAAAAAACATTCATCAAAATAACCCAAGTCATGGAAGTAGCTCAAGCAGTGACAGTATTTTAAGCGAAGAATGATGATCATTATGTTTGGATATCAAAGCAAGGTGTTGTATTTTCTAAAATATTTGTCTGTGAAATCAAATATTATATTTAATGTAATGGACATAGTGTCCCAATTGAAAGACAAAGGGATACCAATAACTGTCCCATTTTGTATGACAAAGACTGTCTTATTCATATATATATAATTAAATATGTTTTAATTTATTCTATTGCGTTCTCCATTGTCGCTGTGAAGTGTAACACCACTGATTAAATTTATGGATGATTAAATAATATAATGAAGAGATGTGAAATTATCTAATGATATGATATAACAAATTAATCCAAACATCACATTCAAATGCACTAATAAAAATTTAATTGATATGAATATTATTATAAGATATGTGTCATCTTTTGATGAATAATGAATTTAAAAAAATCGCAATAATTATGATATGATATAACAAAGTAATCCAAACATCACATTCAAATGCACAAATAAAAATTTAATTGATATTAATATTGTTATATGAAATGTGTCGACTTTTGATGAATAATTAATTTTAAAACATCACAATAATTGCACTGTTACAGGTCAATGTTTCTAAAAAATACAAAATGAACACCGGTGCGTGTCAGTTATTGTACATCGGTGCGTTTGTATTAGAAATCACATGTCAGTTACTGTACATCGGTGTGTTTGTATTATAAAGCGCACTGGTGTGTTTCTACGACCTATGGGCATGACACAAATACCAATACCAATTATAACTCTCGGTTCATTTGTGCGATACTGCGCACCAGTGCGTTTATGTGAGACTGCTCACCGGTGCGTTTGTATGACCTATGGGCACCGCAAAAATACCAATACGAATTAAAACATTCGGTGTGTTTGTATAATACTACACACTGGTGCGTTTCTATAATACTATGAACCGATGTGTTGATACGACCTATGGGCACTGCACAAATCCCAATACCAATTAGAACGAACCAATGCGTTGTATCACCTATAGTAAGCCTGGTGTAGTTTTAGACCTTTACGGTCTGGTGCATGCACCTTCGACTGCCCCGGGCCGACCGTATGGATGATGTGTGCCGGTGCGTTGACACCTGAAAAGCTCACCGATGAAAAAAAAATCCATAATAACCTCCAGTCGCCCAGTTTTTTTAGTTTTATTGAAAGTCTGTTAGAAGCTCTGCCAAAACCTCCGTTACAAAAAACAGATGTTGTAGCAAATGTTTTTTTGATAATTTTGGCCAATTTATGACACTATAAACCTCATTTATAACCTCCGCTAGAGGGTCTTTTCCTTGTAGTGCTCTAAACATGATCAAACCATCTGCTATGAGACGATAGTCCACATCCTTTGCTCTTGTACCTATACCTTTACATGTACCTATACCTATACATGTAACTATACCACTACATGTACCAGTACCTGTACCATTCTCTGTACCTGTACCACTTCCTGTACTTGTACTCTGCTGCAATTTGTGCTTGATCCCCATATACCTGACATCTTGCTGACCTGCTTGCAAGATCCTATCTTGTAAATATGTCCCATAAGAACTCATAAATTCTATATGATTCACCTGTATTTGCCTGCTAAGAGCATATGCAACCATGTTCTCTTTACCTTTAATATATCTGATCTCAAAGTCGAACTCACTGGTCGTGGCCAACCATATAGTTTTCCTAGCATTCAAATTCGGTTGGTCAAATAGATATCACAATCCGCTGTGATCACTCATCAATTAAAATCGTCTACCCAGAAGATAGTGCCTCCACATATTCAATGCATAAATGAAAAATTCCAAATCAAGATCATGTGTCAGATAGTTCTACTCATGCTCATTTAGTTTTTGTGACTCATAACATACTACCTGTCCTTCCTGCATAAGGACTTCACCAAGCCCTCTCTTGCAAGCATCTATACATACCAAAAACTCTTTGTTCGGATCTACGATCTTCAACAATGGAGCATGTGTCAACAACTGCTTTAACTACTCAAAATTGGCTGCACATTCGTCTGCCGATTCAAACTTCTTACCTTTCCTTTGCAATGATGTGATAGGATAAGAAATCTGTGATAATTTCCTGATGAACCTCCTGTAATAAACTGCTAACGCCATGAATGATATTACCTCATTCACATTCCTAGGAGCTTCCCTCTTCATGATAGCTTTATGTTTTCTTGACCCACTGCTTTGCCTTCCTTGGAAACAACATGTCCCAAGTAATGTACCTCTGTCTAAAAGAAAATGCATTTGCTAAGCTTAACATACAACTGATTCTCTCTTATCAATCTCAACACTATTGTTAAATGTTCGACATGCTCTTCTTCATTTTTAGAATATACCAATATATCATCAATGAACACAATAACAAACTTGTCTAGATAAGGATGTAACACACTATTCATCAAGCATAAAAATGTAGCTAGAGCATTAGTCAAACCGAAAGGAACTACAACAAACTCATAATGCCCATACCTGGTCCAGAAGGTTGTCTTGTAGATGTCTTCTTCTTTAATGCATACCTAAAGATATCCCGATCTCAGATGAATATTCAAGAACACTGCTATTCCCTTAAACTGATCGAACATGTCATCAATCCTTGGAAACAAATACATGTTATTGTTGGTCACTTTTTTCAACTGTCTGTATTCAAGGCAGAACCTGAGCATACCATATTTCTTCTTCACAAAAAATATTGGTGCACCCCAAGGTGATACACTTGGCCTAATGTATCCCTTGGCAAGAATCTTCTTCAACTGCAACTTTAAATCTACCAGCTCTAGTGTTCCGATCTTGTAAGGTGCCTTAGATGATGGTGCTGCCCTTGGTACCAACTCAACAAAAAATTCTACTCCCCTGTGAGGTGGAAACTCTAAAATATCTACAGGAAATACATCCTGAAACTTTTGTAGAACTGGGTACCTACTCAAAACATATGCATCCTCAACTTCCTTACTTTTATCACTAGAAATATGCACTGCAAATAACACACACCCTTTCCTGTGACTACACTTGGCCTGCATAGTTGTAACCATTCTCATTGATGTTGCTTTCTTCTTACCCCGCAAGACTCTTTGTTCCCCATTTTCATCAAAACACTCAATGCCCTTGTCATAACAATCCACCTTGGTCATATGAATATACAACTAATCGATACCCAAAAGCATGTTATATGATCCCAATGGTAATACATTCAGATGAGTTGAGGTAGGCGTACCATTCAAGTCAAATGCATAAGCTCTTACCCAATGATGAACTCTCTTCTTGGTACATGTATCCAATTGCATTAGCCATCACTCTACATGCACTTCCTTTTTCAAACCAGACTTATCCACCAGGTTAGGTGATTTGAATATGGGAAAAATTGTTATTTCTATGCAAGCTCCCTCATCAGTATTAAAAATGTGTTTAAGGATCGACTCATGTTAACCATTTGTGAAGGGGTTAAAATTTCAAGTTTCATGTGTTTTTAATGATCAAATTATGATTTAATTAAAAATTAAAAACTCATATACAACAAATGAAATGCAGAAACATAACTCACAACAATCACATAACACAATGGATGATGATGTAGTTCACCCCTCCTAGGCTACATCTCCATGGACCTGCTTTAACTAGCTAGGCCCTCTTGGGATTATAAGTAAAATTCCTGATTACAAGCACCAATATTTCTCTAATGGTTTTATTATTATTATTCCATTGGCTTCAGAACACTCAAATACCCTAAAAATTACTATTCAATCTCTGAATTTGGTTACCATATCCTTTAGGCTTGACCTCCAACCCCGGTGGCCATGGGCTTGTTTAATCTCCAAAGTGACAAAATCACCTTCAGATGTGATCCAACGCCTTTGAAAAATGTACCACTATGTTCAGAGCATAAAATACATAAAAAATTGACTATTCATGCACTTCATTTGGCCTTCAGCTGATCTGGGCATGGCCTTCCCTCCTGGTGGCCCTAATATTCAAAATTCTTCAAGTGACCAAAAACACTTGTATATTTGCTCCATTGCCTCTAAAATCAATTCCAATGGATTCAGAGCATGCCAATATGCTAGGAATGACTATCCTTGAGCCAAAATTGATCAGAAATTGACCAAGATAAGCCTCATTATAGTTTCCCTTAGATTCTGCCTCTAAATCTGGAAAACTGCCAGTTAGCTCTGCCAAATTTGGGGAATCCGTCGAAATTCTACCAACTACTAACTGAATATTAATTATGGATAAGCTACACTTAATAGTGCTAAGTGCACATTAATCCACACTTAGTGGAAGGCATTGGGTTGAGGTTTTATGGTAGGGTCACATGAGGAGGAGGGCTGGCCCGCTCCTTTCCTCCGCCCTCCGAAGTCCGCATACAGTTCAAATAGACGTTCCACGCCTTCACTTTCAAATTTGAAGTCTGTGGTTTATTGGAAATGGGGGTGCTTAGGGGGAGGTCATGGTGTCAAACCTGGACCTCACCCCTCCATGCATGTTTTTGCAACATCAAATACACATTCACCTTATAATATGAGCCATCCCACCATATATATATATGCTCCAAATAATATTTTCCACCATAAATTTAATTCAACCCGCAAAATTTGGTTATATGGCTTACCACGTAATGTTTTCCCACATAATAATTACGCTATCCAAACTATGGGTTTAAACCATTGCCACCGTTTTAATAAATAATTTGGGTTTTGGTTTTGGTTTTAAAACAATATGTGTGGAAATTAATAATTAATAAGGTTTGAATTATATATATATATATATATATAGATATTAATCCAACTTTACTAGTTAAAAAAAAAAAAATCTATCACATAAAATTTCATGAACCCAAACTCAACCTTTAGGACATTGGGAAATTTTTACCTTCACAAACCAAACTGGAAAATTCAATTGTGCCACTTGTCACAGTTCCACTGGGCTAAAAACTGAAGAAGATTCTCTACATGCTGACTGGACTATCATGTCATCAGCTGTACCTGTTCTGCAATTTTTTTTTTTAAATTTGCTTGTTCTGAACGATGATTAGCGGATCATAACTCCTTCATCCGAACTCGATTTTCAATGAAACGAGTTGTGTTGGATTCCTTGAGATGGGTCAGTCGCTGTGATTCTAGTTTGGTGACATTATGAGCACTTTCAGTTTTGAGCTAATTTTTGCCCCAGCTCCAGATTCCGATCGCACCTTCCCACTGACATGCTTTTGGACCCCCAAAAGATGATTATCTCATGAGTGTTGAACACTCTTATGTTTCCCAACTTATATAATCTTGATTCTAATTTGATAAATCACCTTGAAAACCACTTTTCCACTGACATGCCTTTCTTTTCCTTGCAAATGGCTTGGCTCTTCAACCACTGTTCTGCTTTTGCTGTTGACCCAATCCAACACTTGTTGGCTGTTTGCTGATATAAAATTTTTGCTTTACCAAATCTATTCCGCGGTGCCTTCCCTCTGAGAATCATGTTCCTCCTTTGCACAATGAGTGAACTACAATAATGAGTTCCAACATCAGTAAAAATAAGAAAAAAATGACCATTCTTTTACATCCACGGTTCCAAATTCCACATTTGGAAGAATTCATTCGCCATCTCCTTCTCTTCTTGGTGTCAACACGTAAATTAGTCTACAATGGATGAAAATTTTCTTGACATCTTGTCACAAACATAAGATATTCAGATTCAACCATCAATCTGAAAAACACTTCATGCAAGTAACATAACTTGACGACATATCCTCTTGCTCCTTCAAAGCAAAAAATTTCACATCATGTCAAAATTGCAATGTACTCTCACATCTCGGTGTACAAACTCATCGACCAAACAAAATTCGAAAAAACATGCCTCTTTAAATGACTAACTCTCAAGTCAAGCATAAGCATGCATAACAATTTGACGATTCTTTTCCCAAAACAAAATGAATTTCACATCTTATGAAACACTTCGTCAAAATATCCTTTTCATCTTTGGAGATGAAATCCACTCTTCCAAGTTGATATGACATGCATGTAACACAAAATTGACCAACACATGTCGACACTCATGCATGTGCAAATGATCAACACTCTCAAGTTGACAACATACATGCTAAACAAATCAATTGACCAACACAAGTCAATTACTCATGCAAGTTCAAGCACAATGAAACCATCAAAATTCCACTGTTCATACACACAAAATCTCATGCATTTATACCATTCTTCAACTCTCTCACAAGTACAATCATAAGTACAAGAACTCCATTCATATGTACATGTGCTCAAAGCTGAAATGAACAAATTTTGCTGCAATAAAGTGAGTCAACATACTCCACTTTTAAAACACCTTCTTGGCATAAACATGCAACATGCATTCAATTGGAAAAGAATGCATCAACATCAAAAGACATGAAAAGCCTTAATTGGATAAGAAATATAACCATCTCTTACCAAACCATTTCAATGTTGCTTCTTTCAGCTGCACATCATCATCATGCGAATCATCTTGACCCACATCAATTATGAAGTCTTCTTTTCCATTCTGTCCATTCTCTTTCTCCACCTTCTTCAAATGTCGTGGATGAATTTTTGGATACAAGTCCAACTCCTGTCTACAAGATGACTTTGCTTATGGTAATGAGTGCAAAACTATTGCCTCTTCTTTTCAACAAGGTTTGCTTGGTCTTTGGATTTCTGCCTCCTTTGTTTTAAAAGCTTCCTGTGCATGGTTATATTCTTCCAACATCTTGAAACATTATGGTTTTTCAAACCACAAAAGGAACATGCAACTTTTCTCCAAATATTATGTGAAAATTTTCCATGTTTATCATAATCAAAAGAAACTTGATTAAAAGCAGATTTATACCTTGAACATTCACCTTTGTCGCCTTCTTGAGGAGGTGAATTTGATGAGCTAATAGCTCTCTTTGGAATACCAACAATGCATTCAATGAATTTAGAGCTTTCAACATCATCTTGTTTGCCATTCTCATTAGCTGCATGCTTATGAGCACCTTCTTGCAA
The DNA here is from genome assembly GCA_034641835.2 of Pinus albicaulis. NCBI lineage: Eukaryota > Viridiplantae > Streptophyta > Pinopsida > Pinales > Pinaceae > Pinus > Pinus albicaulis. Next base: position 777,323,983 of record CM076573.1, on the reverse strand, counting down.
AGTGGGTGTAAAACTGTTGGATTCCTCATGAACACAATCTTCACAAGCTTGAGGTAATGAACAAGAAATGAAAGTCCTTCTTGAAACATCTTAATGTGCCTCAGCTTTAGAGCTTTCTCCATCATGTTGTCCATAACCAAGACCCAAATACTTAGGCCTTTCCTCAACAACAATTGACTCAACTATGCCTTGTGCATGTTTGCCTAATCCTTTACCTTCATAGCCCATCTTCATCAATAATTTGGACCCTATTCCTCTAGTGTGTCTTTAAAAAGAACCTACACGTTCATTTTGAAAGGAAATTGAAGATAAAATTGAATTGCATACCTCTTTTTCAAGCACATGCTTGGCTAAGGCTTCCTTGGCATCATGGATTTGAGTCTCCATCTCATGCATCCTTTCAAGGTTCTCATTTGCAATATGGAGCTGAGTCTCCATCTCATGCATCTTTTCAAGAAGCTCTTTCTTCTCCTCCTTCATGGAAATTAATTGCTCTTGAAGTTTAATACTCTCCCTCTTATCTTCATACTTCTCTTGCATCCTATCAATCATGATGTAGAGTTTCTGCAACTTCTCTTTATCAAATAGATTTTGTAATGAATATTTACTAGAAGCATCACTTAATGAAACTACCATCACACATGCAATGCATACAAAGCTTCTTTGCTGTGATTTGAGAATTGAATTCTCAATTTTGATCTTCTTCTCCTTCACACACAAACTTAGCAAACTTTTAAATTCTCCTTACACAAATTCAACAACCAATAAGTACTATAGAAGAATTAGCTAACCTTGGATAAAATTAGCTAAAATTTTGCTCTGATACCAACTTGATCTGAATATGGGAAAACTTTTTATTGCTATGCAAGCTCCCTCATTAGTATTAAAAATGTGTTTAAGGATCGACTCATGTTAACCATTTGTGAAGGGGTTAAAGTGTCAAGTTTCATGTGTTTTTAATGATCAAATTATGATTTAATTAAAAATTAAAAACTCATATACAACAAATGAAATTCATAAACATAACTCGCAACAATCACATAACATAATGGATGATGATGGAGTTCACCCCTCCTGGGCTACATCCCCATGGACCTGCTTTAAATGGCTAGGCCATCTTGGTATTATGAATAAAATGTATGATTACAAATACCAATATTGCTCCAATGGTTTTTATGTCTATTCCATTGGCTTCATAACACCCAAATACCCCAAAAATGACTATTGAATCTCTGAATTTGGTTTCCAGCTCCTCTAGGCTTGACCTCCAACCCCGGTGGCCATGGGCTTGTTTAATCTCCAAAGTGACAAAATCACCTTCAAATGTGCTCCAACACCTATGAAAATTGTATCAATATGTTCAGATCATCAAATACATCAAAAATTGACTATTTATGCACTCCATTTGGCCTTCAACTGATTTGGTCATGACCTTCCCTCCTGGTGGCCCTAAGCTTCAAAATTATTCAAGTGACCAAAAAAACCTGTATATTTGCTCCATTTCCTCTGCAAGTTGTTCCAATATATTTAGAGCATGCCAATATGCTAGGAATGACTATCCTTGAGCCAAAACTAGTAAAAAATTGACCAATATAGGCCTCATTAATGTTTCCCCTAGATTTTGCCTCTAAATCTGGAAAACTGCTAGTTAGCTCTGCCAAATTTGGAAGTGGCGCTAAATTTGGGGAATCCATCGAAATTCCACCAACTGCTAACTAAAGATTAATTATGGATAAGCTGCACTTAATGGTGCTAAGTGATCATTAATCCGCACTTAGTGGAAGGCGTTGGGTCCGTTAGAAAATTATATATTACAGAGCAATGCAACATGTAAAATATGCAGAAACACAAGCACACAAAACACATAAAACCAGAGACACACATATATACGTGGTTCACCTAGTTTGGGCTACGTCCACCCCGAACAACCAGTCCTTCCTTTCTATTATCCATCAAAATGAAGAGACACAACCTACAACAGATCTGCTGTAATATCCTCTGTTCTCTCTCAGAGTCTCCCTGTCTGTTTCTCGCTCTGAGAATACACATACAATACACAGCTGCAATACAATACCCTCATACAAAGTGAGGGGTTTCCTTATAGGGAAAAAAACCTTAAAATAAACATAACTTCTACTGTCAGATAATCCACCTAATGAATGACCCAGATTGACTAGAAATTACTATACTTTTACAAGGAAATTTTACATCTGTTTTTAGCTTTGGGGGCACTGCCCCCGAAACCCTCGCCGGGGGACCGCTGGCCCCCAGACCCCCCAGCCGGAGGGTCAGCCCCCCTGGACCCCGTGGGGGGGGGGGGGGACAAGTCCCCCCTGCTACAGGGGTGTACATTTTTCCTGGGTTATACATCCGGCTAAAACAAGGATCTCTTAGTCAGGATGAAAATCAGGCTTCACACCCAACAATATCCCACTTGGAGACTGATTGTAGCAACTGCATCACTGCTTCATTTGTTGGACAATAACTCCTCTTTGGACCTGGCTGTTTCTCATATTTATCGTCATCCTTGAAGACCAATTGAAACTAAGCATATTCTCAGTTTCTCCTTGGTTACAACTTTTGTTAGCATATCTGTAGGATTCTGGCTAGTGTGTATCTTTTCCAGCTTCAACTGTCCATCTTCCAATACTGACCGTATTAAATGGTACTTGAGCTATATGTGTTTAGTCCTGGAACGAAATGCTGATTTCTTTGCAAGATGAATGACACTTTGGCTATCACTGTATAATGTGCCCATATCATGATTCTTACCTAATTCATCCATAAATATTTGTAAACAAATCATTTCTTTACTAGCCTCTGTAGCAGCAACATACTCTGCTTCTGTTATTGAAAGTGCAAAAACACTTTGGATTTTTGAAACCCAAATAACATCTGTTCCACCTATAGTAAATACATATCCTGTAGAGCTCCTCCTGTTATCTCTGTCACCTGCCATATCTGCATCAACATATCCCTGTAGAGCAATGTTTGAGCCACCAAAGCATAATGCTTGATTTGTGGTACCTCTCAAATATCTGAGAATCCGTTTCATTTCCATCCAATGTTTTTTTCCTAGATTGTTCATGTACCTGCTTACAACTCCCACTGCATGTGCAATATCAGGCCTTGTGCAGACCATTGCATACATTAAGCTTCCAACTGCTGATGCATATGGAACTTTAGACATGATATAGTCCATTTCTTCTTCGGTCTTGGGGCACATCTCCTTACTAATTTTGAAATGGCTAGAAAAAGGTGTACTAACTGGTTTTTCATTCTGCATATTAAATCTTTTCAACACCTTTTGTATGTACTCATTTTGAGATAGTGTTAATTTGTGATTTTTCTTGTCTCTACTTATTCTCATACCAAGGATTTATTTTGCAGCTCCCAAATCCTTCATTGCAAATGAATTTGCCAATTTTCTTTTGAGCACATTTATTTCCTGCATGTTAGACCCTGCAACAAGCATGTCGTCTACATACAATAAAAATATAATATAGCTGCCAACATTTTTCTTTTTCAGATAAACACAATGATCAAAGTGACATCTAGTATAACCTTGTTCAGACATAAACCTGTCAAATTTTAGATACCACTGCCTTGGAGCCTGTTTTAAGCCATACAAGATCTTCTTTAACTTGCACACTAATTTTTCTTTCCCTTTGACCTCATATCCTTCTGGTTGCTCCATATAGATCTCTTCTTCCAAATCTCCATGGAGAAATGCTGTCTTTACATCTAACTATTCAAAATGTAAATCTTTCGCTGCTACAAGACTGAAAATAGTTCTGATTGAAGTCATCTTAACAACATGAGAAAATATTTCATCAAAATCAATACCTTTATTTTGTGCAAACCCCTTCACCACAAGTATAGCATTGTACCTTTGTTTTCCTCCATCTTCTTCCTTCAGCCTGTAAACCCATTTATTTTGCAGTGTAGTTTTACCTATAAGAAACCTGACTAAGTCCCAAGTCTGGTTATGCATTAAGGAGTCCATCTCTTCTTCCATGGATAGCTCCCACTTCTTCCTGCTTTCAACTTGCATTGCTTCTTCATAACATCCGGGTTCACCAGAATCAGTCAACAATAAGTAATATAATGAAGGAGAGTATCGTTTAGGGGGTCTACTTATCCTGGTAGATGTTTTGACACCACTTTCAGGGGTTTGAGGTGCCTGTTTCTGTTGTGGTGGTTGCTGTTGTTGTGGCTGTTGACTATTATTATTTTTAGGCACCTTTACTTTTTCTGTGATCTCATCAAGAACTGTGTATTCTTTGTTTTCTTTTTCCTGCAACTGATTCTTATACAAGAACTTTACATTGAATATTACATCTATGCTCCTAATGATTTTGTGATTTTTATAATCATATAAGCGATAACCAAAATCATTAACACCATATCCAATAAAGGTACATTTCTTTGATTTTTCCTCAAGCTTTGTTCTATTTTCTTTATTAATATGGACAAAGGCCTCACAGCCAAAAGGCTTTAAAAAAGAGTAGTTTACCTTTTTACCTGTCCATGCTTCCTCTGGAATACCACCATCTAAGGAACTTGAAGGCCCTCTGTTTACTAGATAAACAACAGTATCTACAGCATCTGCCCAAAATTGTAAAGGCAATCCTGCATGCAATCTCATGCACCTTGCACGCTCCATGATTGTTCTGTTCATCCTTTCTGACACACCATTTTCTTGTGGTGTTCTTGAAACTGTCTTCTCTCTACGAATTCCATGCTCTGAACAGTACCTATCAAACTCTTTGCTGCAATATTCACCTCCATTGTCTGATCTGAGACACTTCAACTTCTTTCCTGCCTCAATCTCAACCAAAGCTTTCCATTTCTTGAAAGTATCAAATACATCAGATTTATTCTAAATACAATAAATCCAAGTTTTTCTAGTTGCATCATCAATAAAAGTAACATAATAACGAGAGCCACCAAGAGATGATACCTGAGCAGGTCCCCATACATCTATATGCACAAGCTCTAATTTTTCGCTCTTCTTTTCTTTCCCAACTCTGAGAAATCTGACTCTCTTCTGTTTTCCATAAATGCAATTCTCACAGAAATCCAAATCAACATTCTTCAAACCCGACAACAAATTTCTTGAGTGAAGAATCTTCATCCCCTTCTCACTCATGTGTCTGAGCCTATGATGCCATAATGCTGCATCTGATCCTTTGGAAGTTAAAGCATTAACAGAGTTAGAAATACCATTGCATAAATACAATGTACCAACCTTTTCACCTTTTGCTATTACCAGGGCTCCTTTGGTGACCTTCCAAGCTTTATTTGTGAAAGTTGTCACACAACCTTCACCACCTAACTGCCCTGTTGAAATCAGATTTTTCTTTAGATCTGGAACATGCCTTACCTCCTTTAGTAGCCATTGGTTTCCATTCTACTATTTTACAAGAACCTTACCCATTCCAACAATTTTACAGGGTTTATCATCACCCAAACGAACTTGTCCAAAATCTCCTTGAACATAGTCATGAAAATATTTCTTATCAAGTGTGGCATGGAATGAGGCCCCTGAATCTACCACCTAGGAATCAGTAACATTTTCGAACGAAAGAATCAAAGCATCTTGTAACACATCACCTGTCACATTTTCTTCATGATTGTTTTATTGCTGTGCACCTCCTTCTTTTCCCTTCCGAGATCTACAATATTTCTTTAGGTGTCATTTCTTTCCGCATTTCCAGCACACTATCCCCGATCTGGACTTGGATCTGCCTTTCCTTGATTTACTGCAACATCCTGAGCTCTTTCCTCTTTCCATTCTTCTTCCCCTAGACTCTGCACTCAAAGCATTAATCGATGTCTCACCGGAGCTTTTTCGTTGCATTTCCTCGCTAAGACCTACAACATCATCAAGCTTTAAAGTACTAGATCCAAAGACAAAGTTACTAATGGCCATAAATAAACCATTCCAGCTTTCTGGAAATGAGACCAGAAATAAAAGAGCCGTAACTTCATCATCAAATTTTACCCCTACAAAACTTAATTGACTGGTAACTGTATTAAAATCATTTAAATGGTCTGCAACAGATCCACCTTCCGACATCTTTATATTAAATAAACGTTTCATAAGAAATATCTTGTTTGAGGCCGAGGGTTTTTCATATAATTTCTCCAATGCCTTAATCAAACCCTTTGTTGTTGTTTCCTTCGAAATATTGAAGTCTACCGACGCCGCGATGCACAACCGTATTGTTCCGAGTTCCTTTCTATTGAGAATCTCCCATTCTGCGTCTGTCATAGCCGTCGGCTTCTTTGTTTTTCCGCTCAATGGTAGGTACAGATCTTTCTAATACAGATAATCTTCCATATGCATCTTCCACAGTGGGAAGTTTTGGCTATTAAATTTCTTGTCCCTAAACTTACCATCTTCCGCCATTTCTCCCACTCGAACCAGGAACCCTTCTTTCCCGCGAGTTTATCAACCAAATAGACCTTCAGCTTTGATACCAGTTGTTAGAAAATTATATATTACAGAGCAATGAAACACGTCAAATATGCAGAAAACATAAGCATACAAAACACATAAAACTAGAGAGACACAAATATACGTGGTTCACCCAGTTTGGGCTACATCCACCCTGAACAACCAGTCCTTCCTTTCTATTATCCAGCAAAATGAAGAGACACAACCTACAGAAGATCCGCTGTAATATCCTCTATTGTCTCTCACAGTCTCCCTATCTGTTTCTCGCTATGAGAATACACATACAATACATAGCCGCAATATAATACCCTCATACAAAGTGAGGGGTTGCCTTCTAGGGAAAAAAACCCTAAACTAAACATAACTTCTACCGTCATACCATCCGCCTAATGAACAGCCCAGATTGACTAGAAATTACTATACTTTTACAAGGCAATTTTACATCTGTTTTTAGCTTCGGGGGCGCTGCCCCTGAAACCCCCGCCGAGGGACCATTGGCCCCCAGACCCCCCAGTCGGGGGGTCAACCCCCCCGGATCCCGCGGGGTGACAAGTCCCCCCCGCTGCAGGGGTGTACAGTTTTCCTGGGGTATACATCCGGCTAAAACAAGGATCTATTAATCATGATGAAAATCAGGTTCCACACCCAACAGGGTCGAGGTTTTATGGTAGGGCCACATGAGGATGAGGGTTGGCTCGCTCCGTTCCTCCTCCCTCCGAAGTCCGCATACAACTCAAATAGATGTTCCACGCCTTTGTTTTCAAATCTGAAGTCTGTGGTGTATTGGAAATGGGCAGTGATGCCTTGGGGGGGGGGGGTCACAGGGTCAAACCTTGACCTCGCCCCTCCATGCACATTTTTGCAACATCAAATATGCATTCACCTTATAATATGAGCCATCCCACCATATAATATATACTCGAAATATGATTTGCCACCATAAATTTAATTCAAGCCGTGAACTTTAGTTATATGGATTACCACGTAATGTTTTCCCACATAATAATTACGCTATCCAAAAAATAGTTTTAAAACCATTGCCACCATAATTATATTTGTCATATAATTAAAACATTGCCACTGTTTTAATAAATAATTCAGATTTTGGTTTTGGTTTTAAAACAATATGTGTGTAAATTAATAATTAATAAGGTTGGAATTGTATATATATATATCCAACTTTACTAATTAAAAATAATAATTCCATCACATAAAAATTCATGAACCCAAACTCAACCTTGGAGGACATTAGGCTATTTTTACCTTCACAAACCAAACTGAAGAGTCCAATTGTGCCACTTGTCATAGTCTCATTGGGATAAAAACTGACGAAGATTCTCTGCATGCTGACTGGACTTCCATGTCATCAGCTGTATCCATTCTACAATTTTTTTTAATTTTAAATTTGCCTGTTCTGAACGGTGATCAGTAGACCATAACTCCTTCATCCGAACTCGGTTTTCACTGAAAGGAGTTGCGTTTGATTCCTTGTAATGTGCTAGTCGTTGTCGTTCTAGCTTGGTGCAATTCCGAGCACTTTCATTTTTGAGCTAATTTTTGCTCCTACTCCAGATTCCAATCATCAGGATTAACAGAACTATAATTAGATCTAGGGCCAATAGAAAAAGAAACAACTTGATCACAAAGCTTACCATCCATATCGATAAGAAACGCCTGGTGATTTTCCTACCTGTTATTTAGCGTTGTATAGATCTTGAGAATACTCTGTTCAACATCTCCCACTGCCTATGCCTCCTATGCACTGTAGATATGTTTTCTACCACCTTGATGTTGTGGACAATCCCTCCTGCGATGATACTTTCCACAATTCCAACAATGTATAGATTTCCAACCTTCATCCTTATTCTTCTCCTCAGATCAAAGTCCCTGCCCTCTGCTAGATGTATTGAACTTATTAGGTGGTGCAACATTTTATTTTTTACCTGTATCCCAAAGTCTTGCGTGCTTCTTGTCCCATTTTCCTTTATTCTTATCATTGCCTTTCTAGTCCAACTTTGTCTTAGATCTGCGCTTTGATTTCTCATAACAATGATTTATTTTCCGGATGGCCTCCTCTAATGATCTAGGCTCATCAAACTCAATCCTATCTTTGAATTTTATCTACAACCCATTGATGAATCGATAAATATTGGCCTTATCATCCTTGAGGTAAGGCACATATATCAATAACTCCAAAAATCTACTAGTGTACTCCTCATTGGTCATAGATACCATCTTTAGTTCATAAAATTCTTTTTGCCTGTCATCATAATATCTCTCTGATAGATACTTCTTCCGGAATAGTCTCTCGAATTCGCTCCAAGTCAATTCCTCCTCATAAATATCCCTGACATTCTTCACATCTTCCCACCAAATATATGTTTTACCTTTGAGGTTGAATGTAGCTATTTCATCTTTCGTGTTTTCTGAGTAATCACGCAACCTGAAGAACTTCCTCATACCAAGGAACCATGCTTCTGCATCCTGTGATTTCCTCATTTCTCCATCAAATGTAGGTGGTTTTTCTTTCTTGAAAAATATCCCTTGTCACTCCTCTTGTAATGATGATAATGATGACAATCATAATGCTTGTCAGAACCATAACTAGAATAGTACTTGTGTCTGTCACCTTCCTATCTGGAGTGTCCAAGAACTTTCCATCTCTGATCGTGTCATTTCTATCCGACCCGTGAACATGATGAGACCTACTGCCATATGCCCCATTAGTCCCATCCTCTTGTCCATAGATGATCCGAAGTGGCCCCCGTCACTGTAACTTTGAAAAAATCTGAAGGACTACTGCATTAACTTCCACTTGTTTTTCCTGTGCATGTATGATTCTATCATTAGCTGCTTTACAACTCCTTATTGCTTCCTTCAAACTTCTCAGTGTGTTTGCTAAGTCAAAAGAGTTCCCAACACCATGTTGGTCATCTGATTCATAGGTATAATCTTTGTAGTCTACCATCTTGCTAGACATCTTTGATTTCTTCCCGCAAACATCTCATGTCAGCTAAACCAAATCACAATAAGCCAACATACCTTAGCATAGTTTGGGGATGATATATCATCTGCAAAATCAACCAATTAGTGTAATACATGTATAGAAATAATCATAACAACATATAGACATATAACACATAGGTATATCAATACATAAACATCGTTGTAGCTAGAGTCCAATCATCAATGCATAGCCATATCAACCACATGCCATGACCTTATGCATGACAACAAAAACCATACCAATGTACACTGACAATACGTGAGCACTTGACATGTATAAACAACACATAAGCAGTCATATGCTCACAACAACACCATCAACCTTCACATGGCGAAATCACTCCAACCATGACCAACACCATGCATATGCAACAAGCACATAGATTGCACGCATAAGAAACACATATGCCACCGACATGAAGGCATGAACAACACATCGCCCATCTAGTGTAACACCCCCCTCACACATCTACCCAAGTAACTGACCAACCAGGGTAAGCATGTGATGAGAGACTACTAATATGAGATTCAACCTCTTAGATGACCTTAAGGAAGTGGAACTGATGGAAACAAGACAAGCACATCTTACACAACATCAACAACATCCCCAGGAGGTAACCCAACCTTCTAGACCCTGACCCCTGAGGGAGACTAACTTTTTGACCCTTTTGGACCATATTCGCAGGCATGCCAAGGAAAGGTAGTGGATGGGAGCCTATAGTCGCAGTCACAACACAAAAAGCATGCGGTTAGGGCCCCAATTGGTCTGTTGTGTGCTTGCAGCTCCGGGATTTGTGCCACCTTTTTAGGCCTGAAGCCCATGTCATTACCCAGAAATTCATAAAACTTTAGGAGATGATAAATAACATTAAAACAAAGGTACAAAAGCAATCACATATTCAGGAACTCATATGGACCCCTCATAGCCATGATAGACATTTCGTCAAATACGTCACAAACATTGCATCTACAGGTGTAAACAACAGATTTAAACATAGGGGTCTCATACTTATCTGAGAATCGATAAGAAGCATTGGTTCCTTACATCCTAAGCTGCAATAAAATCTATTTTTCCATATATACATTGTGCATTCATTTACAAGTAAAAAAATGGATAGAGGCACACATCATCAACGATAAAATACATGCTTATAATCAACATAATAACAATATAAATATCATGGATACAACCAAAATAGAATCCACATAATAACCAGTGTAATTATGCATCAAATATTGAAGGAATGAGCTTCTCATTAATGAGCGTAAAAACCAATCGGAGATGTGACTTCCACGTTCCACTTGACCATAGATTTGTTGAGGAAAATCTCTCTTCATCCAATCACCTCTGTGCCATATTCCAAGCATGAGTGTGGGACTCAAACCGAAAGAACCAACCATATCATCCTGAGGTTAAACCACCTCACCCTCTTCAAAAAATAAATCGGGATTTATCGTGATCCACACCCGATCACTAGGCCAACACAAGCATGGATATCACCGGATTCTCTCCGCGTAAACCGCGAGGAATTTTCCTATCTCTTAGTGATGAGCTCCATCATTAGAAATATTTGGAGGGGTTAATGGTCACATTTTTTCCTTCTTAGATCCCTTTTTCTTGCATTTTTATTATTATTTGGTTTTATGATGCTAGTATAGGTGGCGATTAAGGCTAACATACTCTGAGTGCCTAATATGAGGTTGAGCTCAAAAAATCATGAATTATTAGCATTTTAATAAGGATTTTATCATAAATACTTGGAGGAGACAAAAAAGAGAAATTATAGGAGGATTGTCCACCCTCCTTAGCTCCCAAAGGTAGCCAAAGGATCCCAAAGATTTTCTCTAACAATTCGAATTCCAGAGGCATCCAAGCAACTCAATATTTGTTTACTTGGAGTCAAGTGGATTCAATCACTATTTTCTAGTGAGCTTTTGGTAGCTGCCCTGTAGAATAAATAGAATAGAGATAGAGCTAGGAAGGGGGATCCTAGTAGAAACTTTGTTGCAAGCTATTGAGATTTTTATTATTTTACTCAGTAATCAAACTTTCAGAAATATATGAGGCTATTATTTTATGAAATGAGCAGATTGATTTTGTTTTACTAATTTAAGTTTCAGAGAGCTAGGCTTGTGGGTTAGGGCCCAATCCATGTTCCTCATCCTCTCTGTTGTATTTGTTCTCTGCTTTCTGTCATTTCATTAACTCCACTTCTGATAATTTCGTTTATGTTTCATTGTTGTTTAGTTTTTGCTTTTAGCTCCGTTGTTGTAGATCTTCATTTTCTTACGAAGAGTAATAGAGTAGAGGAAAAATCCAAAAGCTGTGGTTGAGCCTCTCCCTCTCATCTCTGTGAATAGAGTTCGAGCAGGGTTGACCTCCCCACATGCCATAAAAAATTCTTTCCGTTCACTGTTTTTATCACGCATTTTGTCTGTTTTCGTGCATAAATCAACATGTTTGATTGCAGGAATAAGTCTCAACAGTCCCAGAAGAGTTTCCAACACCTCCCCGCTTCATTTCCCATCTCCCTTCCATCTCTGCTATTACGCTTCTATTCCCTTCTTTTTCACTTATTGAAGCTGTCGCACCCCTTTTATTCCCCAAAACACTTCAAAATGACTAATTCTTCCTTCTATTCCTTCCTTTGCATGTTTAACGACTATCACAATCATTTTAATGAAAAAACACCTCAAAACCTTATAGGTTGACCTCCACCCTTTTCTTCTCGAACTTCCGGCTGCTATACTTCGCCTTTTCGCAAATCGCACTTTGCATCGTTTTCCATTTTCCCTTTAAGAATTACCGCTCCTTTTCGTCGATTGCGATAACTCCGCCACATTTCACATCTCACTTTGCATCGTTTTCCCTTTTTCTTTAAGACTTACCGCTCCTTTTCACCGATTGCAATAACTCCACCGCATCACACATCACACTTCACATCGTTTTCCCTTTTTCTTTAAGACTTACCGCTCCTTTTCGTCGATTGTGATAACTTCATCGCACTTCGCTGCCGGTCCCACTGCCATGTCACCCATTGCACTTCGCACTTCACAAACTTTTCCTGAAAAACACTTCTGCTATCCCTCCAACTTTGCGATATTGTGATTGCGATATTGCATTTCGCACTTTGCAGTTTTTATCCCCATCACAAATCACAAATCACAGTTTTTATTTGGTTCCTTTAACACTTATCGCTCCCGATGCCGATTGTGATATTCTCCGTACTCTATCGCTGGTCCCACCGCCATGTCGCCCAATGAATTTCACACTTTGCAAATTTTCCTGGACAACACTTCTGCTACCCCTCAAACTTTGCGATATTGCGAACTGCGATATCGCATTTCGCACTTCGCAAATTTTACCACATTTAAAATCACAAATCACAGTTTTTACCCCATTGCACTTCGCACTTCGTAGTTTTTACCTCATCATATTTCACCTTTCACTCTCGCTCCCGAACAACACTTCCGCTATCCCTCTAACTTTGCGATATTGCGATTGCGATATCGCATATCACACTTTCGTTCTCCATCGCAACTCCGCCATTGCACTTTTCAAATTATTCCACTCCAAAGCATCTTTTGCACCATAATAAAGCTTTCATAAGGTTTAAACCCGCTCTTTCCACTTCTAAGCTTGGTTTCATGTGTTTATCCCTCCATTAACACCTTCAGCCCTTTCTTCTCCAAGCTGAAAATTAACACTTTTTCAATTAGAATTAAGTCATGGATAACTTAGCTTCATGGATAAAAACATGGTATATAGAGCATAAGATAAGTAGGGTTTGTTTAGCCGATTGGCCAAGTTAAGTATGGTTTAAATTAGTTTCCTTTCTGCAATTTAAATTGGTTTTCTTTCTATTATTTCTTTTCAACAATTTAATTTAGTTTCCTTCTATGATTTACTTCCAGCAATTTAATTTCGAGTTCTTATCATAGTTTAAGAAATAACACCCTTTTGTAAGGCAGAAGAGGATGACATGAGAAAAATGCATCTGCTGTGTATATAGAACTGTGACCTCCAAGTTTGTACGAACCCCAGGTTGATAAAGTAAATTAGGGCAGCCCCTGGGAGTTGCACCACTCTTGGTGTAATACCAGGGCTCACCACTTTTTGGCACCATTTCCGAGTAGGTGTCTAGTAGATGTTTTCATTTTGTTTTAGCATTCTTTTCTACTTTCATTTTTTATGTTGTTTCAGAAATATTGAAAAAATACAAAAGATCCGACTTTCATGCCTCATAGGAGTAGGAATACTCAAAGGAAAATCTTACCTAAAACCCCCACATCACCTCCTAGCCACCCTTCACTCTTCTTCAGTGGTAGTGAGATTGAACCCCCTATAGGAGAGCCTTCTGAAAACTCTAAGGAACCTATTGGGGAAGAAGAAGAAGACCTTGTTTCAAATGAGGGACCTGATTCACCTATCTTAACCATGGCTTAAATCCAGAGAGCCTTTCCCATAAGAGAGGAAGATGGGGAAACTAAGATGAAAAACAATAGCCCCTTAGCTCTTCCACACTTTCATGGACTTACCTTTGAGGACCCTGACACATTCATGTTCAAATTTTCTGTTGTTTGTAGGACTTATGACTACACCTTTGATGATCAGAAGTTGAAGCTATTCCCATCCACCCTTAAGGATGCAACCTTGCGTTGGTTCATGGGTTAGCCTGGGGATAGCATCACTACCTGGGCACAGATGGAAGATACTTTCAACAACAAATACAGAGACTACTGTAGGTCCAAGGAAACTAAGGATGAAATATTTAGGATGACTCTAGGACCTGATGAATCCCTAGAGGACCGTGAAGAGAGGTTGCAATTAAACTACAAGAGAGCCAACTGTACTCTTGATCCTACATCACTTAAACTTTTACTTCTTCGAGGGATCAATGAAGAGATGATAGAAACCTTGAATATGCTATCAGGAAGAGATATCTACCAACTGCCTTATGAAACAATAAAAAATGTGTTCCAGAAACATTCTAGGGAATTTAGGAAGAAGGGCAGGGCTAGCCAAAACACATCTAATACCCCTTCCTCTTCCACCTTCATAAAACATGAGATTGGAAACATGCTAGAGGACTTCAAGAGTGACATGCTGCACACCTTTTCTTTGCAAATGGACACAATTCAGGTCAAAAGGAAGCAAGAGGAAGCAAAGATATCCCTGGCCATATTTTTTTCCTAGATGTAACAGGAAGCACCTAAGAAATGAATGTCCATTGAATGTCATAGAGGTTTGCTTAGTCTGTGAGGAGAATCGTGCCATAGAAAATTGTCCCTCCTTACCTAGACTTAAGACTGTATATCAAGGTGGGGAAGCAATGCCAAAGCAACTCTGTTTCATCAACCAGAGAAGGCCTCAAGGCCCTCGGCCATATCAACAAGGTATGCAAGGTGAACCTTACTCTTACTATCACAACAATCAGAGTGCACCCATGCAACCTTGGTACACCCCCACTCCTCCATCATGGTCTACACCTCCTACTTAGCCTTATAACCCTTCATATCATCCTCAACCAGTAAACTAACCATTTCAATAGTATGGTCCACAAAAAACTTAGTGGAACAATCCATCCCAAGGGTGGAGACCTCAACAAAATAAACTACCTACTCTAATACCTCCACCTCAACCTCAACCTTAGATTACTCATGTTGCTCCACTTAGGCTACCTATACCTACACAACCCAGTCTGAACCTGAACAACAGGCAGGCACAACAAGATCCCAGTGGAGAAACATCCCATCCAGCTTATGTTGTGGAGATACATGAGGTTAATCTCAGGTTGGGAAGAGTACACCCAGACAAACATCCTCCATATCCACCTGTAGAGGTTGAGGAGGAAAAAGAAGAAGGTAACACTCAGATCCAACAACCTCCTTTTCCTGAGTGCTTGATCCACCCTAGTCGATGCACCCCAATAGAGACCAAACTGCTGGGAGAATTGGAAAATTTGTGTGTGTAAAGATACCACTTCTCTAGGCCATTAAGGATGTCCCTATCTACAATAGGCTCATCAAAGAAAAGTGCTTCAAGAAATCTGGGAGAAGGAAGAGAGATACCCCCACCATCAATGTGGTAGGACAATTGTTTGACCTGATGTTGGGGAAGGTGATATTTCCAAAGTACCTGGACCCTGGTAGTCCAGTTGTTGATGTGCATATAGATGGTGTCATAGTCCCCAACACTCTGATTGATCTAGGGGATGCCATCAATATCATGACCAAGGAAACTATGTTGAAACTTAATCTCCAAGGGACTTTGAGGAAAACCACAACAATTCTGCAACTTGCAGATCGGTCCACAGTAACCCCAAAAGGAATTGTTGAGGATGTTATGGTTACCATTGAATCTTGGGAGTATCTTACAGATTTCCTGGTCCTGCAACCAAAAACCAAGTTTAATGCTTATCCCCTAATCTTAGGGAGACCTTGGTTAGCCATTGTAGATGCTTATATTAGTTGTCGGGTCGGAAACATGACTATAAAAAATGGGCCTTTGTTTAAACAACTAGTGTTATATCCTCCAGCCCAACCTTCCATTGATCATGATCTCCCTATATGGTTGGAGGATGAAGAATATGAGTTATATAAAACCGCCCTTATGTGTACCATAGATGTTATTCTTAGAGGGGGGAAACTCGATGAAGATGAACTCATTGACCATGCCATTCAAAACCAGTCCTCCACTAACATTCCTCTCGAAACCTTAGTCAAAGAGTCTGAAAGCCAACCTTGGATGGAAGTGAACTCAGTTGAGTCAACCCTTTGAATCCACCAAGGATATTGAGTTTGACCCGTCCAGATCTCTGAAAATCAACCTAAACCTATTGAATGAAGAAGAGAAGCAAGTATGCCAAATTTTGAAATAAAATTTTGAAGCATTTTCTTGGGATTACAAGGACATGAAAGGGGTGCATCCTTCAGTATGAAAACATCACATTTAAATCAAAGAAGGAATTAAGCCTGTGAGACAATCCCAAATAAGGTCGAACCCGACTCTGAAGGACATAGTCAAAGAAGAGTTGCAGAAACTATTGGATGCATGGTTCATATATCCTATATCCGACAATGAGTGGGTATCCCCTCTCGTCCTAGTCCTAAAGAAGAATGGGAAGTGGAGAATTTGTGTTGACTATTGAGAAATTAAAAAAGCCACCAAGAAATACCATTTCGTTTTTCCCTTTATAGACCAATTCCTAGATGGCCTTGTGGGGAAGAATTTCTTTTCTTTCTTAGATGGGGTCAGTGGGTACAATTAGACTCAAATCAGCCTTGAAGACCAGGATAAGACTACTTTCACCTGCCCTTGGGGTACCTTTTCTTATAGAGTCCTACCCTTTAGGTTGTGCAATGCCCCAGCTACCTTCCAAAGAGCTGTCCTAAGAATCTTTTCTGAGTTAGTCCATGACTCTTTCGAAATATACATGGATGATTTCACACCATATGGGGATGACTTCCAGGAAGCTCTCTCCAATTTGGGTAAAGTAATAAGAAGGTGCATTAAGATGCATCTCTCCTTGAGCCTAGAAAAGTGTGAATTCCTGAAGAAATCAGGGGTTGTATTAGGACACTCCATATCCCAAGCAGGAATATAGGTAGACCCAAAAAAATCACTATCATCAAAAGGGTACCTGATCCTCAAAAGTAGAAAGATGTCTGGAGTGTCTTAGGCTTAGCTGGTTACTATATAAGGTTCATCAAATATTTCAACAAGATGGCTTCGCCATTATTTGGGTTATTGGCCAAGGATTCTGAGTTTATTTGGTCTGGTCATTGTCAAGAGGCTTTCGAGATCATTAAGGGAAATTTGACTACTGCCCCCATCCTCCGAGGTCCAAATTGGACTCTGCCTTTCCACATCCACACTAATGCATCCAAAAAACATGTAGGGGTAGCATTAGGACAATTAGAGGACAAAATCCCTTATGCCATTTATTTCATCAGTAAGAACTTGTCCAAGGCTGAACTGAATTATACTGTTACTGAGAAGGAGATGTTAGCCGTTGTCCATGCTTTGAAAAAATTCAGGAATTATGTAACTGTATATCAAACCTTTTTTCACACTGACCATGCAGCAATGAAGTATTTAATTAATAATCCGGAAGTTAATGCTAGGATAATTAGATGGTTGTTACTTTTGCAGCAATTTGATTTGACTATTGTTGATAAACCCGGAAAGGAAAATGTTGTTGCAAATTTTTTGTCCAGGTTAGCTCTCCCTGCAGGTGAAGAAGGAATGGTGGATGACCAGCTGCCAGATGAGCATATTTTCTATATCAGCACTCTCACCATGGTTTGCTGATATAGCCAACTACTTGGTTTCTAGGAGACTACCTCCTAATCTTTCATTCAGGGAGAGGAGCAGAATCATTAGAAAAAGCACCCCTTTCACATGGATTGGGGGAAACCTTTTCAAGCTAGGCCCTAATCAAATCCTAAGGATATGTGTGAGGGAGGAAGAAGCTTTTGATATCCTCTATGAATGTCATGACATGTTGAGATTCAACAAGATGATGAGCTTAGTGAAAATTAAGCACCTTCACTAAGTGGGGCCCTGTTACGCTAAAATTTATCACCATGACATTTAGCTGTCTATATGGGTTCATCATTACCTATATTATGCTCCCTTAGAGGTCTAAAACCAAGTCTTTGAATTGGAGAAAAGCTCATTAAAACCTTAAAACGCCTAACTCCACACTTTTCCTAGTTCTTACCTGCGGTACCGCGGTTTATTACTCTATAACCTGCGGCACGTCCCACACGTTCTGCTTACTAAAACTGCGGATCCCTGTAAAAGGTAAAATAAAAGAAAAAGTAAGTCCTAGAAGGCTAGATGGTCGAATATTGTCCCAGCTGGAGGCTTCTAGAAGCATTTTCAGGTCGAGCTTCGCCCCTTCATTCATGAACCTCTATCCCTTCATTAATGGAGATTATCCCTTGGTATTTGGAGCTAAAATCACTTTATGAGAGGAATTTACCCCCCTCTTTATGGAACTGAAACCTCCTTCATTCTCCTATAAATTGAACTCATGTTTCAGTCTCAAGGGTAGACTGTAAATTGATAGACTTTAGTGGATTAGAAAATTGTTGAAGAAATCATACTCTCTATACTTGGCATCATTGGTATGAGAACGATCACATACTCATATCCATAGTTTTATGCTAGTTTAGAGAGGATAAGGCTTGTCAAACCGAAGAAAAACGACTGTTCCGGACCCCGGAAGAATCTGTATGACATCAAGGCGACAAGGTTGTAAGGTTAATTCTTATTATACAAGTTAATACAAATGTTAGAAAATTAAATATTACAGAGCAATGAAACACATAAAATATGCGGAAAATACAAGCGCACAAAACACATAAAACCAGAGAGACACAGATATACGTGGTTCACCCAGTTTGGGCTACGTCCACCCCGAACAGCCAGTCCTTCCTTTATATTATCCAACAAAAATGAAGAGACAAAACCTACAGCAGATCCGCTATAATATCCTCTGTTCTCTCTCACAGTCTCCCTCTCTGTTTCTCGCTCCGAGAATACACTCATAATACACAGCCGCAATAAAATGCCCTCATATATACAAGGGGTTGCCTCCTAGGGCAAAAACCCCTAATCTAAACATAACTTATACCGTCAGATCATTTGCCTAATGAACGACCCAGATTGACTAGAAATTACTATACTTTTACAAGGCAATTTTACATCTGTTTTTAGCTTCGGGGGCGCTGCCCCCGAACCCTCGCTAGGGTGGGCGACCCCCCACGGCAGCGATTAAATTTCGGGCGGCGTTGCCGCCCCTTTTAAGGTATAGGGGTCCAATGTTGTGATACAAAGTAAAGAAGATAATCGTGCTCCACACCCAACAATCTCCCACTCGAGATCGATTTTAGCAACTCCATCAATCGCTTCATTTGCCGGACAATGACTCCTCTTTGGACCCTCGCTGTTTCTCATCTTCATCGTCATCCCAAAGACCAATTGAAATCGAGCATGTTCTCAGTTCTCGGTTACAACTTTTGTTAGCATATCTGCAAGATTCTAACGAGTGTGTATATTTTCTAGCTTAAACTGTCAATCTTCCAACACTAACCGTATGAAATGGTACTTGAGTTGTATGTGTTTAGTCCTGGAATGAAATGTTGACTTCTTTGCAAGATGAATGGAACTTTGGCTATGACTGTATAACATTCCCATATCATGCTTCTTACCCAATTCATCCATAAACCTTTGTAACCAAATCATTTCTTTACTAGCCCTTATAGCAGCAACATACTCTGCTTATGTTGTTGAAAGTGCAACAACACTTTGGATTTTTGAAACCCAACTGAAAGTTGTTCCACCTACAGTAAATACATACCCCATAGTGCTCCTCCTGTTATCTCTATCACCTGTCATATCTGCATCAACATATCCCTCTAGAGCAATGTTTGAACCACTAAAGCACAATGCTTGATTTGTGGTACCTCTCAAACATTCGAGAATCCACGATCGCCATCCAATGTTCTTTTCCGGATTGTTCATATACCGTTACAACTCCCACTGCATGTGCAATATCATGCCTTGTGCAAACCATTGCATACATTAAGCTTCCAACTGTTGATGCATATGGAACTTTAGACATATGGTCCATTTCTTCTTGGGTCTTGGGGCACATCTCCTTGTTAAGTTTGAAATGGCTAGCAAAAGGTGTACTAACTGGTTTTGCATTTTGCATATTAAATCTTTTCAACACCTTTTGTATGTACTCATTATGAGACAGTGTTAATTTGTGATTTTTCCTAACTCTAGTTATTCTCATACCAAGGATTTGTTTTGCAGCTCCCAAATCCTTCATTGCAAAGGAATTTGCCAATTTTCTTTTGAGCACATTTATTTCCTGCATGTTAGATCCTGCAACAAGCATGTCATCTACATCAAATAACAATATAATATAGCTGGCATCATTTTTCTTTTTCAAATAAACACAATGATTAGAGTGACATCTAGTATAACCTTGTTCAGACATAAACTTGTCAAATTTTAGATACCACTGTCTTGGAGCCTTTTTTAAGCCATACAAGCTCTTCTTTAACTCGCACACTAGTTTTTCTTTCCCTTTGACCTCATATCCTTCTGGTTGTTGCATATAGATCTCTTCCTCCAAATCTCCATGGAGAAATGCTATCTTTACATCTAACTGTTCAAGATGTAAATCTTCCGCTGCTACAAGACTTAAAATAGTTCTGATCAAGCTTTGTTCTATTTTACTTATTAATATGGACAAAGGCTTCACAACCAAAATGCTTTAAAAAAAAGTAGTTTACCTTTTTACTTGTCCATACCTCCTCTCGAAAACCACCATCCAAGTAAATTGAAGGCCCTCTGTTTATTAGAAAAAAAACAGTATCTACAACACGTTCCCAAACTTGTAAAGGCAATCCTAAATGCAATCTCATGCACCTTGTATGCTCCATGATTGTCCTGTTCATCCTTTCTAACACTATTCCTGGAACTACATTCTCTCTAAGAATTCCATGCTCTGAATCATACCTATCAAAATATTTGCTGCAATATTAACATCCATTATCTGATATGATACAATTCAATTTCTTTCTTGTCTCAACCTCAACCAAACATTTCCATTTCTTTAAAGTACCAAATACAACAAATTTATTCTGAATACAATAAATCCAAGTTTTTTTAGTTGCATCATAAATAAAAGTAATATAATAATGAGAGCTAGCGATAGATGATACTTAAGTAAGTCCCCATACATCTGTATGCACAAGCTCTAATTTTTCTCTCTTATTTTATTTCCCAACTCTAATAAATCTCACTCTCTTTGTTTTCCAATAAGCACAATTCTCACAGAAATCCAAATCAATATTCTTCAAACCTGCAAAAAAATTTCTTGAGTGAAGAATCTTCATCCCCTTCTCACTCATGTGTCCAAGCCTATGATGCCACAATGTTGCATCTAATCCTATGTAGTTTTAAGCATTAACACAATTAGAAATACCATTGCATATATACAACGTACCAACATTTTCTCCTTTTTCTATAGCATGGGATACTTTAGTGACCTTCCAAGTTTTATCTCTAAAATTTGTCACACAACATTCATCGCCTAATTGCCATGTTGAAATCATAAATTTCTTCAGATCTGCAACATGCCTTACCTCCTTTAATAACCAATGGTTTCCATTCTGCCTTTTTACAAGATATTTACCCATTCCAATGATTTTATAGTGTTTATCATCGCACCGGCGAACCTGTCCAAAATATCCTTGAACATAGTCATGGAATTGTTTCTTATCAGGTGTGGCATGGAATGAGGCCCTGAATCTAACAACCAGGCATCAATAAAATTTTATAAAGAAATAATAAAATCATCTTGTAACAAATCACCTTTCAATTTTTCTTCATGATTGTTTTCTTGTTGTGCATCTCCTCCTTCTCCCTTCCAAGACTGATAGTCTTTTTCGAGTGTCCATTCTTCCCGAATTTCCAACACATTATTCCCAATCTGGACGTTCATATACCTTTCCTTGAATTACTACAATATCTTGGGATCTTTACTCTTTCCATTTTTTTTCCCTAGTCTCTGCACTCAAAGCATTACTCGGTGTCTCACTGGAGCTTCTCCATCATATTTCCTTGCTAAGGATGGCATTGATAACATCATCAAAATTTAAAGTATTAGATCCAGAGACAAAGCTAATAATGGACATAACTAAACCATTCCAAATGTTTGGCAATGAGCATAGAAATAACAGAGCCCTAACTTCATCATCGAAGTTTACCCCTACAGAACTTAACTGATTCATAACCGTATTAAATTTATTTAAATGATCAGCAAAAGTTCCACCTTCCCAAATTTCATAATTAATAAGAACTTCATAAGAAATACCTTATTTGAGGATGAGGGTTTTTCATATATTCTGTGCAATTCCTTCATTAAAACCTTTTTTTCGTTTTCTTTGAAATATGAAAGGCTATCAACACCACCAAGCACAATCATATTGTTCCAATTTACTTTTCATCAAGAATCACCCACTATTCGTCTGTCATACTCGAATTTTTTTTTTGTTTTTAAGCTTAGTGGTAGGTACAAATATTTCTAATAAAAATAATCTTCCATCTCCATCTTCCACAACTTGTATTTTTGGTCGTTAAATTTCCTGACCCTAAACCTACCATTTTTCGCCATTTCTCTCGCTCGAACCATGAACCCTTCTCTCCTACGAGTTTATTTGCCAGATATACCTTCGACTATGATACTATTTTTTATACAATTATATATTATACAACAATTTAACACATAAAAATATGAAAAAATACAAACACATAAAACATATAAAACAAGAGAGACACAAATATATGTGGTTCATCCAACTTGGCCTATGTCCATGTAGAAACAACCAGTCCTTCATTTATATTATCCAACAAAATGAAGAGACACAACCTACAACAGATGCACTATAATATCCTCTACTCTCTCACACATGCCCCCTTCCTCCTTCTCACTCAGAATACACACACAATACACAACCTTAATACAAAATTTCCTCATACGAAAGAGCGATTTCCTTCTAGGGTAAAAATATCTAAATTAAACATAACTTATACTATCATATCATCTACCTAATGAACGTCCCAGATTGACTACGAAATTACAATATTTTACAAGAAAATTTTACGCTTCTCCTAAACCCCCGCGGGGGGGGGATAAGTCCCCCCCTACGTGGAGGGGTGTACAGTCTTCCTGGGTATAAATCTCACTAAAAAAAAAACGTCTAAATTAGGATGATAATCAGGCTCCACACCCAACACCAAGTACTTTGGATAGATAAACCTACCAACCATTAAATCACGAAGATTCCCAACACCATTAATAGTCAGGGAATATTTTCTTATTCTTATAGACCTCTTAGAAGACTCTTTCATATTAAACTATTTGAAAATGTGAAGATAGTTGATTGCCTAGAGAAGGTACATATAAACAAATATGTTATTTCATTCTCCCACAAGTTCAACCTTTTTTCGAGTGTGCTACTTAGGCTGGACCAGCCTTTTACAATAAGAGTTATTTTATCTTGAAGGGTACTGTCTTCCTTTTCTTATTCAAGATATTCAATTGAAAAAGGTTGGTGACACTTTGGAAGTACCTTCCCATACCTAAGTTTGATCTATTGGATTTCCGCAACATAAGAAGGATAGGATGTTTCCTCACTATAGACCTTTTATATCATCTTGTTATTCGGGTTTATATTTGGTTAGGCAGTCATTTTAGATTTCTTAGGTGGGTTATTATGGGGAATTTGTGCTTGAGAAGGAGGAGGAAGAAATAAGGTAGGAGTTTGGGGTTCCTGAGGCCTACACCCTTGTGAAGGATTTCCCCATTTAGGAGGTTGAGGTTGGTTTGGATTAAAGGGTGGATTGATAGGGTGAGTGGCATAGTGAGGACTATAGGACCATGAATATGGAACTGACCAAGATAAGTGATTTGGAGGATAGAAGGGTTGGAAGGGTGCATTTTGTTTTGTACTGAAAGAAGGATAGTGCACACATTGCATGCATTGGTGGCATGGACAAGGATTTTGCGCCCTCCTTTGATTGATGAAGTAGAGATGCTCCAAGTCATGCTCTTCCCCTTGGTATATAACCCTTAGGCTTGGAAGAGAGGGAAATTTTTCTATTGCATGGTTCTCCACACAAACATAGAATATCTATATGGTATTCAATGGATACTCATTTTGGGATGCCTCTTAGTGAATCTAGGGAAAGAGATAACTAGTTACCTTTCTGCTTCCTCTTGATTCCTGTTTATCTGCATAGAATACATCTGTAAGTTAAAATTTCAAAAAATATCACTCTTCATGTCCTCTATCATGCTTCCTATCTCATGTTTGATTGTTGAGGTGGAAGGAGAAGAGTTAACTAGGCCTTGACTAGATCTTTCTCTCTTCCTTGCAACCCTCGAATGATTTTTTAGTATTGTCTTGATGTATTGATGGGTAATCTTGTAAATATCTCCACTAGACAACATATTAATGGTCTCCATTACATCCTTCCTAATCCCTCATAGGAATAAAAGCCTAGGTGATTCATGGTCAAAGGTATAATTAGCTCTTCCACAATTAGCTCTTCTATAGTTGAGTTAGAACCTTTCCTCATAATCTTCTAATGACTAATATAGCCCTAAGGTCATGTAAATATCTCTCCTCTTGTCTCCTTATACCTGAAATAATCTGTGTATTTATCATTCATTTTTTTCATTTGTGCTTAGGTAGTGATGTCACCTTTGTGAAGGCTCATGAACCAATGCAAGGTTGCATCCTTGAGGGTGGAAGGAAACAAGTTCAAATTTTTTCATCAGAAATATAATAATAGGTCCTACAAATTAAAAATATTTAAATAATGAATGTGTAAAGGTCCTTAGATGCTAGGCCATGGACATTTATGAGAGAATTGGGGCTTATATTCTTCCTCTTGGCCTCCCCATTGGTTTCTTGGATAGAGAAGAGCTTGATCTACCTATTTTCGGTCAATTTTAGGGAAGGTGATATAGGTTCTTCCTCCTCTATGGATTATTCAATGATTTCTGAAGACTCACCTAAGTGATTCTCCAACCCATCTGTGATCAAAAAATGGTGTCCACAATCACAAAAGCAGAGTGATGGATGACTGCTAGAAGGGGTGCTAGTTTTTTGTAGGAATTTCCCTTGATTATCCCTACTTCTACAAGGCATGAAAGAATTTATTATTTTCTTGTTTTTCTCTTTATTTTGATGTTTTTTACAAATCAAACAAGGATTATGCAAGGAAAAAAAATATGCAAAATAAATAGAACTTTTAATTAGAAATAACACCAAATTGGACACCTCCCCGCCAATGATGCCAAAAAGTGGTCGAACTTAGTATCTCACAAGAGTGTTGCTACTCCC